>BLKR01001238.1:0-318937 GCA_011170035.1 Teleogryllus occipitalis
AAGGCATTGAGAGGCGAATCAGACGGTACAGTAATTATCGTAGGAATTTTGGACACGATGTAGAAGCAATCACAGGTCAGGAAAACGCTGATAAGTGAGAAGAATAAATATTTTCCGTTATGCTGTTCGCAATAAGCGAGTGATCCGCTTTGTTCTCCGCGAAACCATATAAGCTGGTGGACAACAATGCCAGCCAGTCAGAGGGGGAGATGAACTTTTGCTCGGAGCGTGAACGGGAGATCTGTGTTAGAGGTTGCAAGAGTTTTTAATTATTGTTACGAGTTTATAACTTAAAAACATTTTATTTATTTGACGGCGCGCGAACTGTGTAAAAACAAAACAAAAAAAAACGCGCACGTAAATTGATAAACAGTGGCAATATAAGAGAGTTTGGTTATTATCGCGATGTAAACAATATTTGTCGGACATTTTGCGTGTTGTGTTTAATAGCACGAATGCCAACGCTATTCCGTCTTGACATTAAAAGGGGGAATGCTAGTAAAGTTTTCTACGAAAATAACATGGTGTATCGGCGCGTAGTGATTTTGAACATTCGGCGGGAGTTGAAACGCGGGATAAGCCGAAACAGTCATAAACTTGCGTGTGCCAAGGCGAATTCCGCGGGTGATGAAGAAAGTTTCGCGCGATGGTGATGTCCATGGAGATGACGGTGGCCGGAGCATAGCGGTCATTGTGCACTGATGGGGCGCGAGTTGGCAGCTGGCGACGAACGTGACTTGCGCCACACACCGCGGTGCCAAACCAACAAACAGGGAAGTGCAATGACTAATTTGTTTTCGGTTACTACGAAGATGCATTCGTGTAGAAGACCAAGTAATGTAAAACTTGTATAGATTGAGTCGATAAGGCAATAGTTCAGAATGCACATTCGGTATGAATGAAATTTTTGTTTTTCAGGGTGAATGGTTTTTCTTTTAATTTTTGTGTCAATTGAATTTTTTTATGTTGTCATTGAAGGGTGTTTTGTTTTTTGTTTACGTGATTATTGTTATTGTTTAATGAAAGAAAAGAATCAGTTGGCAACAAAAGAGAAACGGATAGAATAAAGCACGATGAACACAGTGTGTAAATCAGTAAAAACTCTCAATAACGTGTTGTGATTTCTGGTAATTAGATGCTGACCCACGCGCGCGTTGCACGAGTACCGCGTTTCGGTCCCTGTACAGGGGCCATCACAAGTTCACGCCCGCATAAATTTTTAGAATTATGAAAAGTTAGCTAGTAAACGTGCGTATTAAAGTATATAATAGGGGGAGTAGCCGATTTTGTTACAATGGGTAGGGATCACATAATTGCTAGAAACATGCAGCCAGAATTCACTCTCTCTCCGTAGCACGTCACACAGTTTGTAAATGTTTTTGACATAAATAAAAATTATCAGTTCTTTTCATAACCAGGGCTCCGCAATAAGTTTTCTGCTGAAAATTCGCCGTCTCTTCCCGCAGCATTAAGCAATGCTTTCACTAAACTGCGTAAGAAGCAGGCGAGAGACAATATCTCGTCAGCAGAAAAATACCAAAATGCTCTTCGTGGTTGCACTGCTCGAGCTCTCACTGCTTCATTCTTCCGTAACAATGGAAATGCCAACATGTAGTACAGTAAAATCCGAAATTGTCTTTTTTGCCAGCGGAAAAAGACTTAGGTGGGGGCGAGTTGAACATAGGCCACCGAGTAAGAATGTTAACGCAAAGTCGTGCTTCGACTAAAGAATGGACACATACCTGGAAAGTGAGATACTCAATTGAAGAAAAAGGGTAATCGCTTCGCTTCAGAGCTAAGTGGAACAACTGTTTTCCGTTGAGGACTCTGCTATAGCTGAATATGCACAGTATTAAAACCAAGTGCGAAGAGCAGCGAAGAACGATTCAAGTGGACTAGCACGTGATTTCACCTCAGAACGATTTCGAATTCAGAAGAATTCTAAAATTGTTTAGTTTCTTAAAACTAAATTTCTTTTCAATAATCTAGCTTCAGAGCGGTGGGTACCACCAATTAGGATATTCTGAATGCAATTATTTTCAAATACTAAGATTAACGAAAATAAAATACAAAATTATCAACCAATTTATCTTTTGTCCGTTTCTTCAAAAATATTACAGAAACGAAAAGTACGCGTGGAAACGTTTCTCAGTAAATACGAAGCAAATTTCAGATTGCCAACATCTATATTGAAAATATATTTATCTACAATAATAAGATACCTATATTATTTTCTTTCCTTTCTTGCCTTCGCTCCATCAGTGGCTCAAAATGAAGCACCTATTGGAATAATTTTAGATGAATCAAACGTATTTACCGTGATTGGTCGTAACATTTTGCTTTCAAAATTGCCTTCGTATGAAATTCATAGCATTTGCTCCATGTTGAATATCTTCGTACCTTCAACAACAATCTCGGAGAGTAGAAATGCCGTTTTGTAATAAGGAACATAATTCGCTCATCATTGCCAATTGCGAACGCGATGCCGCAGGGTTCGATTTTAGGCCTTGCCCTCTTCGTTTTCTTCGTAAATGATATGCCGTCGATTCGAACCGGAAGAACAGTTCTCTTTGCTATTACGAATCTTCATTCCTTCTTTTCAATAAAAATTCCAAAATTCACGTGTTTCGTTAATTGTACACATGTTTGCCTATCAGACAGAGATGTTGTAGAGGGATTATGGGATAGATGTAATTCACAATTAACTCTATTTGCCTCCCCCACCTGCACCCCATGCCTCAAACACAACCGAAAATAATTGTCTAATTTGGGTTTCGAACCCCTCTGCTTTAGCGTCCTTGTACTTTGGCTCACCTGTCCCAAACATCTCATTAGGCCGATTCGCTTGACCATACTGCTTGTAAACCTGTTATGATTATGTTACCTAATAATTTGTTAAAACTAAAGTACAACTAAAACTGATACTTTTAGGCATACATGGCTATAATGTCCTTTGCGGCATTGTCTCTGTATATTAATTACTTTAACACCATTTGTTTCCATATGAACAATGCAAAGATACTTCTCAGCAATAAAATCTACCACCAATGCACTCTTTAATTAACAATTTTCTCAAAATAAATTAAATTTACAAGCACATAATAATTGCAGTATGTGTCAATGAACACAATGGTTTAGTTTTGTAGTATTTATATTGGGGACTTCATATTTCACTAATAAACATAAATACTTTTACAATTTTTTGGACCCCCTAATTGTAGAATGGAAATATGACCAAGAATATCACAGAATAATATAACCTAATATGAAAATTTTCAATGAAAAATCTGGAGCCACTTTTGAAAAAACGGTTGAGCTTTTCTGGAAATGTGCAATTTGGAGTTCATTTTCACAGAAGAGTTTTCAAGAACCTTCATTAGAAATAATTTGAAGCACTAGTGCTCACAAAAGCAATAAGGAACAAAAATGCCAATATGTAAATATTTACAATATGAGATATTTAAAAAAAATTAAATTTGGGAAATTTTTTAAGACTCGAAAGAATATGAGTACATTACAATAGCATTTATGTCATATTATTCAGTTCATTATTTCATTATTTCCATTATCCTTCAAAAAGTTCAAAGAAAAAATGTAATTTGTCTATGAGCAATTTTTGTTTTTAAAAAAATTTGAATTTCAAACAAAAATATATGAAATCTAATATTTTCAAAAAACATACATGACCTACTTACAAATAAGCAATTTCATTCGAAGAGGAATTCTTCATCTTTAGTGATATGAGTCAAGATATTAAAGTAGCTACATCAAAAATTTCAAACTTTTGCAATTTTCAAATATTCAAAGTTAAATCGTAAAAATTGGACCTATCTCATCTTGTAAATGAATTTCACTCTATACTAGTAAGAAATTCAAACAAAAAATTTGGAATTATTTTCGGGAAAAAATTGGAAATGTTTCAAAGAGTTCATAAGACGTAACCCCAAAACTTGAAGAATTATTTTCAAAATTGCAGGGCTACAAATTGAACCAATCAATCTCAAAATATTTATTTTTGAAAAATTCTACAAATAATTTAGGTGCTAGTGTTGCTCACAGACAGACAAATTTGGGTGGGGAGAAAAATGTGGCGAACCGCCATTACCACATCACACTGAGTCAGGGGGACTCGCAAGGCAAGCGGCATGCAGCGTTGCAAAACATTCCGGCAGCGACCTCTAAAAAACGCTGCCAAATGCAAGCAAGGGGCTAATATAAACGGGCTCTGCAAAGCTAAGGAGGGGCGCAGAGAAGCACACGTGAGTGGAGAACACATGGCACATCAAGAGCCTACTAATGATGACACGGTCCCAGAGCTCTGCTGCTACTGTTGCCGTCCCCGTCGGAGCACGTGGTCCACAGAGTGATGGGGTAAGAGGTTGCCATGTGTGAAGCTCAACTCCTATAAACCTCCACCACCTAGTTTAGCGCCTCTCTCCCTCTCTCACCTTTAATTAGAAATAAAATGGCACATTGACTGGAACATGACTTCTGAGTAAGCTGCCCTCCCCCCATCCCCTCAACTTTCACAACTTTATTAAATCAACTACAATATTCCAAGTGTCGCGTCGCCTTAGGAATATGTTGAATCCAGTCAGCTCCGAGGGTGGCACGTCACAACTGTAGGCAGTGGTGGCTGCACGTCAAATCTGGTGGAAGCAGTAGCACAACTGGTTGGCAGTTGTCGTCGTCATCATCATCAGCAGGCTCTTGACATGTCGTGTGTTCTTCACTCCCTGGCTCCGCCAGGCCCTTTTATATTAGCCCTTCGCTTACATTCAGCATCATTTTTTAGAGGTCGCCGCCAGAATGTTTTGCGAAGCTGCATGCCACTTGCCTTGCAAGTCCCCCGGCACAGTGTGATTTGGTAATGGCAGTTCGCAACAAAAACAACACTTTTTCACTACTAAAGAGGCCCCAGAACACATTTCCATAGAATCTCAACATCAATTTTCTGCAGCATTAACTTTCTCTACACAATGCATCTACACATCCATATATACACTGAGGTGACAAAACGTCATGTAATACCTCCTAATATCTAGGCAGTCTCCTTTTGCCTTGTGAAGTGTAGCAACTTGAGGTGGCATGAATTCAATAAGTGGAACTCCCCTGCAGAAATATTGAGCCATGTTGCCTCTGTGGGTGTCCATAATTGCGAATGTGTTGCTGGTGCAGGATTTTGTGTATAAACTGACCTCTCAATTATGACCCATAAATGTTTGATGGAATTCAAGTCTGGCAAGGTGGGTGGCCAAATCATTTGCTGAAATGTCCAGAATCATATCATAGGCTTCCGTGGCCAGAGTCCTGATGTGGGCTGTCTGGGTGACGCCACGTTGAAGGCTGAGGTGCCGATGTTTTGACCGACATATTGCGGTCCTCTTCAGGGCTGTACTGCGCCTCACAGTGGCGCAGTATAGCCCTGAAGAAGACCGCGACATGTCGGTCGAAACGTCGGCACCTCAGCCTCGGACACGGCATCACCTGGACAGCCCAGATCAATATTCAGAATGTTCTGTAAACAAATTACAAACAATTGTGGCCTGGTGACATGGCGCATTGTCAACCTTAAAAATTCCATTATTGTTAGAGAATACGAAGTCCATGAATGGCTGCAAATGGTCTCTAAGTGGCTGAACTTAACCATTTCCAGTCAATGATTGATTCAGCTGGATCAGAGGACCCAGTCCATACCATGGAAAAACAGCCCACACAATTAAGGAGTCACCACCAGCTTGCACAG
The DNA here is from genome assembly GCA_011170035.1 of Teleogryllus occipitalis. NCBI lineage: Eukaryota > Metazoa > Arthropoda > Insecta > Orthoptera > Gryllidae > Teleogryllus > Teleogryllus occipitalis. Next base: position 5,747 of record BLKR01001238.1, read on the forward strand.
TGCCTTGTTGAAAACTTGCATCCCATAGCTTCGAGGGACCATGGCTGTGCCAGACTTGAACCCTACCACCAGCTCTTACCAATTGAAATTGGGATTCATCTGAACAAACCACGGTTTTCCAGTTGTCTAGGGACCCATCCATATGGTCATGAGCTCTGGAGAGGCTCAGCAGGCAAAAGCAAGGCACTGTAGTACATCTTCTGCTGCCATAGCCCTTTAAAACTAAATTTCGCCACAGTGTCTCAACAGATAAGATTGTCGTATGACCCACATTGATTTCTGCAGTTATTTCATGCAATGCAGCTTGTCTGTTAACTTTTACAACCCTAAACAAACACCACTGCTCTCAATCATGAAGTGAAGGTTGATGGCCACTTTGCTGCCCAGGGTGACAGGTTATGCCTGAAATTAGGAATTCTCAGCACATTCTTGACACTGTGGATCTTGGAATATTGAATTGCCAAATGATTTCCAAAATGGAATGTCCCATTTGTGTAGCTCAAACTACCATTCCACGTTGAAAGTCTTAATTCCCATCATGCGACCATAATCGCATCAGAAATCTTTTCACATGAATCACTTGAGTAGAAATAAAAGTTCTGTCAAGGCATTGCCCCTTTTGTAAGTGATACTACTGATATCTGAACATTTGCATATCGCTATCCCATGACTTATGTCACCTCAGTATTTGTACATATATGAGAAAATATTAGTAAACTAAAAATTAAATTAGAGGTTACTTCTGTCGATCAGAACAAGAAAACTGCTATATGTAAATCCAAAAAGTTGCCACAAGCTAAAGATTACAATATCAATAACATGAAGTTAACACTTCATTAATGTAATGTTAAGTTTATTGTCACTCTGTTGGCAAAACTAACCAACTTTTCAACTATTTTAAATTTTGTTCTCCATTGTTTAACAGCACGTGTTATGCGGGTGGGAGCATCATCAAGCAACAATGTCAATAATGACAATAATGATCAAGATGCTAATAACAACTATTCTGTGTCTTTTGTTCCATTGTTCAGCTTAATTGCAAATTTTCTTCCAAAACTTCTGCAACGATTTGCCATTAAGCAACCCAACAGCAGAAGTAAGAATAGATAAACCTTTTTTTATTTTTCACATTTTTTAAATTTATTTGATTTTTAAGAATAGAAAACACACTTCTGATTATATTAATTTTTTTGAAATTCTTTAGGTTTAGGAACATTAAATGATAAGAAGGATATACTTCAAAACAAAGGAATTTTCTGTGGACCTGAAAGTATTGGACGTTGGAAAGATATAACAGATTGCCATCAATACTATGAATGCAGAGTTAACCAAGATTCTCCACCTGGTTGCCAGACTGTTCTCTCTCGAAACAATGGAACACAAAAGATGGAGAGTACACGTATTATAAAGGTATGTGTAGTATTATATAATTTAATTGTGTTCTGCAACAGCTGTGTTGGTGCAGATTGTTCTCCTTATATTCGACTACTTATAACTGGTTATTGTTTTAATATTGCTTCATACACCTATACTTTTTTTAATAATTTTGATTACTAACTATAAAAATGGTCTTTGTTTCAGGATATCAAATCAACTGAAAACAATATAGTTCCTATATTAATCGACCACTATCAAAATTCATGTATAACAGTGATTACATACAAATGTCCAAATAGGATGATATACAATGATTCTCTGAATCAATGTGTTTCTAGTAACAAGGACAACTCTTGTTAATAATATTGAAACTAAAACTTGGAAGAGAGATTTCTCGAAGAACATGCAACCAATTCATGTTAGATCTTATAAAATTTTTGCTTTCATCTACAGCAAGATTAAAATTGAATTAAATGAAAAGAAAAAAAAAGGGTGAAAAATTAATCCAAAGAAACAAATAAATTAGGAAAATTCTATGATGAACTTACATTTTCAAAGTATCAAAGGATTATTTATGTACCTTGTCAGACTTACTGTATGGTTTAGTCTTCCATGTTCATCATTGCTTATCATTATAAATAAACATATGGAAGGCAATCATGACTTTATTGTGTAAGTCATGACGGCCTTTCTGAGGTATTACAATATGCAGTAAAATATAACTTATAATGATAAAGATATACTATTTCAAGAGAGCACAAACTGTGATTTGGCGTCTTCAAAGAAAGCAATAATAAAGCGTTAACTTTCTAGCACTACAGTTTCATCTATACAATAAATGTCGTAGACCAAAGATGGAACATACATGAGTATGAAGTCCCATTTAATAATGAGCACAAATGTGCATTCCTGATGTTGTAACTATTAAAAAATGAATGTTAAGAGATAAATAAATAAAATATCACTTACTTTGTTGCAAAACATCACTACTCAACCACTCGTGCACATACATCAAACTGTTATCGTCCATTATAATAGGATATCTGTACTTCAGTATCTTCACTAACAAATTATTTCCTCGATTGGATGCTATTTTATTATCTCTGAAAATTATCACATTTCGCAATAAATAATCTCAATTCAAGAATGATTTTTTTTTAAAATAATGATACAGTTTACTCCCGCAAACTGCACTTACTCTGTGCAAATTACATCATCTTCTGTCCGCCTTATAATTCGAATTGGGCCAGGATACTTCAATAACTGCTCAGCATTGTTTAAGTTCATGTACTCTCTGATTGTTCTCCTAATTATAGGTTCCAAGACATTAGGCATACGAGTTATGGCCAACGGCATTACATCATCAAAAGTTGCATCCAGAATCTAAAGAAAAAGTAGATAAAAGAAATATATATGAAATATGTGGAAACCACTAACAAGTGGAATTTTAGAGATTTTTTGGAGTTCTGCCCAAAACGTTTTTCAAGTTAAATTATGGTCAGCTGGTAATAAGTAACGAATTACTATTAAGATTTGACAAGTCATTAAAGTGCATTGCATATACATAAAGCGTACTTACGACTCCCTTCACATCAGGGTAGTTCATTGCTGCCCAAGAAGTGGGAAAGCCCCCTATACTCCACCCAAACAATACAATATTCTCTGGCAGAAATCCCAAACTGTGAATGGCAAACTGCATAACACAATCTACGGCATTTAATTCTTGGGGAGGAAAAGGCCGTCCCTGAAAAAACAGGAAATAAAACTCTTTCAATTAACTATTATGATCATCAATAATATCTATATATAAATTTAACCCAATGTAATTTTTGACAGTGAAAAATTTTCAGAAGGATTATTTACACACAAAAAAAAAACAATGTTTTAAAGAATAAATCTTCTGAATTTATGTACACCATCCTTCCCATAATTCTGTTTTACCATGGGGTTAAATTTGTAAATAAACATATCAGCTACAGCAGAATATAAACCTAGTTATTCTGCTTGTAATGTCACCTAAAAAATTAAAATGCACAATTCATGTGGTTTTGTAACTGGATTTTGGAATGGAGATCTTAACACTCCAACCAAGCAGCTACAATTGTGTACATGAATTTCTTATTGTTGTAGCTAAAGACCCAAAGTCAATTCAACAAGGCAGACATCTTGTACAGTATAAATTGTTTTTTGTTGTATGGTATTTCATGTAATTGTTACTGTTTTGTATTGTTGAGTTTTATAATTACATTATGAAGTTTGTAGAGCATTAACCTCTAGAACCTGCAACACAGTGACAGAATTATTGTTTTGTTTGCCATTTATTCCAGTAATTTGATATTAAGTAAATATTCTAGGAAAACACTTCTATTTATTTACTATATGGACAATTTGTCCATGAAAATACAAAAATACATCATCAAAAGTATAAAAAAAGTACCTAAACATAAGATCATTCACAGGTCAATAAGGTGTGACAAAAATTTAGTATTGTTTTCTTTATTTAAGTTAATGTTTAGTGTGCAAGCTGGTTTGCAAAATCAATTGACATAACATTTTTATATAAATAATATAAAACTAAACACGATACATAACTGCGAAATCAATGCAATAGAGATCTGCAAATCACAAAATGCTCAAGTTTATGGATCAATATATCATGATTTATAGAATCAAATGCTTTACTTAAGTCAGTGTAAATGTAATTGATCTGATATTTAAGCTCCAATGCGTTGAAAATATAACTCGAGTAATGTACAAGATAAGCTTCAATGTTTTGTGCCATGTATAAACCAAAACTGTCTCTCCAACAAAAGTGGGTGGATGTCTTTTCCAATTTTGTCCAAAATTAGAGACTCAAAGATTTTTAGAATGACCCTTACAAATGATATGGGTGATGTATTAATTAGTATATTGTTCTTGTCACCAGAGTTGAAAATGGGTAGTATAAAAAAAAGATTTCAACTCACATGGAAAAGATCCCTCAATCAAAGATTTATTAAATAAAACCTTGAGAATCTGTGAGAATATATATTTAATTTTTTAAGAAGATGGATGAAATACAGTCAGGCCTTGTGTTAGATTTAGATTTTAAGTGTTTAATTTTCCATAATACATCTGCAAAACTGATTCTTATATCATGGAGTACTTGCAGTGATTCATTACATTGATCCAAACCATAATTAAACATGCTCTCTGACTGATGATTGTAAAACAAAGCAGTGGTAATTCTCAAATCCATTCACAATAGATTCAACATCACTATACATTGATAAATCTCAATGCATAATACTAGATAGACCTTTGTTTTCTTTTTTGAATGAACATGGCTCCAAACATTTTTCTAATCAGAAGTGATACAATACATCAAATTATTTTTAAAGAGAGCAAAATCCCCTCTGGCTGAATCTGTATAATTTGCCATCAATTTATAAAACTATAAAATATATCAGAGTAATATTGTTTATAACTCTGAGAGCTAATTTTTTTGTTAAATACTGCACTTTTAAGTTCACTACTAAACCACAATGAAAACTTGTAGTTAACTATTATTTTCTTGAGTGCAAATAGATCTAAACAAGTATATAAACAAATATAATGCAAGTCATAGCTTCACTCAAACTCCTATTAAAAAACCTAAGATTAGTATAAGTCACATAAGTACTGAAGTGTCAAGGATAATCAGCTGCTGAGAAATTGTATTTCCATTTTTCATAAATTTTTAAACAAATTTAGTTGAAAAAAACACAGTTTACAGAAAGTGCCAGGTGGTACACATTAGCTGATACAACTGGTTCATCTATTACAGTAAACTAAAGTATTTTCAAGATCAGAGAAAAATAAGTCTAGAATCACACTTTTGTCATTTACAATAAAATTAATTTGAAGCAGGTTTAAATAAAAAAATGTAACAGCCAGTGCTACAGCAATAGTTTTTTCATGCAATGCTGTATTATTAGCAAAGATAGGATAACTCGACAGCTCACCACACCCTCAGTTCACGCAAGAGGTTAAAAATCATCAAAAATTAACCAATTAAATTCTGGTATTTCATATTTAAAGATTCAATTCTAGACCAATGTGATAAAAATATTTCATCAGGTGAGGAAGAACTTATAGAACCTCAGTTTAGCCTCATTTTGGCGAACACAATATTACATCACAATTGTTGAATATAAAAATAAATTTTTCAATTTCTTTCAAAATGAAAGAAATAACATTTTGGTAGTAAATTTTCAAGTGAGAATTAAAATAGTCTTAATTTAAATGGTTTTTCACTATGTTTTGATTTTCTCAGTGTGGTAAGGTCAATATTCAGCTGTTCAGTGACATATTTGATGGTTTTCACCTTAGCATTTTTATTAATTTCGTCAACTGCTGTTCTCAATTATTCTGATGTTCCATATTATATATATATATATTTTTTTTATGAGTATGTCATATACATCAAGTATTTGAATCAAGAATGTAACCCTTCACAGTTCAATTGTAAACCATGTAGAAAATTGATGTACATAAATGTGTCCACTATGTCCCTAAGTCATTGTTTTTGGCTTTTGCATGAACAACAATCTATTTGTCATATAATGACAAATAACTTGTTGCTCATGCCAAACTTAAGTATCATATATTAATTTTTTAAATGAATTATACCAGTCCTAAAACTCGCAGCAAAATAAGTTTTTCAGAGTGAAAAAGTTCCAAAATTTGAACATCTCCCAAATGGGGATCTATCAGATTTAGATATATGCTGCAATAATAACTCTGATCCCTCTACTGCTTAAAATAGTTTGATGATACTTATCCTTCACTCCAAAGCAGTGCTTTACTAAATAATAAAATTAAATTCATACTTTTTTGAAAAAGATTGTCTACAAAATTATTTCAAAAAGAAATTTCTAAAGAAATATCTCTAAAAATATACTTTTTTTCTCTACAATAAGTTCATTAATAAAATTAACTAATTAAATTTCACTAAATTTCTTCAAAATCAATTATACGTAACTTATGTACGGATAAATCCTGTAATGGGCTTCACCTGCTGGAATATATGTTGAATAAAATAAAATTAAAAAAAAAAAATACCATTACAACAAAAAATACAAATTCCATCAGTGTTTCTTCCAATTTTCAATGGTGTGGTGAATTGTAATGCTTGAGACACAGAGTGCACAATTGTGTACAGAATACTTTTTTTAAATAACAGTCCACAATTTACAATATTAACATGGATACGTATATCCAACACCATCAACTGTGACATATAATAATACTGTGAAATACAAATAATTAGAAAATCCTTGAAGGCTGTGAAGAATAAAAAATTATTTTCTCAAACATTGACGACACGATTCAAATATTTTCAATTTTTCTGAGTAATGTTAACTGTTTAAAAAATGTGTAACATTCCTGTAGATTACATAATATGCAGAATGCATATTATGCAAACTGCAAAAGACTATATAGTTAAAACTTGCATCCTATACTACATTACTTCACATTTTGCCATCATAGCTTGTAAGATAATTCTTAATCTTACAATTCATCAACTGAAATTTTAGTATTTGTAAAAGTATTATTATATACTTTCAGAGTATAAAATGTTCTATTTATTTTCACTAATGTTGACTTTCTGAAGGGATCACAGAAGTTAATTATTACAGAAAAATATAGTTGTTTTAAACTTTTAGTGAACATTGAGGTCTACTATGCAAATCTAACAAATATTCAAGAGAACAGCTGTGAATACTTTTTACACAGAACTTTCATTTTGTAATCTTGATAAATACTTAAGTCAAGACTTACTGTGCTTCCTGCAAACCCTGGATGATTCCAACCCAAAACAGAATAACCAGTTTCAATAGGTGTTGCCATTATTCCTATTTCATAAAATCCAGCATTGCCTTCAGAACATATAACAAGAACATCGCCATGAGGATGCCTAAAAAATACATTTATTGTAAAATAACGACAATAAGAGAATAGAATAATCTTAACACCATCATGACACTTACTTTTTCCTTCTGTCAATGAACATTGTATCTATTTCATTACCGTCTCTTGTAAACAATTTGTACCTGTCACCTTCATTTTCTGTGATTAATTTACTTCGTCCCTGAAGTAACACGGGAACTGAGGAACAGTAATAGTTTGAATCAATATTTTGTTACACCTAAAAACTCAAAAAACTGTCAAAAAACATTAAGATATATAAAATTCCTTACAAAACATATAATTCCACACAGTCATTGAGCCAGGATACATCAATTTCAGGCCAAAAGTGTTAGCCACAATATATGTGATAAAGCTACAGGGAGCTGCAAAGAGAAGATCCAAAGTAGTACGCCGAAATGATGGTCTTTCAATAAACTGGCGTTGTTTCTTGTCCTCTCTGGAAAGAAAATAATACTTAACTAAAAAAAAAAACAGAAATTTGTACAAACAAATATCAAAATCATTGGTATTTCTGTTTCATAATCACTGGACTTAAATTTTTTAAGATAACACAGTGAAACCTGCTCAAATGGCCACCACCATTAAGAAAATTATTAGCTAAATATTTTTATAATCTTTAGTCTTTTTTCTAAGCATATCAAGAGGATCACAGCGTGAGTAATTTTTCCATTTCAATTCCTTTTATGTCAGACTGATGCAACCCTAAGTGCTTATGATATTTTGCTACTCGAGGTCACACTGGAACAACAGATATATTACACAGAATATTTCATGAAATATTGTCAACTTAAAAAAAAAAATCATTATTTTCTAAACAAATTATTAATTAAAATCCACTTAAAACATAAAAAAGTTACTGTGAACAACAGACAAAAAATGATAAACAACCCAACATTATTTTAGTTCTTATTCTCTTCTTGATGTAATTGATATGAAAATCATGGAAACATTTTTCATGCACTGCAACATGTCATTTAATACAAGTTTTTTTTGCTGTTGATTCGCATTTTGTTTTGCTCTGTGGAGAAATGAACTGATCACCATTATCAAATCAAGAACTTAGAGATATTGTGCATGCTACAGGTGTTTTTAGAAGACCCAATTTTCTTTTAGAAAAAGTACTTCTCACCAGCATTTTTAGATATAGCCCTCTTGAAAATTCCAAAAGATCTAAAGTAACAGATTTTATGGCTGCTTGTGATCGCCTACGAAAGAACAAAGAATTCTGTAACATCACAACTTATAAAAGATTCCATGGAAAATTGGGCCATTGCCATTTCTTTGACCACTTATTGGATCCATAAGTGGATATATTCTGGCCCATTCCACCTGTCCTACTCATGATCATAAGGTACATTTCCCTAAATGTGGCTGAGAGATGTACTGCTTTCTTCTTATACTGAATAATGTAACTCCATTCTATCTAGAAAGTATTCTTCGACTTTCTTGTTCCCTAAGACTCATCTAGCTTATCATTACATGCAGTAGAAAAATGTGACTAGCACCATAAAATCAAAATAAATCATGCTGCAACGGTATAACCGATAGGAATGAACCAAAAAGAATTCAAATTTGTAAATGTTCTACCTCCAAGACTGTCCACAAATATTTTTGTTTCTATGATTATGAAAATCCAGAGGTTCTATGAAGATATTCATACTATCAGCTGACTTCGATTTCAGTTTTTTCAAGCCCATGAAGATAATAAAGTAATTCATAACATTAATATTTTTGTAACACCCAAAAAAACCAATTGTATGGAAATGATATTGTATGTGATTGGTGTAGCAAAAACTCAAAATGCAATTGTACAAAGCTGTGGTTACAATACAGTGAAAGACCGACATAAAAACTTGAAAGAATATCTAGTGTATTACATAAGAACGTAAAAATGTAAACTTAATGTTTACATTGACATAATGACGTAATGACATTTCATATCTTGACAAACTCAATGCGTATTGACAATCTTCTAAAGTTGTCATCATATCATATAATCTTTATGGAATATTCAACAATGAGGAAGAAGATAATCACACTGCTCATTTTGCATTGTAGGAAAGTAGTCGTCAAGCACACTCAGGCATAAATGCAACACTAGGCATGTAAGTGTTAACAGCCAATTTATTGTGGAACCAATTGATTTTCCCATAAGACATGTGAAAACTCCCTCATTTGAGCAGCCAGGCATGTGTTGTAGACTGACCTGTATAAAGCAGACACTTCCGGATTTTGATTTTTTTTAACAGTTTTGCACAAAATGCATATTCAGAAGGTTTTATTATCTCTAATTACCCAAAGAGTCGAAGTTTATTTTTCTTTACACTTGCCAATATTAATTCTACACCATCCATTATAAAAATTATTGTTTTGAAATACACTCCACCCTATTCAGACAGCCCAGTTTTATAGTGCAACATTATTGAATAACGTTTATTATAAACAATATTTATTCATTACTAATAATGTTCTCATTCAATTAAAGATGATTGGCATGTAACATTTCAATTCTTTTTCATTTTAATGTATACAATAAATTTTCAACAATCTTTCCATAATAAAATTATTTAAATTTGCTGTATAAATGGAAAACCAATGGAAAAAATTCCATACACATTGAAATTATTATAAGTCGGTAGAGGATTTTTTTGAAATAACCATTTATGACCTAAAAGTTCGAAAATATGCACTTTAATATGCAATTACAATTAAAAATATTTCACTTCCTCTATAAACCGTTCTTTATAAAATTCAGAAGAAGAATGCTTGGAATGGAATGTTATATTTTTGTGCAAACGTAATATAACCTTGCATACTTTGCAGGAGAAATAATTGAAGTAAATATGTACCTTAGTGAAGTTCATTGTAGGTCCTGTTTCATTTTTTCTGTCTGCTTTAAAAAATTAGATATCAAGAAATATCCCACATTTGCACAAGTGTTTTATAATAAATAGAAAAGAGAAGAAACAACTGTGACAAGCTGCTTTTAATCAAAAAACACTCGCAAATAAATAGATTCTCTGAAAACATGAAATGTTTTAGAGGTAAGTCTCTATTTTAACAAAATATGCAAAACATGCTCCTATAATTATATGAATATGCACCGACAGGAAAAAGCAGCCAAATATGCACTAACATATTAATCTAAGCATCCATTCTAACTGAATGTCAAGAAATTTCACTTAGCTATACCCTGAAGAAATGGACACAAATATGCAAAATCATAGAAATTCGCTCCCTAATTATAAGACTCAACGTAATTGTCTAACTAAGGAGATCAGGATTTGTAGAATGAATTTTGAACAGAATAAAGCCCAAGCCGGAGAAAACAATTCTATTTATACATCTGAGGACAAAATTCATCCTGCTGTTCTTGCATTGCACCCAAATCTACATAAAATCTTTTGCCAGTCTTTAGATTTTGGAAAAATGAAGATATCATACCTATCTTCAAGAAGAGAAGTAAAACTGACCACAGTAACTACAAACCAATTAGTCTAACCAGATCAATTTTGTTATACCATAAAATTCTGGAGAGATTATAGCTAAATAAGAACTGATTCATGCATGGCAACTGGATGTATCCCACCATGCCAAAATGATTTTGATCCTTGAAGGTCAGTTAACACAAACTTGCTTACTTGTTCTTAGGACTGGACTGCATCCCTGAACAACAACATTCCTATTGACATTAAATAGCTTTTCTAAGGCTTTTGATAAATTTCCTATATGCAGAATGTTACACAACCTACAGCACTTCAGAATAAAGACAAAACTTCTTTGCTGGATGCAACCCTTTCTTGAAAACCCCAGCTCAGTGTTAGAATTGGAAAAACAAAGTCATCTAGAAGAACAATTACCAATGGAGTTCCTCAAGGCTTTCAGCTCAATTTTGTTCATCTTGTACACAACTGTCTAGCTCTAAAATATGGAAATACATTTTTGTGATGTGATGTCAAAGTTTTGTTCTCACCCACTGACCAGCTACACTCAACTTCAAATGAACCTAGATACAGTTTAATGCTGGACTCCAGTGGCTGTTCCCCTTAAATGATGAAAAGTGCTCCATCATGCATATTGAGAAAAATAACTCTTAAGTTATATTATTATATTGTACAAGTGTGTTGATGCCATCAACAGTTATGAAGGACCTTGGAATTATTATCACAAGGGAGCGGATTTTTATGATTTTGCATATTTGTGTCCATTGCGTCAGGGCATAGTGAAGTTTTTTTACATTTGGTTAGAATTGGGTACTACATAGATTAATATGTTAGTACGTATTTGACCGATTTTCCTGTTGCTGCATGATTTATAAATACATATTTTGCATATTTCGTTAAAATAGAGACTTACTCCTCAAACGTTTCATAGAATCTTTTTATTTGTGTGCATTCATTAATTTGAAAGAGCTTGTCACCCTTTGTGTTTGTTTTTCTTGCTTCCTGTAGATGACAACATACTTATATTATACGTTATATATATCAAGTACCTACGCTTGAACATTTTTTTACCCAGGCAGAAGAAATGCAACAAGACATACTAGGTGAATATTTACTTCAATTATTTCTCCCGCGAAGGAAGGTAGATTATATTATATTTGAACAAATATATACGTTTTCATGCAAAAGATGCAAAAATATGCAAAATAAAATTTGGCACGAAAGCTCTAAATGGGAAGATTCGAAAAACTATGAGATTATTGGGCAAGTAATAATTAGCAAAAAAAATATGCATTTGCATACAAACACAGGCTCTATTTATTAGCTTTCTTGACAGAAAGCTTTTACAATGATAAATAGTTTAGATGTTGCTGTCCTGTACAAAACTCGCATTTTTTCCGCCACCGAAATCGATACCTCCCTAAGGAACCCCTACTACGAACAATACCACTCTAAAACAAGCATAGTCCAGCTGATATCAGGAAAATCGCATATGAACAACTAGCACACACTATGAAACTGATGAAGACGAAATTCAAGCTAGCACAATTTGAAAATTTTCTGACTAACAGAGTGGTAGATTCTTGGAACAAACTTTTGGAAGCATGGCCTCCACTATTAACACTTTCAAAGCTTTGTACACCTTATTCATGGAGTAACGTAAGACTGCAGCTGTGATCTAGTGATGACTCCATCATCTTGGTCTACTTACTTACATCCCCCTATTTTATTTCATTATTTTCAGTATATTTTATTTTCAATTGTTGTGATATGCTTTCTTACATACTAGCTGATATGAAAACTGTGTGGGACAAAATCAAGTAAATTAATAACAAATAAATTAACAATATAATAAGAAATAAAACAAAATGACTTAGTATATAATAGGATTCCTCCCCCTCGCTCCTAAAGAATAACGAAATAAGAAAACATACCACAAATTACAACTGTAAATAAAATGTACTGATATACAAAAATAGACTTAGATATATAACAAGAATGTTTACCAAAATGTTCACATTTCACAATAAATACTTTTGTAAAGGGAAAGAGTGTTTAAGTTCAACGAAGGCTTCACAAAAAATCCATAGGAGTTTCATCGTCTACAATAGAATTTCATACTTCTACTAAATAATTCTTAACAACTTTAATGAATGGTAAATAAAAACTTTTTTTTTGTGTCATCTATGAGAGCATTCGATCAGCAACTATTGATAAACCATTCCAAAAATATTATTTATAAAGATTAATTACTGCAGTCACTCCATTAAGGTAATTATTCTCTTAGAACTGCTCTTGAAATATGTTTTCCAACAATGGCAAGAATTCAATGTTTATTCCCACAATCTTTCTCGGTACCAGAAGGGATCCATTTAATGTTAGCATCTAGCTCAGTTGAAAAACTCTTACACCAGGCTTTACAGGAATCCCTTTCAGGAAAGGCAGAAGAGTAATGAATGGGGACTGAACTACAATTAATGATAGCCTAATTACACACTTATATAATTAAACAAGATTAAAATATAAATAATTAATAATATTAGAAGATACTTTTACTATTTGAGCCAACTGTAACAATGTTTGCTATCAATTAAATGAAATAGATGAAGTAAATGTTATTAAGAATTCTCTAAGTAAATTCTATAAGTGCACACTTACCCGTCAACATCATTCCACTTGAACTCAACAGGCCATCCATCAAAATCAAAATCATACTCAGACAGTGCTCTCTGAAAACAAGAGCAAACAGAATTTTACTAATTTCTTAAGAAAATATTAACCATTTGAGTATTGTACTCATTCTGTCTCAAATGATTTCTCATATTTTTTTAAAATTATTTAAACTAAATTGTAAACAAAAAATACATGCAATTATACTGCAATCTAAACAAGTTTTGTTTGACTATCATCTTACCTTTGAACTTTTGTTCAGATTCTTTTTTGCTTCATCTAATGTGCGTAAAAATTGAATGTACTGAGGGGCACTTGCTCTTCCAAGGCCTCTCACAAAATATGAAAACGCAAGAACAATGCCCACTCCAGTCACACATTTTCCTATGGTCAAAGCACCATCCCATAACATATATCCTTTCCTATACATAACAGTTGCAATAATAGGAGAAGCATACAATCCTACATTCCAGAAGAAACAAACCTATAAAAATGAGACAAGTGTCTAAAAATTGAGATATGCAAACGTATACGCAATATCATGCGTTATTGACTATTGTAACTCACAATGCTAATAATCTGATCACCCCATCGTTCAAGGTGTCCGGGTTCATACAATCCCTGCAACGATTGGTGTAAACAGTTAGAACTAATATTCGTTTCATGACATGTAAGGTTGTATACATATATATTACTGTAAACTTACTTCTGCTCGTCCGTCACCATATACTTTGTATAACCTGGGTCCAAACATGCATTGGTATATCAATTTAATCGTAGACATGATTGAAGAATCAAATTATTGTGTTGCAAAGCGAGAAAACATAAAACTGATAATCTTACAAACTCATACAAAAATCAATAACACCCTTACATTCACAAAAACGTTTCATTTGCAGGCTTCTTCTCAATACACAATTGACCTCAGCGCAATACACTTAAAAGATTTGTAGAACACCGATGTTCCAATGACTTTAATGTTTGACTGCCGCTGTCAAAGAACGTGTAACTACAACAGTTCTTTATTTTTCAATTCTACCAATTCACTAACTTTGAGAAATATGTAATAAACCAAACTTCGAAATGTCATTTTTTACTCCATCCAAAGCCAGAATCTATTAACAGTAGAATTATAATATCATGAAAGAGAAATACAATAATAAAATGAGAGGAGAGGAGGGAAGGTCATAAAAACTAATAGATAGAGGCAAAGTAGGTCCCCATTTGACACTTCATCCGCTGTTGGCAATACATTTCCTTGTTTTGGCACTGACAGCGCCAGACAGTCTGGTAGACAGGTGACTGGACTGAGAGGAAAGAAGGGGAGTTGGTGAAAAAGTGGTGTGTGGGGTTATGTGCGAATAGTGCATAATGATAGATATTAATTTCAGCTTAATCAACTTTAGTAAATTCGCTCTGTGAAATTAGAATATTTAGTTTGAGAGTGAATGTAAATGCTTGAGACACGATGGGTGATGTGGGGCATTCTGTTCGCCGGAAGAATCTGGCAAAAAAGACAGGTTTACCCAGACGTGTTAAGGATATGAGGTAAATTACTGATGTAAATTTCACAATATAATAAAAGGATAGTATGAATTTTACAAATGTAATATAAACAACATTTTTTATTCATTTCACTACTTTACTAGCCAAGCCTTCTAATAAATGTATAAAACGTAATTTTGTAGTTTCTGCTTAAAAATATTTTAAATTTTTTTCAGCAAAGAACAACTACAAGCAACAATTCAGAAGAAAAGAGAATGTAATGCTAAAGCATTGACAATAGTAGAACATATGCTTGAAGTTAATATTAATGAAGACTGGTTTTTGCAACAGGTTATACCTAAACATAATATTAGTTGGTGCATGTTCATTGTATGTAGTGAGGGGTAGTTAGGGAGGGTCATTTTTTCTTGCAACAAAAACATAATCAGGTAGTCATACAAGTTAAATTGGTACATTCTAATGTTGTTGTTTAAATTAAATTTTATAATGTAGATTTCATGAAAAAATGTTTTTGTTGGATCACTAAAAGTAATGAATATTTTTTGTTTCAAAACGTTTCTGGGAAGGACTTCCTCTCTTTCTTCCTAAACTGAATTTCTTACCAAGTACGTTTTATGCCTTATCAGACATTCTCAAGCTATTTGCTAACATTTTTGAAACTCAACTAAAGGCTTTTTGGACCAAATTCATGTATAAAATGAATAACATGTGTTTTAACTTCTCATAGCTCATTATGTTTGCTGATCTTGAACATTTTAATTGTAGGTTTCACATTGAATGAAACATTCAGATCTATATTTGCTAAATATCACAGAATATTATACTTAAATGTTCAGAGAATTATTAGATTTTTAGTAATTTTAGTATTTTTGCTAATGCAGAATCACAGCTTACATCATTTGAATTGATGTAATTGCACTGTTTTACAGTTGAAATTCATTGACGTGGGACATTTTCAAGATATTATTGAAGAAAGAGCATTGAGTAAACAGTGTGGTTACCCACTCTGTGGAGAAAATTTAAAGAGCACTCCAAACCAACAGTTTCGCATATCTACAAAATACAATAAAGTATATGACATTACTGAGCGAAAGGTATTTGAAATTAATAATTAAAAGCCAATACATTTTTTTAAATATGTCTTTCTGCAACTGTATATTCTTTGATTCAGAATTTTTGTAGTAACCAGTGCTACAAAGCTGGCAAATATGTTAAAGACCAACTTTTGACTAGTCCTTTATGGTTACGAGATAAAGATGATGTTCCTGCCTTTAAGTTACTGCCCTTAGGTTCCCAAGGGTAAGTAAACAAGTTCCTAAAGTTATTAATAAAAAGTATGGGAATATTGTCTCTTTTGCCCATTTTCTATCAAGGAATTTTATCTTGAGAGATGTAGGACCCCAATGAAAGCACCAAAATTGAGGACTTTCTTAACTGAGGGCTATTAGTTTTCAGTCCACGAAAGGCCTTAACTTATTTTCTTCTACATTTTCTCATAGATATTGTGTGAATTTTCATTCCCCTGAACAGTAGGCAAAGTAATGTAATTGTTATGTTGTAAATTGGTTTGTTGAATAAATAATTCACAATATTCTGAACTCTTCTTTTATTAAGAAGGAGAATTATACTTGAACTTGCAAAGTCTGTTGTGCTTGAATTTTCAAATTTTCACAAGTTTAGTCATATTCCTCAATATCAAATTTCCTTTCTTTCTGCATATACAAATATATTTCTGTTTTTTATTAAATTTAAAATGTGAGTGTGAGAAATATTATATTAAGAGAAATTTAATTTTTGTAGAACCGGTGCTGGAGAAGAAGTTGACTTTGGACAAAACAGTGATCTGAAGTCTGAAGTCAATAAGTTAAGTAATGATGAAAAATTTATTTCTGTAGCAGATTATACACAAAATTCCATCTCTCGATTATCAAGAAGAATCAGTGATATAGAAATTGCGGAAAAAAGTAAACCAGTGAACTCTAATGCAAATGTTAAAGAAAGTGCTGTGAGAAAATTAGAAACAGAGTTGGAAAGTAAAGCCCAAGAAGCTCCCGAAGAAGAGAGAACACAAGTAATGAAAGAAAAGACAGATGCTGAAAATGTTAATGCAACATTACAAAAGAAAGAGAAAAATAGAATTAAAAAGAATTATAATAGAGAACAAGGCACCATTATTCTAAAAGGCGAATCATCTAAGGAGAAGACTATTGATAAAGAATCCAAAAATGAAAGTAAATACGATATAAATGAAAAAATAAAATACCCAAAAGAAAATGAAAATAATCAAAGTAAATCCATCAAAACTGAAGAGTGTCCTGAAGTTACAAGTTCTATTATTCATGTAGAGAAATGTTTACACGAGTGGTTTACAATTGAGACAATGTGCTTTTTGTTTGGTGATGAAAAGGTTAAAGAATTAATAAGTGATAAAGGTGAATGCATTAAGGAATATTATAAAGCAGTAGGAAAGTCATCATGGGATCCAGTTATTCAAGAACGTTATGAAGCCCTTTGTCGAAAACTGAACATAATGGAAATAAAAGAACAGCAGTTGGAAAAGGAAGATCGGCAATTGAAGCCACTACCTGATTACTCTGTATTAAAAGAAGAGAGTCTTAAGATGGAGATAAAAATCAAAGCTTTTTATCAAGGTAAGCTGGACTATGAAATACCAGAATCAGTCCATAAAGAAGAAAAGGAATCTTTCACTCCCAGTTGTGTCTTACCTCTGGTTGACATTCATGCCCAGAATGCTTTACGCCGCAGAATGGTTTTGGATAATCTGAAAAGAGTGTAAGTTCCCAGAGCACATTTTATTTTATGGACATTTTATTGAACTTAAGCAATGTATTTTTATTGTTCTGTAGCAGAACACTGAAATCAATTTTTCTTCTCTCAAGAAATTTTAAGTTCCTTGATATTTAGATATTTCAGAAATTTAAATTGTTGCTCGCATTTAACAAATTAAATGAAAACCCTGTTTACTGGGGGGTGGGGGTGGTCAATTAAAGTTCTCCCATATTAATTTAATGAAGGTGAAGTAATTAAATAATTTAATGAGCCATAACTTTTGTTTCATAATTGAATATCGCTTTTTGATTATTTCAAAATTCTGTTACATTATCTATTAACTCAGGAACAGGGAGGAAGGATCAAAATGGAAGTGTTTTAAGTTAAATTTTGTAAACTACTTTTAATAGTCTTCTAAGATCAAATTCTGTCACAGATTGCCTGACCTACTTCGCACCTTTGGTATGTCATCTCAAGATATTAGTTCTGAAGTGCGTGGCTTAGTTGGTTCCTTCCGTCTCAGTGCTCATAACATCACCTTTAGTCCACCTGAGTGGAACCTGCTTGGATTGATCATTATTAAAATGTAAGTATTGAAATTTAAAATTTCTGACAAAAATTGTCAGACTTTGGTAATTCAAATTCTAATAAAAATTATTACATAAATATTTGTCCGGTGTATTAATAAAAAATAATAGTTTTATCTGTATTATCTTGATAATTAAAATGGGTATGTATTTGTATATCAATATTTAAAAATCAATTTGGGGCATTTGAATATCAAGAGTCTTTTTATTAAATGTAGTACAATGACATTGCGACACATATTTGACTTATAGTTTCAATGTCAAATAAGTTATAAGTTCATCATTGTCATTGTTAATAATAATTATAATAATAAAATTTGTATTATAATTTCATATTAAGTAAATTAGTAATTCATTTAAAGTTGATGACAATTTTAGTACAGGTATTCTGGACACCATTTATGTTGATTTTACCAATGATTGAAGCCAGTGTTCCAATTAGTAAGGGGAGAAAATTGCATTTTGCAGGTTGTCCATCAAGGACATGCGCCTAAAAATGATTTTGGAGTCACAGCAAGGTGTCAAGTATCAAACAATGCTACTAATGACCTTCCAACAAGATGGAGGTTACTTGGATCGTCTGATGGTGTGGCTTACTGATATGGACAATATAATGAAGAAATTTTGAACAAATGCCTATTAGCTCTGGGAAGAACAACATTAAATTATTTGTAATTATGTTTGTACATATTGTAATAAATACTCAATTTTCTGACAAAAACTAGATATTTTATGGGTGGTTGTTTCTTCTGAGAATCCATTAAAAGAAAGGATGTAAATAAGATTTACATTAATTTGCAGTGGTGCAACCAGGATTTCCCATGGGGTACTAGTATCTGGGAGTTCTGACATTTTCTTGCAAATAAGAAAGAAATTTGCATATACCTAAGTCTTCTTTTTTGTTCCTTTATAATTATTTCCCATGCAAGATATTATTGAAGTCAATATCCAAAACAAGAAGCTAAAAATGGTTCAAGATAAAATATAACTAATCAAAAAGTTTTTAAAACCTTGCTTTTCCCTGCACATTACAATGACTCAATGTGATATTCAAATAAAATTATAAATCTATTTTGAGTTGTTCATTTATCAAATAAATTAATAAAATAGAACTATAAAAATGAATTTTCATTATTTTTATTTTTAAATTAGTAAACACTACTTGTGGATTTGTGCCATTGGCTTCTGGATGGTAGGATGCAAACACCCAATTAGTAAAGCATCTCTCCCCATATTACATTCAGCATATTGTCAATAACTTGTTAATCTTCTCAGTGAATGAATTTTACCCATTTCAATTGCATTCTTTAGGAAGGTAACATCCTCAATGTTACTCTTAAGTTTAACCATGGTTATGTTCCTCGATTGGAGTTCCAATGGAGGCAGATTTTTAGCAATAAGTAAACAATCGAGTTAAATCACTCTGAACGAAAACAAGTGGCAGGTATCATGACTTCCCACAATCAATTTGTGGAAGGCACTTAATATCTATCAACAGAGAATGTTTTCTGCTCCAATTGTGCAATTATTCATTGATAAAAAGAATTAGTGGGAATGCACAGCATACAGAAACTTATACTCCTTGGTGTTATAACTCTCCATGACCTTCTCCCCCCCCCCCCTCGCCTACTTATGTTATACTGAGAAAGCATTGTAATGTTGCAGGGGGGGAAACTGGGATTTTTCAACAGAAAATCTATTATTGCTGGGCCTTGTTAATGAAAAAGTGGATAATTCTTGTTCCTATGTGTAGTAAATCACTTCCTCTAACATGGTGTGTATTCAGAATTCACATTTGATGAGTTGATACTAAAATATTGGACTATGGCAAAATGTCTATGAACAACTCTAGCAGCTAAACCGTATGCAGAATTCTCATCAAAATTGATATTCCCTGATTAATTTTACTGATATCACATTGAATTTGAAATGGATATTTTGACATTACATGAAGCCTCAACATTTTCAAAATGTTCTCAAAAATTGCTCCAATTTTTTTCCTTTGATAGAGTAATAGACGCGTTAAAAAAATTGTATAGGTCTCAATTTCATTGAATTCCCATAATTTTAGAAAATTGCAAAAGTTCAAAATTTTTTCAGTGTTTTCCTACACTTCAAAAATGAACATTTTTACCATAATGAAATCTGTTCGTCAAAAACAGATCTTTAAATAAGGTCTTATGTAATTTTGTGTGAAATAGAGACAATTTTTAAACAATTATTTTCTCAAACACTGTTACAAATTATTTCTTTAAATTTTTGCCTAGTATATAGTAAAGAAGGTAAAGAAAGTAGTGCTGGTCCCATTTTCAGAAAAGTATTTTCAAAAATTGCAGAAAAATAATTAACATTGCAACAGAACAATATTGATAGAGGTTTTTTGTTGATTGAAATCTGTTCTATTAATCTATTCTATCTAGTCATTACAACTTTTTAATAATATGAGTAGTGAAGTGAAAGTTTTGCAAATCTTTAAAATTGCAAAATCAAATTTCCAGTGCTCCATTTGCTAGTCTTTCACTAGGTACCAGATGAGAGTATAATAATGACAACATTATGCTGGTAGGTGGCAGTTTGAAATTCTACAAATTCTTTTTCATTATTGGGAGACATAGCTGTATGGAATGTAGTTTTAGATACTGGATTTGTGTTAATATGAGCTTTAAAAGAATTCACAATGTTCTGTGATTAGTAATGAGTTTTACAAGTAATATTTGATTGCGAGGTGTGTTATATGGTCAGGAATTGTGGTATAATAATACCGGGTAATCAGTATAAAATGCAACCCTGCTGTTCAAGGCACTGAGAGAAAAGTGAAAGCTTTGCAACACTGCTTCTGGGACAGCTCCTTTGACTGCATTTCAGCGACACTCCATTCACCACCACCTCCTTCCTGTGGTACGGGTCATACCTGCTCAAAACATAACACGCCACGTCTTCATTCAGTTTTCTTCTTTCACAGTTACCTTATGAATGCACCTCAGCGTAGAGCAACACAGTTTTGTGGTGGAGGAGTATTTCCAAACGCAATCTTTCGAAGAGTGCCGGGCAGCTTTCAGAGAAAAATTTTCATCTGAGTCTATTTCGAACAAGAGTACAATATTTCGGTTAGTGAAGTGCTTTCATGAGACAGGAGGAGTGTTTGATCGGAAAAGCAATCGCCGAGTTACAATGCTAACGCAGCGAAAACTAGCGGAAGTTCGGGATGTTATTTCAACTTCTCCGAAAACCTCATTAAGGAAACTTCAGCAGCAATGTAATCTTTCTTATGGAAGTGCGCACTGTGCCACTATGAAACTGAAAATGCGAATGCTCAAACTGCGGACATCTCAGGAGCTTAAGATTCCTGATCAGGCTGTTCGCATGAATTATTGTAATTGACTATGTCGATTCGTTCGCGAAGATCTTGAGGCACTTGATAACATATATTTTAGTGATGAGGCTTGGTTTCTTTGGATTCCTTGGATGGATATGTTAACTAGCAAAACAGTAGACTCTGGGGTTCTGAGAGACCACTGCAGTAAAAGAAAATTGGAGTATGGTGTGTGATTTCTTGTCGCAGAATAATCGGTCCATTGTTTTTCAAAAAAACTGTGACAGTGGACACATATCAGAAAATACTGAGAAATTTTATATCCCTTCTAGAAAAGGATGAGAGAAATTGTTGGTTTCAGCAGGATGGGGTGACATCACATACTGCCAAGTTGACAATTCAGAAAGAGTTTTTTGCGAACAGAATTTCTTGAGGTTTGTAGCCCCCTCATTTGCCGGATTTGTCACTACCAAATTTTTATCTTTGGAGATGCCTCAAAAGTAAAGTTTATGCAAACAAACCTTCTCATCTCTAAGAGCTCTAAAGAAACTTCGAAGAAACGATTCGCATGATTGATAAACTTCACATCAGTTTGCAGCAAATAGAGGGCATTTTGAACATTTTTTGTGAGGTTTGTTTGTTGCTGACACAAATATATAGTTCATAATTTTCTTTTCATCATTCATAAAATTTCCTTTTCCCCTTTACTGATTACCTAACTACCTTTATTATTTTTGTTGCAGGGAATTCCAAAACCTTTATGTTAAGTTAAATAATGAGGATGAAGGGTAAGGCTGTAATGTATCATTAAGCAGTGATAATTTCACCAGTGATTATTAGTCTCTGACAACTGATCCCGCTCTTTCAAAACTACTTTTATTTTAAAAGTAACATTATTTCAATAAAAATAATAATTATTAATAACACTAATAATAATAATAATAATAATAATAATAATAATAATAATAATAATAATAATAATAATAAAAATAAAAAAAATTGTTCTGCGGATCTGGAATTAATAATTTTTAATGCATATTTAAAAAAGCAAGTATAAAATATCTGTACATTTCTGTAGCACATTTGTTGTCACCAAAACACAGGGCTCGCGCTGTGAAAACTAGAGGAAATTCGGGATAATCATTTTTTCGGAGAAATTGAAAGAACAAGGAAGCTGGAGGAGCAATGTAATCTCTCGTATGGAAGTGCACACTGTGCCACAAAAAATTGAAAATGTGCGCATTCAAACAGCAGGCTTCGCAAGAGCTTAAGGTTCTTGATTGGGCTGCTCACATGAATTACTGTAATTGGCTATGGCAAAGTGTTAGCGAAGGTCTTCAGGCACTTGATTAAGTGTTTTTTTAGCGATGAGTAGGGAACAGATTTCCATGTAATTACGTGTTTTTACAGGAACCCGCATTCAATTACATTTTCTAGAGTTTACAAGACATTCTGAATGAATTAGAACTATTTTTATTTTACATATTTTGGTGTAATTACATATTTTTACATATTTTACCAATTGAGACGCATTTCTTACATATTTAGCTACATTTTAATATATTTATACGTCGAAACGGAGCATAAGCGTTTGCAATATTTGTTACAGATCAACTTTCTTACAAATCAAATGTAAATTGCGCTTCTATTACCACCATATCTCTGCCATGAATTGTCAAAATTGCCCTTCCCTCTTTCGCTATCTGCGTACTTGGGAGTCAAGGATGAGCAGATTTTTATGAACAAAAGTAATTTCAACCACATGCTTGGTCATGTTTCAAACTGCAAATTCGTTACTTGATCGAAACCTAAAAAATATTTTTTAGAGAAAATTGTCTTACCACATTGTTCAATTTGGAGGGTGGGATATATACCCTTTAACCACCTCCTCTGGGATCCATCACTTGCTACACGGTACTACTACACTTGTCACTTGTACACTGGCTCCTCGTAAACATGTAATATATACTATGAACATATTTTATATTGTGAATAAAATTCTTTTATGTGGTGAAGTCTAGTATAAAATTACTTCAGTAGAGATAGAACCTACTTTCAGCCACTCCAAATCCTTAAGAACTAATCGGCAATGTTTTATAGTCGGAAAATGCTTGTAGAAAACCATTTTAAACACAATAATGAATTTTTATTTTACATATTTTCTATTTTTTCTTACATATTTTAGAAAAAAATAAGTACATGTATCTGTACATATTTTGCATTTTTTATTACAACAAATTCCATTCCCTAGTGATGAGGCTTGGCTTTATCTGGATGGATATGTAAACTAGCAAAACAGTACGCTCTGTGGGTAACGAAAGACCATAGGAAACAAAAGAGAGACCAGTGCATTTAAAAAGAGATTGGAGTATGGTGTGCCATTTATCTGTTGTCTGTTGTTTTTCAAAGAAACGGTAATGGCAGATACGTATCAGAATAAATTGAGAAATTAATTTTTATTATATTTTAATTATTTTTTTAAGTTTTTTAATTAGTTTTTTTAAATTAATTATTTTTAAAGTAATTTTATTCAATAATAATAATAATAACAACAAACATTTGTTCTGCGAATGTGAATTTATAATTTATTAATATTTATTGCAAATAGAAAAGTATAAAACATACATTTCTGGAGCATATGTTCTGGAGTGTATGTATCTTGTTATGAAACTAAAACAAGCAAAGTTAACTATTAAATTTACCTCAATGTATATTTTACATGGCAAGTTTATTTCACTTTTAAAATACAAAGGAATCGTTGTTCTTGACAATTCAATTTTCTTTCGACGCCAAACAAGAGGGCGCGTGCCTTTCTCTTTGAACTCGGTGGTCACCTGCTCTCCTCCTCAGGGTGGTGTTCGTGGGACAGGGGATTAAGCGTATTTCCCATCAGTTTACCTGCTTGAAACCACCAGCCGCTATCCGACCCGCTCAAACATGGTTGCCAGTGCATTTCGCTCTGCCTGCTGTGGGTTGCGTTTTATACTGATCACCCAGTATTACTTAACCGTTACAAAGTGTGAAAAAGTATGTGCACTGTTGTAGCACCAATAGTTTTTAAAACTAAAGTGTATCATTTAAAGACCTAAAATTGAAGGTTAAATTACAAAGAAAAAAACCTCTGGCTTTAATACTGGAAGCTGAGGACAGGTTCGAAAATAAATTTGAACTTCTGCGATTTTCGGAGTTTTTAATGAAAACTGGAACTACAACATAGTTATAAACTTCCTTTCTTCTGTTTATTCAAAACATTCAAAGAAAAAGTTTGCAGCAATTTTCTAGAGTACTCTGAAAATATTACAAGGGTTTGTTGTAAAGTACCCTTCAAAATTAAAATATCTTAATAATCTCTGACACAACACAACTAGATATTTATATTTGAAGTGTATAAATGTTTCAGTTCAAAAGCTTCTAATCTGAAAGTTATGCATGTCACACATTCATCCACCCATCCATCCATCTACACATCCCGATTTTAGGTTCCATAATGCATGTATCTCTTGATCCAATATTAACCATCTTTGGAACAGCACTGAAAGACCTTAATTCTTATATGTATGTGAAGTTATAGCTCAAAAGAAATAAACAACTTCACAACTGAAAATTTGAAATCTTGTTGTTTCCTCCCTGTACTATAGCATACAGGGAAGGAAAGTAAAACTAGAGGGGCTATGAAATGGCACAAAATTTCACTCTACTAGTTATTTTTCTAATTTCTTTGGACTGGGCTTGATTTTTGGCCTTGCCCCACTCTTGACAGCTGCCATCTATTGCTACCCAATTTTTTTCACATTTTCTCATTTTTTCTGTCTCCTATTGGTAGAAGTGAGAAGTGATGACTAAGAATATTATAGAACAGTAAAACCTCGTCCAATATGGAAATTTTTCATTGAAAGGATAATTTTTCGTTGAAAAATTTAGAGCAGTTGTAAGAAAATGTTATTTAAACATTACTGGGAAAGTAAAATTTGAAGGTCTTTTTGAAAGAAAACTTCCAATTTTTCAAGAAACTTCATAGGAAGTTATTTGAAGCACTTGTTTTAACAAATTCAATAACATATATACATAACCCATAATGACAAATATTTAACGACGTGAGAGGAATGTCAAAAAAAAATTACAATTGTGTAATTTTTGGAGAGGAAAAAAAAAAAGAATAGAGCTATATTGTGTTTATGTCATCTTATGCAGTACACTTAGCACTGTCCCTACCAAAATTATAAAGAAAAATCTGGAGCAATTTTTGAGAAATTCTTGTTTTTGTTATTTTTTAATATTGTACATATTTAACTCAAAACTGTGCAAAAACTACTGAGATTTTCAAGAAAACATTCATGACCTAAATGAAAGAATTGTGGAGAACAAATTTCATTTGAAGCAAAAATCTATCAACAATTTTGTAGTTGTAAGAAGATGCCAAAAAAGTATCCCCAATAATTAATGAATGTTATTGAAAATCACAGAGATTTGAATGAGTCCACATCAACAAGGGAATATTCATTTTGGAAAAACTCCTATGAATAGTTTTGTCACTAGGGTTGTTCACAGAGAGACAGTTGTATGGGAGAAAGAAAACAACACTTTTTCGGTATCATGGGACCCCAAAACCTGTATTTCAATTAAAATTCTGAAATCGATTTTCTGTAGCATTACATAACTTTATTCTATATGTACAGGTGATGTATATACTTTGCATATTCATACATATATGAGAAAGTAAACTAGTGGTGCTACAGAATGGCGCTTTCTCATAATAGTTAGTTTGCTAATTTCATTGCCCGGGCCTAGCCTTTCGGTCGTGACCCATCCTCTTCGTCAGTTGCCATCTATCACCACTCATACATCATTTTTTTCACATTTGCCCAGCTTTTCAATTTCCTAATGGCAGATACGAAATATTACTTTAAGAATATTATAGAAGAGTAAAATCTTGTTCTATAGGGAAATTTTCATGTAAAAATTTGGAGCAGTTTTTAAGAAAAAATCATTTAAGTGAGTGTATATGTGAAATTTGAAGCTCTTTTTCGCAGGAATCTTTTGTTTTCATTTGAGAACTTCATTTGAAGTCATTTAAAGCACTTTCACTCACAAATGCAATAATGTATACAAATAGTTTGAAATATGCATATCTATGGCATGAGAGATATTTCAAAAAAATTTTACTTGTGTAATTTTTGAAAAAACAAAAGAATACACTAAAATTAATTTTATGTTATCTTATACAGTGCAATTAGCATCATCTGTACAAGAAGTTTGAGAAAATGGCATCAGAGCATTTCTGAAAATGCGCAATTTTGTGCACATTTTCACAGAAAATTTTGGAGATTTTGAGAAACTTTATAAGACATCATTTAAAGCATATTTACTAATAAACGCAATACTGTGAACAAATCGCCACTAATGTAAATATTGACGACATAAGAGATAAGTCAACAAAATTACATTTTTGTATTTTTTGAAAAACAACAACAACAAAAATAAAGAAAAATGGCATTTATGTTCTCTGTTAAAGTTCATTTAGCACTATCCCTACCAAAAGTTTAATGAAAAAATTTGGAGCCATTTTTGAGAAAATATGTACAATGTCCAAGGAGCTTCATGTAAAGTACCCTCCAAGAATTAGCGAATGTTTTTCAAAATTACAAAGTTTCAAGTCAAACCAGATCAACTGGGGAATATCCGTTTTTGAAAAAATCCTATGTATGGTTAAGGTGGTAGTGGCGTTCACAGACAGATGGAAGTTTTGGAAAAAAACAAAAACATTTTCAGAAAGGAGGACCCACAATTTCTTAAATCTGAGTACTTAATGTGTTAGAGGGAGTAATTTACTACATAGCAGAACAGGTTTTATCTACATTTTCTGTGTCAGGCCCTCACAATACAAGTTTTTGTGTCGAAAAATCACCGGTTTATGGCGCAGCATTACATAACTTCCTCTATACTACGTATATTACTCCATATACATACATATATGAGAAAACTAAAAACGAATTTATTACAGACTTAACCAAGAATATCAAAATTACTTTGATTTTCCATTTGAAGTAAATATGTTTTTATAGTGTAACTTTCCCATATTTTATTTTTATCACTTTCATAAATAAAAAATGTAGAATGTCAGAATGCAAAATCACATTTTCAGTAAAGCAGGAAAACATTTGATTTGAGCTGCAACAACACAAAACTCTTGAGAATTAATTCACAAAATAAGATACTGGTATTGAATTTCTTTGTCGCCATATTAAATCCACAGGCTTGAAAAGTCATACATTTGTTAGAAGATTCAAGGGATGTGAAATACATAATGCTATTCAAATTAATAACATTTTATTGTAAAATAGTACATCTTGAACATAATATATAAAGCCACAACAATAATAATTTTCTCTCCTAAAACTATATATTGAAAGCTTCAAATTTAGGTTCCCTGGAACTTAAGTTTTACTCATCATTATATGTTACTTTGAAATACAAATGAAACAATGAAATATATTTTGCTCAGATATTTCCAATTTAAATGGGTTAATACTGGCAATTTTAAATATACAAACAACGTTGAACATTATCTTCCTTTCAGAAATGATGCAAGGAAGATAACTTAATAGAAGAAAACTTAATACCTTTCAAGGGTAAAAATTTCTTTTTGAAACATTGTAATATTTATTTCAAAGAACTAAATGAGCAACTTTATTTATTCATGAAGCTTTCATATTTAATTTCATGAGTATTATTTCACCACTAAATTTTTGTAAAGATTTCTAATAAAATAAAAAAGCGCACATAACACTTTCAAATTCAAAAATGTGAATAGCCTGCACATAACAAAAAGAAAACATTTTCCATTATACTGTACATTGACATACTTTTCTTGTAAATGAAACATTTGTAAAGCCCTGATATGAAGAATCTTCAAAAAATTTCTACTCAGAATCGACAAAAGAATCTAGGGAAAGGGGAATCATTTTTCAAAACAATGTATGCAGCACCATCAAATTACAAAGGAGAGGTCAAGCCAACAAACAAGAACGCTGACATATGAAAAATAGTTACACACATCTCCTTGTATTTTAAATATATATCATACAAACAACAAATCTTTCGGAAGAGTAATACTCTTGACTACAAGAATGCACTAATTATGTTCCCACTTTTCTATTGAGTAGGCGGCTGCCAGAAGGGCCAATTGGCACAACTAAGTGAACTTGACAATTCATACTGCTCAGAAATAGCAACTTAGCCGTAATAGTTTCAGTGAAGGGCTAAGATCATCATGATCTGTGCTGATACAAGCAGTGTAAATTGGTAACTGCAGCCTAAAAAAAAGGCAAATGCAACTGTAACAGTACCTCATATATAGTGAGCATTCAGCCTTCTTCGCCCATTTGCCCACTGCCTTTCCCTGGTAGCTCTGTCCCTGGAGATTGCATTGTTGAACTCTGCTCCTGTGACTGACCTCCAGCAAAAGTGTTGGTTGGTATCCTCACAGTCCGTTCTGGCTGGTCCACAATTACCTGTGATTTTTACATTCATATATTAGAATTAGACAACCAAAAACAGGAAAGTTGGTGGATCAGTTCCTTAAATGACCTTCACAACAAATACTTATCTATATCTAATAAAAATGCAAAATAATTACTTTAAAAAAATTAGAAATATCATATCGGCTTAAACTATATGACATAAAGAATAAGCTGGGAAGTGATCATTATATCCTAGTTACTTGAAAGAATTGCAGAAAAAATGGAAGTTAGTTATGGTCACTTTTGGATCAGACTGCCTAAGCAGAATAAAACCGAAGATAATGGGGTTGGAAGACATTCTTGTTTTTATGAAGGTGGTTGTACGAATATTTGTGATGGCTTTATAGCTGACAAAAATTAACCGTTGTATGCAGTATTATTATGACAGGGCAACGCACCTGTAAATTTTTCATTTCCACACAATCTCTTCCAAGTATGCCAGACACTGAAAGGCCACCTGGAGAACTCAGAGACTGAGAAAGAGGTGAATTATGAGGACTGAAGCTTGAGGGTCCTGTATGGCGATCAGAAGAATCAACAGAACCTACAATGGCTTCCTGACAACCGCCACTACTATCAGGAGAGTGCTGTTCTTTTCTCTTGCTGTCTTCTGCTAGGTCTAATCGATGAAAAAGCTCAAGCATATGTTCTTCCATTTTCTTATTCAGAGCTCGCTGAGCGATGTATTTATTTTCTACGGCCTGAAAGGCACAAATAGTCATCAGTTTTACACAAACATAGAAATATATACTAATAATTTTTAATGAGAAAAAGAGCTCAATAATACTCATGCCTCTCTGAACTACATAGTACTATTAGAATGCAACATGAAAATTACATTTTCAAGCAATAGTAGTGCACAAAACAGTGTACATTTACCAGTTATTAGATCTGAGAAAATATTTCAATAAAACCTAATATCAATTAAAGTGTTTAGTGTAAAGGGCAATGTGCAAAAACTAGATTTATGGGAAACAATAAAACACAGTTAATGAGCTGTTGGGTTATTGGCTTTCAGTTACTCATATAACCTTCTAAAACTTATTTGGCTGGGCACATCCACCCATTTAAAATGTGCTGAAACATTTTCGCTTCACTAGTAACATCTCTTTACTGGTAGCTGAGCCACCAATGATTCTATTGAACAACTTACTCAGATGTGAATGAACTCATTCCATTAAAACTTATGGAATAACTCTGAAGCCATGGATCAGTAAACAGTCACTAGTGATATAAACGAGATATAAATATCACTAAAATTTTAGTGAAGTGACACAAAAAAGTTAATCACAGTGATGATTAAAAGAAGTGTAGAAGAGTTGGTAGCTATACTGAAACCAATTTTGATTGCACTAGACAAAGTTCAAGGAAATTCCTGTACAATTGGCGATATAGTGCACACATGGAAAATTTAAAAAAACATGATATAAGCTATTTAACAAGGAAATATGTTCTTGAACTCACTTATTACTTCAAGGAACAAGAAATAGAACAAGCTTTTTAATATGTAAAATCTAACTACAATGTTCGTGTAGATCTCGTAACAAAAATTTTGAAATTTGAATTGCAAACAGCTTTTACTGGAACACTTCTAAATTCAACAATTATGAAAGAACTCACATCGAGAGTGGTGGAAAAATGTGCAAGCCACGAAAAAAATTTTTTATAGGAAAAGAAATGAACATTGTAAAACCACATTTATTAGCATCAGCATCTAGTACAGAATACATTTTTTCTGCTTTTGGACTTCTCCAATCAAAAATTAGAAATAGTCTTGGAACAGAAGAAGTGGCAAAATTAGTGTTCCTTCATAAACAAATAATTCACAGTAGCAATTATCATTGTTTATTAATAAATAAATATTTTAAATTCTTTTCTTTATCACTTTAAATTTTTTTACCATTCTTTGTAAAATTTACAATAAATTATATTTTTGATTTAAATTATTGAAACACTGCGTTAAATGGATTACTTAGTCAAACACTCTCAAAACTTGAGCAAAGGTTGGTAGTTTCTCAAGAAGATGCTGTTACTCTCTAAAACTAACTACTTTGATAAAATATCATAGTCAGGATATTGGACCTCCTCCTTCCGACAGAGACAGATCAATTCACAAAATTACAACACAAAAAAGTTTCTCTCTTACCTATTCATCAATTTAATTTCAAATCATGAATAGATGAAATTATGGATTGATTTAAAACATTAACTGGTTACACTTCTGTTAAATAACCAATGTTCATCTCATTAAGACTAGAAATGTGAGATAATACTAATTATGAAATTAGACTTGTTTGCGTTAGAAGATATAAGTAGTTATCTTAACTTCCAACTGAATACAAAGAGCTTGTGTGAAAAACAACTTAACTTGATGGTTAAGTAGTATTTGAACCAATCACATGTTTTTGTCACCTTAGATGTCAAAAATGATTTACGTTGCCAAGAAATACAACATTCACAAAATTTGAACAAAATTTCTAAATTACATAATTGTTTACCTCGAGTCTATCATTATATTCTTCTTCTAAAGACCGAAGAACCCGTTTCTGTTCAGCAATTAATTGATCTTTACGACAAAGTGAAGTTTCCAACTCAGCTATTCTAGTTTTTGCTGCTTCTAAAGATGAACTGCGAATTTCCAACATTTCTTGCAGACCTACACAAAACAAAAAGTTTCATCACAGGCACAACATTCTTCAACATTGTGTAATAAATCAATTCACCTAAAGGAAACAAAGTCAAAAAAACTATCTTACTTTGCACTTCTGAAATATATGAATCTTGCAGGACAGTAACTTCTTCATCTGGGCATTTCAAAAGAGACAATTGGGAAAATCTATCACGGTATCTTTGCTGAAGTTCACCCATTAAGAGTAGTTTCTTTTGCAACTGTTCAACACTTTCTTTCAGTTGTTCACCAACAACAACTTGAGCAATAGCCTGTTTCATTTCTGTACCTAAATCAAATAGTTTAGCCTCTGCAATTTGCATCTCCTGAAAGAATAAAAACAAACCTGCTGCTGAACAATATACAACATTAATCCTTAAAAAGAAAAGTTTTACCACTTTTATTTACTCATCAAAGAAAGTAATTTATAAGCCCTAGAACACTTAAGGGCATTAATAAAAAAAAATGAATGAATTCTTTCAATTTCAATAAAATTACAGAAACAGTGCTAGATGACATTAAAGAATTAAAATCAATAAACAAGTTTAAGTAAAATGTTTTCTGCTACATAATAGAGGAGTTTGTAATTTAAGTAAAGTATGATAAAGGCACACACTCTTTTCAGTTCTCAGTTAAAACACTTCAATCCTGTATCTATTAACTAGTGGTGCTAAAACAGCGCATACTTTTGCATTAGTAATGTTTATAATTTCTGCCCATATTAACAAATCTCAGCATCACTTGTAAAACTCATTACTAATAGTAGCACATTAGGTGCAAAAATGAATTCTTTTGAAACTAACTAAACTTGAGCAAAAGAAACATAGGGAATTTGAATGTACAATTTTGAAGATTTGCAAAAATTTCCTGAAACTACTCACATTTTCACAAAACTGTACCTGAATTACTATTTAAAAATC
Organism: Teleogryllus occipitalis; assembly: GCA_011170035.1. NCBI lineage: Eukaryota > Metazoa > Arthropoda > Insecta > Orthoptera > Gryllidae > Teleogryllus > Teleogryllus occipitalis. The sequence goes on from BLKR01001238.1 coordinate 38,493, forward strand.
TACTTTTAAAGAATAGATTTTATTAAGGAAAAAAATCTATCATCAATACGAAGGTTGCTGGGAAAGTGTCTGGAAATGATATGAATAATCATTAATGAAATTTTATAAATGGCTCTATTGTTTTTCGCAGTATTCGCCTTTAGCATTATACATAGTTGCATCTGCCCAAACCAGTTCGTAAAGCACCTTTTCCACTCTACAGCTGGTACTGCAGAAACCAATGTCCGGAATGATTCGACTGCTTCTTCAGGAAACGAAAATCACTCACCACACATTTTATTTTTCATTGTTGGAAACAAAGAAGGTCATTAGGTAATAAAACCTGTGAACGCAGACAATGAGTCGTTATTTCCACATTTTGTCTCGCTAAAAAGTTGGGTGAAGGGGAAGGGGGGAATAAACACTGGCATCGCCATGGTGGAGAATGATTCGCCTATTTTGTTTAGGTTTTCTTATCTCGCCGATAACTTCCAACAAACAAATTGCGGTGTACCGATCAGCATTTACTGATTTACGATTCTCTAATGCTACGGTTGCTTTATGTTCAGTTACACCAAAGAAACAAGTGATAATTTACTTCACAACACTGTGTGAATGGACAACTTTTGTTGGTTTGAGCTCATCTTGAAATACCCAAAAGGTAGATTTGCTTTTTAGTTTCTGGTTCATAGGAATAAACCCAATTTTCAACAATCTCTGTTGAATTTCTTGAGCATTTCTTTGCACCAGTCATGACACTGTATTAGTGCTTCTGTAGAGTTGTGTGGAATCCAAAGGTTACATAGCTTCCTTATGTTCAAATGTTCATGCAAAATCATGTGTATTGCTTTCATGTCAATTCCCAAGGATTCTTGAATCTCTCGGTATGCTACGTTCCGATCTTCATTAATCAGACCTCGCATAGCAACAGCAGATGTTGTAGGACAACCCTCAGGAAATTTGTCATTGAGTGATGCGTCCGTGCTAAAATACTGCAAACCAATGTTATACTGCTCTTGAATGAAGCTTCATTCCCAAAATCCAAATGAAGTCGCATCAATGCATTGTTTTGGCCTCACAATGGACTCTCATTGTATGGAAGGGTTCATGTGAGATTTCCATTTTCACATCTGCCTACTTTCTTAAAAATTCTATGTACAAAAAAACTTTAGTACTTTGGTACAGATTATTAGTTAAATTATGCACAAAAAATGCCAAATTTTACACAATGTGTCACTTGAAGAACACTCACAGGTCACAGCCTTCTAGATTCCAGAAACTTTTCCAGCAACCTTCATAATGTACTACGCCATGTTAATTTTTTGCAATATTCGAAAATACAGAATTGACTGAAATTGGAACCTGTGCTATTTTTTTAACTGTCTTTTACTCCATGGGGGGAGGGGGGGGGAGAAAAAATATGGAAACTTTTACAGAAAATAATTTTTGAAAAATTGCAAAATTTTTCATACAAAATAATGTCTTTGAAGAACAATCCCATGAAGAAAAAATCTCTATCTTCAGTATTATAGTTGTTTGAAGATGCTGAAAAATATTTAACTTTTGCAATTTTTGAAAATTCAGAGTTAAAAAAAGGTGGCTAAAGTGTCTTTTGCTCTATCTGAAGTAAAAATTTTTTAAAATATCTAGCCATATTTGAGAAAATTTTGTAAATCTTGTTAAGGCTTCATGAAAAGTACCATTAAAAATAAAAATATGCCTTTCAAAATCACAGAGCCTCCAGTCTGGCTAGACTGATAGCAATTTTGGAGAAAATAGTCTGTATAGACTAGGCTCTGCTGTTGCACACAAGCAGACCTCTTGCCATTAGTCAATTTCTCAGTATCAAGGACCCATAAAACATGGATTCTGAGTACACAATTTTCTATATGCTACATTAAATAGAATAAAATTCCCACTTAAAGTCATGGTAACTAGGCTTATCCTAGACATTTTAGGATCCCCTGGGTTCTCTAGACTCGACCAAGAAGTTCATTTTCTGCATTTACAGCAATGCTAAATTGCTCTATCATAATTTACTAATTGTGTGTAAAGCTTAATAGAGCTTCTGAGAGCAATTAATGAGATAGCCAATGGATCGCCTCGAGACATCCCCAACCTCTTGAGGGCACTGAATTTGGATCATGGTATAGCCTCAGAGGTTCCAACCACCACTGGCAGGATTCTGGCGTTGGGCACTCCATGAAGTTGTGCTGCCAGGGGAATGACTGGTTGGTACTTTACCACTTTTTCCTCCCCTGCTTTAAGAAGGCTAGACCCATCCTCATGGCGGACAGACACATTGACCACGTGTCCCCCTTCCCGGATTTTTATGGCCAGGTCAGGTTTGAGTCTAACTCCTTCGGCAACAGAGAAAGTAGCTTCCGTGGACACCTCAGTGTCTGATTTTGGAGCATCTTCCCCTCTATAAAGTTCTCTATCTCGTCATGACACTTTATTCTTGCTGGTTTCATACTTCTAAGAGTAGTTTTATTCCTCACTTCCTCTATTAAGAGTAGTTTCATTGGCAGTGGTATTCTTAATTGGAGTTCAGTGATAAAAAGACTAGGTTTCAGAAGATTATAATCTTTCAAAAAGGTACTTCCAATTGGATTGTTTATATGCGTTTTAACCGCTCTCCCTTGGGATCCCAGCTTCTCCCAGGCGACTACCTCGTCATCAGCGCATTTTTTCTTATAAACTCTTAAATCTTGTTCAGTGTAGGGCCAATTAAGTCTCAGTGTTTTAGCAGTTTTAAATATCCATTGGTCAAAACATGGAAAGGAGCTCAGCCATCTGCAAATGGGATCTGCAGATTTTTCTAATCATAATCCTTGGTTCAGCACTACCCCAGGAATGTGTTGGGCGAGCCGCAGCAATCCCAGTCCTCCATCTCTCTTGGCCAGGTAGAATATGTCATCTGCAGTACTCATATGCAGATGTAGGAACCGTTTGACTGCCACTCTGATTTGACAGTCCGCTTCCCTGAGCATCGACGTAGATGGCTTCGATAAAACAAATTGGTAGAGGTAATGTGGCATTACATAAGTGTGAAGTAATACCAACTTCTGAGTGGGCTTTAAACATGCCTTTTTAAGCCTCGTCACTGCTTCCATCAAATTTGATATGGATACTTTACATCGGAAGCCATTCCAGATAGAGTAGTTCACGTTCAAGTATATTAGGGTATGATCGTTACTGACCAGAGGAATTCTCTCCCCCAACCTTTCCAGATGGGTCTCCAATAAACCAGGTTGTAATTTGGAATGAGAACACTTCGCAACGGACAATGTCATTCCAAGGGCCCCAATATATTCCACCACAATATCAACCAATTCTTGAGCTCCTGGGGCATCTTTTGCTAACAGCACCAGATCATCAGCAAATGCTAACAGACACACTCCTTTCCAATAGAAGGTATCCAGACAAGTTTTTCAATTTCTCAAGCAGGCACTCCATAATGAGATTAAAAAGAAGTGGGGGCAAGGGTCCCCCCGTTTTACTCCTCTATGAATTGGAACCACAATTCCTTTCCAGGGGTGCTGAATGACGGTGGAAACGTTGGCATAAGAGTCCATTACCAAATTGGTGAAGGCGTTGGGGATCCCTTTCCTGGACAGAGCCCACCGAATTGCCTCATGAGGAACAGTATTAAATGCTTTCGATATGTCTAGCTCATCACCGACACCATCATCTGCTTTTTTCATGTCGCTGACTGCTTCATGAAGAATTTGAACATGGGTGAAACATCCAGGTTCAGGGAAAACCCTTTTTGGCATGGACTGAACTTTACCACGGATCGAATGCGTTTGTCCATAATGCCCCAAAATATTCTGCACAGCAGGGAATTAATTGTGATAAACGAATTATCCTTACTCGGCAACTTGCACCGCATATAGAATTGTGTCTGGGTCCATTTCAGGTATCAACAATTTATCATTCTCTCTTAATTCGGAAAGTCGAATCAGGGGCATATTACCCCAAATTGTTTTGTACAGATCATTAACCTCATCCCTGTTAAGGTACTGTTGATCAACACTAGTACAGTCAATGCCCATTCTACTGCACTTTGCCAAAAGCACTGGATCATTTCTGAAAAGGTCCTGCGCCCTAGCATAAGAGTAGCACTTCCTAGCGCATTTACCCTCATGCCTATGGGGCTTTTTAGGACTGGTGGTGGTGGGTATAGAGGAGCCACCCAAAATCTCCACTAACTTGGCATAGGTCTCGTTCAATTGGTCCTGGAATTGAATATTTCTTTTGAGTTCATGCCCCACCTTGAGTTCTTGATCTACATTAGTTTGAGAAATACCCCAGGTTCCTATCCAAGTTGAAATGTTTTCCTTCCAGTTAGGCATGGCATCTAGTGTGGCCCAGTTAACACTCGTTTCATTAGTTGTCTCCGGGCGTCATAGCAGCTGGGGACTCGATACAAATTTTTGGTCCCGTCTGAAACAACAAGCGGTGTCGGAACGAGCTGTGTCAATAGCAGATAAAACATAATCAAAGAGGACGGGCGCAGACGAAAGCTCCCGATTCATCTCTGAAACAACAGCAGCCTCTTCGTTAGGGAATCACACCCTATCTGCTTCTGGGGAGGCAATGTCTACATTGCAAGTTCTTCAGGGCCACTGTCTGTGGACCGAGTTTTTGGAAGAGAATCAACATAAGGCTGTCTGCTTATCTTTACCTGTAAAGAATTTTCAGCCCCCTTTGGAAGAGTGTCAGAGCAGGGAATCACTGACTTTCTTCCTGTCTTCAGGTTAGGCCTTCGATAAAGGGAAAAGAAGAAATCAGCATAGGGATTTGGCTCATTAGTCTTCAGAGGGCTAATAACCCTGGGAGGCAATGCAATAACAGCAGCACTAGTAGAAGAATCATCAGACCTCCGACCATTAGATGGGGACAATGATGATTCTGCACTCACAGTAACTTCAGCTCCAATGGCTGCTAAATATCTTTGACATGTAGTCTCTCTTCTTTTCTCACCCACCTGTTGGGCGGACTTACCCAGTAGAGCAGCCAAATTCTCGTTTCACATCTCTGGTTGCTCTTTCTCCAATGCAGCCGTTTTCATAATATCCTCTGAAGAGAAGACTTTCCCTGCTCTAGGCACAGCAGTCCTACCACTATGTTGCACCTTGGCAGCTCAAGCTTTATTAGCTGCGTCTGGATGAGCATGGTACATATGTTGAAAGAGCCCTGATTTAGTTGCGAAGTTGCAGAGCACAACTTACACATAAAGTCTCCTTTAGATGCTTTCGGACCTGGGCACTTGGGGAAATGACTCAAAGCGGAGAGCTTACCTTTGTAATTCTTGCTGCATTTGGAGCATAAAAAGATTAGGGGGACATCATTATAGATAGTATCATGATGCCGAACCATGTTATTCAAATCAGTGGCCATATAGTCACCACTCCCTTACTTGGCACAATGTGCACAGCAACTCGCCTCAAAGGGAATTCTAATCATGAACCGTTCCAAGCTAGGGTCGTCATAAATGGTGGCCTGTTGTACACGGGGTGTGCCACCATGCGCTCCTGTGTCCAAGGTTTTGTCCGAAGTGTCCACTGCCAGTCGCTCCGAGGAGCACGATGGCGTCATGAGCTGCAGACCCCTATGACGTGGGGTCCCCGAGACAGTTTTTCTGTCAGGAATTTCCTTCCCTTAGCTAGAAGAGCTTCCTTCTATTAGAGGAAGAAGTTTGACTGAATAAAACTGACACTCTTGCATTAGGATAAAATAAGCAATGCTGATTTACAAATGAACTCTGATCTTTTACCTTTTACGTGCTTTGCCCACTTTTAGCTACTTCTGCTACAATAATTATAATGGAGAATGTAACTTAGAATAATTTATCACATACAATAAATGCCTGGATAATAAAGAAACTAGAGGTGCTACAGAATGGCACAGACTTTCTCATACCAAGTTTTTCTATTTTCCTTGGAGTGGTCTGGCTTTTAGGCTGTGCTCCATTCTCTGGCCAGCTGCTATCTATCATTGCCCAAAGTATATTTTTTTGACAATTTCTTGACCCTTTGCTTTCCTGGTAGTACAACCGAATTATTGCTTCAAGAATATTAAAGAAGAGTAAAAACTCATCCTAAATAAAAGATTTCATTGAAAAATTCGTAGATGTTTTTAAGAAAATGGTGATTAAACATTACTGTAAATGCGAAATTTAAGCTCTTTTTCACAGGAATCTATTGAGTTTTCGAAAAAATTTATTTGAAGTTCTTTCAAGCACATCCACTTACAATGTAATAATGCATACAAATTTTGAAAATGTCCGGGGGACGTAATGTAAAGTACCCCAAAATTTTAAAGAATGATTTTCAAAATTTCAAAGCTTCAACTAGATGCAGATTGACATACGATTCTCCAATTTGGAAAAGATCGTACATGTGTTTAGGCGTTAGTAGTGTTCACAGACGGACAGATGGACATTTTGCTTCCAATTGGTTTTCCGGCATCAAAGACCCACAAAACAGGGATTCTGGCTACATCACATGTTAAAGGATTTTTTTCTCTTCATTTAGCAACTGGTTTTATGCACTCTTTCGCCACCAGAACCCAACAATGAATTTTTTCCGCTGAAAATCCGCCCTTTTCTCGCAAAGCATTACATAACTTTCGCTATACTACGTATATTACACTGTATATACATACATATACGAGAAAGTAAAAAATTAGATATCTACCAGAGAAAAAGTAAAATCAACTTTGATAATTCCATGCAATTTATGTACTATTATAATCACCTTCAATAAAGAAGAATGTTTTGTCACTTCAGTTTTCAACTCTTGCTGAAGCAGCTGAAATCGTGTCTTCAATTCCAACATCTCCTTTTGCTCTGCAATGCACTGCGAGAAGAAAAAACTCAAAGTAAAAGCAACTACAAATTTATTATGATGTCTTTTAAATAATACTGAGCCAAACAAAATTACCTGATTTTGCCAATATGTAATTGACTCTTGCATCTGTAGCTCTTTTAATTTTGTTTCCTTCTTTCCTTTATCTAATTCACCATGCAACTTCTCAATGTCTTTTTGAAGGAGTGATAATTGGTCTCTCTATACAGGAAAATTTAGAAATGTGTCAGGTTGAACAAAGTAAATGCATAAACAAGCAAAATACATAAAAAATATGCATAATAGTGTTTCTCTTACCAAGGCTAAATTGTGTTCATCAAGTGCACGATTAGATCTTGATTTACCCAATAATCTCCTATTTCTTTCAGCATGAACTTCTCGCCTTTGCCTTTCAAAGTGAAGTTGAATATTTAACAAAACCAATTGTTCTTTTAATATCTTAATTTCAGTCTCAGTTCCTAGAAAACCAAACGCACTTTCAATTATGAGTCATGTCAATAAGGCAACACTGCGTTTCATTTTATCAATATTCCTGTGATAGTACTGCCACCTACAGGCATATTAGTGTAAACAGAAATCAAAACAAATAATTTCAAAATATCATGCTCTCAGATGAGCAAATTACAAAAAGGGGAACATGTGAGTTTTAAAAAATCTGCCTGGACCCAGGACAAAAGTACAAAAAGGAGAACATGTCCAGGTAAAAGAGAACATCTGGTCCCCCTTCATTTGACATTAAAAGAGAATTTTTGGATGTTTGTTCCTAATAATTTTTATCCTTATTTCTTGTCTGATGTTCATGTCCATTTTCATTTACAAAATCTAAATTTTTCAAAGACTATTAGACAGGTATTTATTCTGAATAATGTGAGTAAAATAAAATATTCATATCGTTAAAGGAAAAAAACACAAATCATAAACTGACCACATTCACTATTTAGCACACATGCCAACAGTAAAACAAGTACAATTTTTTTCAATATAACCTTATATATTATTGCCAGCAAGACATTTACACTCAATATAATGAACCATTTTATTAAAATGACTTCATTATTTATTTCTTAAAAGGGTATAAGACGAAGGTGAGTGGTGAAAATGGGAAAATGCTACTTTACTAAAATGCTAAAATACTACTAAATCTGAACATACCATGATCTACACATGATGAATATAACAGTCACATTTCAAATTATCCAGTATTCCTTGATTCATTGTTCAAATAATCATTGCAAATAATTCTCTTAGTTGCCGCAATCCTATCTTATTTTATCCTATATTATCCTATCCTTATTTATTCTAAATATTTGTAAACATGTTACAGTCATGTAATTTGATAAAATTAATAATATAATTAAAACTGTCCTTTATGTTTAATAATATAATAATAATAATTCTTTAATTTTCTTTGTAGGACTGAAACTATGTATCTACAATCCCCCCATTCACGTTTCAAAAATTTTCATTTTCTTGCAGTTTACATGGATTTTCCATAGTATAACAGTCACATTTCAAATTATCCAGTATTCCTTGATTCATTGTTCAAATAATCATTGCAAATAATTCTCTTAGTTGCCGCAAATATCAAAATATATGCAAGAGGTGAAAGTGATTGTGGATGTAAATCCATTCCATATCTATGTTACGTTCACCAGCCACCCATGTAACCCATAAGAATTTTGAAGAAATTACTTCCACAGCAACACGAAAATTAAGATGCAGATGTAAAAGATCATACTGTCCATCAAAACTGCAGACAATGAAAGCTTAGCAGTGAATGGAGACCATTTGCAGAAGATAAGATGCAATTTTCAATACCTGAATAAAACATACATTTTTTTTTTTCTGTAGCCATTATGAATCTCACATGTAACTAATTACAAGCAAAGGTTCTCAGACTCGAATGAAATAAAGATGAAAATATTTCATTTGAAAGTTAATTTTGATGCCCAATTAAATGAATGACACCTATCTGTAATGACAACCGTTAAAATATTATTTCAAAAATTCTATATTTCTTTCTATCCTTAAGCCTTGGCGACAGCTGGGAATGTTATTAGCATAGGATAACATTTTTTAGATTATTCTGTTTTTTTGTTTTTTTATGTCGCAAGCTCACAATTGCTCATTCACTTACCTGCATACTTTGGTTTCTTGACTTCTTGTCCTTGAACAACAGTTTCTATGTATTTATCCACCATAGCATATGGAGACAGTCTTGGAAGAGGTGGATCTGTTTGGTGATGCATTGGTGCTGGGCTTGGTGCAGAACTGGACTTCATATCACAGCTTTGAAGGATAGGAGGAAAAACACTAAGAAATAAATGTTCATATGGAAGAGGTACCCAGTCAACAGTCTGAGTACTTGCTGACAGTAGCCGTCTGCATGTTTCTTCACAATTTCTTGCATAATCAGTTTTTCCATTAGGAATACTAAAATTTTGGTCATTTTGAGCAGTAGGTCCTTCACTTTCTTCAAATTCTTCAGTTTCATCAAGAGGTCTACTGATATTAACTTCCGCGGTTGGTAGTCCAGGACCTTTTTTCATTTCTGGACAAGAATTAGCTCGTCGGACTTTGTCCTGAAGAGGAAAATTTGATCCTTGGCCAGGACTGCTTCCAGTACTCAGTCCCACTACACCTTCGTTGCCTGACTCTGGCAAGCATTGACTGTAAAACCTTTGCCTATGATGGACACGTCTTGCAAAATCAAGCATTGAACGGCTATTTGGCATATGCAATCCTCCTGAGGTGCATGGTGACCCTGTTTCTTGTTCACACTCTTCATAATCACCCACATGAGGAGGATGAACCTCCTGAAGAACGCTGTCACACTGCCTCACCTCATTACTTACTCCCTGCGAAATGATTACATGTTTAATTTTTAATTGGCACATTATTAAATAAATAATTGTCAATAGCATCCATAAATTTAAATGTATACACTTTGTAAACATGAAGAGAGCAAAAATTAAAGGCTGGATATAGCACTGGCAAAGAGGCCAGAAATTGAGGAAGGTAGGAGACATAGATGCAACATTAAGAAACTAGTTTTAAAATCAGAAAAAGCTTCAAAGATAAATTTTTTCTACTACGAGATAAAAATTCAATATAAACAATTTATGTCTCCTTTCCCCCTCCCCCAATAGCAATCTTCATTTTCATTATTAATATAAATTCCTTGTTTAATTAAGCATTTGGTTACTTGGACTAAGCAAATAGCAAGGATCATAACAGAGCAAAATCTAGAGATTATTTTCAACACACTTATCCTGATCATCTTATTTACATTATTTGCCAACTAGGTTGAGTGTCAAGCAAAATCATGATGTTGCGTAGCATTGTATAATTCACAAGCAGAGAAAGCAACCCACAAGATATTTATATTTACATGCAATTACAAGTCTTTTGTCAGGATTGATTAATTACCTGGATGTTATGAATTAATTCAGTCGTTTTCAACATTTCCTAGTGTAAATTATAAACATACATGTAATAAGAGTAAATGAAAATCTCAATAGTTTATGAAACATTCAAACTATTAACAAGAACAGAATTAAACAAACTGCAATTAATTTTTTTTATTACTTTTTTCTTGCAAAATTTTAGCATTTTGTAACTAAATAAACTTCTCTGACATTTTCAATTATTTTGAAGGAATAATAATACAATAAAGTACAGAATGTAATTTACTGTTTTGAGAATAATATGCCCTATGTGTAACAGAATAAGCCACAAGTATTTATATCCAAATCTAAAGGATTACCTAAAAAGTTCATTTTTCTTTATAAAATTCAGAGAAAACTAATTCATGTTAGGTTCTCAGAAATATCTTTCCCTGCATAATTATCAAATACATAATCCTCTTAAATACAAAGGTATCAATTTATCGAAACTAAATATCATCCAGATAACAATTCCAGTACGTTATGCCAATTTTAAGCAATTATCCGTTACAACGTGCTACATATACTAATAAAATAAAAGATGTTCACTACAAATAGTTTCAAATACAGATAACTAGGCAAAGAAATGTGTTACGAGATTTCTCTGTATTTAAACTTATGAATATTAATAACGACCTATCTTTAACTAAATAATATTTTAACATATACATACTTTTTCAGTCACCAAGCACATACTTGTCTTATCGCGAAACAAGATTTTGTATAGCTGCCACTTACAGCTCTACCTCCAAATCGTGGAAGAAAGTAGTGAATGTTTTTTTGAGGGGTATCTTTTGCCTCCCAAAACTTCTTTCAATAGCATAACTACATGGAGTCACTTCCGGGTTGTTTAGTGAGTGGGCCAAATCATCAATTGCTGACTGATTTCATGCCCTGAGGAGCAACGTTAAAGAAGAAATTGCAATGGGAAATTTGAATCAACAGTGAGGACTGTTGTTGTCCGACATCCTGTTCCTTCAACAATGCCAGACCTTGTGTTGCAGGAAACATACAACATTTTAAAACATTTGACAGAGTTATTCTCAAATGCCCACCATACAGCTCAGATTTGGTTCCAGCTTTGTATCACTTATTGATAGAGTTTTGGAAGGAAAAAGATTTCAGTGTCTATGACTTCAAACAAGCTGCCACAACTTTCTTTCATGAACTGACAATAGATGTGGTATGTAGGGATAAAATCTCATTCTACAATATGTCAACAGTTTGTAGGTGAAAAAGTAATGGGTAAACATGTGATTGTACAATAAAAATAAAGTAAACTCTCATGGTCAGTCTCAATATTGAAATTGTTTATTGGGGTGTTAGGCTATGATCCAATAAAAATAACTGTTCTTCTACCAGTAGGAAGGACCCACAAATCATAGATTCTAACTACAGAATATATTATAGAAAGTAATTTACTATATATTGCAACAAAATTTCTCCACTTTTCCTGTATCAGAGCCCCCTACAATTGGAGTTTTTATGTCAAAAAATAGCTTTTTTTGTCGCAGCTCTACTTAACTTTCTTTAGACTACTTATTACTCCATATATATGTACATATACAAAAAAGTAACCAGAGGTACAACAGAATGGCACAGACTTTCTCAAAGTAATGTTTTCTAATTTCCTTGGAGTGGACTGGCATCACAGTGTTGTCCCATCCTCTTGCCAGCTGCCATTTATTGCCGCCAAAAGTACATTTTTTTTGAAATTTTCACAACCTTTCAGTTTCCTAATAGTAGAGCTGAAATATTATTTTAAGAATACATTAGAAGAGTAAAACCTTGTCCTAAATAGCGATTTCCATTCAAAAATTTAGAGCCGTTTTTAAGAAAATGGTGTTTAAGCGTTATTATAAATGCAAATTTTGAAGCTCTTTTTAAGAAGACTCTACTGAGTTTTCAAAAAACTTCATTTGAAGCATTTCTACTCAGAAATGCAATAATATATGCAAATCGATGGAAATGTGCATATTAATAGCGTGAGACATATTTCGTAAAAATTACATTTAGGAACTTTTTGAACAAACAAAAGAATACACTAAAATAAACTTTACATCATATTAAACAGTGCAATTAGCACTAAACATTGGAAAAGTTTAAAGAAAAAATTTGGAACCTTCTTGAGAAAATCTTAATTTTGTAATTTTTTAAAATTGTAAATATGGCACACTATTGCACAAAAGTAGTAAAATTTTAAAAAAAATGTACATGACCTTAATGAAAGAACTAATTATGGATGATAAATTTCATATTCAGGAAAAACCTCTATCTTCAATTTTATAGTTGTAGGAAAACTCTGAAAAAATTTCAAACTGTTAAAATTTTCGAAAATTCAGAGTTAACTATGAAAATCTGACCTATGCCACCTTCATAGGTGTATTTTCTTCTATTCTTAGAAGCAATTTAAAGAAAAAATTTGGAGTCGTTTCTGAGAGAATTTTGAAAATGTCCAGGGAGCTTCATGTAAAGTACCCCAAATTTTAAAAAATGTTTTTCAAAATTTCAAAGCTTCAACTAGAGCCAGATGGACAGGAGTTTCTTCAATTTGAAAAAGATTGTATGTATGGTTTAGGTGCTAGTAGTGTTCACAGGCGGACAGACGAACGGACGTTTTGCAAAAACCACTTTATTGGTTTCAGGGGATCCCAAAACGTGTATTTTTGTTGAAATCTCGAAATCGATTTTCCGCAGCATTAGATAACTTTCTCTACACTACATATCTAACTCTAAATATACATACATATATGAGAAAGTAAAAACTAGAGGAGCTGACACAGACATTCTTTTCCAAGTTAGTTTCCTTTTCTCTTGAGTTTGGGCTTGTTTTCAGTTTTACCCCACCCTATTCCCAGCTGCCTAAAAGTTCTAACAGGGCCTCTCATGCTACTTACGGCTCCTCTAGGGACATTCTAAGTGAAGACCACCTTCGTGCTCCCCGAACATCAGATAGGGCTATCTCAGCCCTCTACCTACACATTTGCCCACGTTATCCCTTGGCTCCATCTTGGTGCTTGAACAATTGTTCCTGGTGTACGAATCCAGTTTCTCAATTATGCACAAAGTAGCCTGTCATGCCAAGAGATTTTGCAAGGACTAAAGTACATGTGTAATACACAAGGGACTTTGAATGGTCACCATGTCATGAATACAAATTACAACATTCAACCCATATGAGGGTTTCCAACCCCTTTGCCTTATTCTCCAGGTACTTACGCTTACTGACGCAACCCTTGCCTCATAAGGCCAAATATTTGTAAACATGTTACAGTCATGTAATTTGATAAAATTAATAATATAATTAAAACTGTCCTTGTGTTTAATGTTTAATAATATAATAATAATAATTATTATTCTTTAATTTTCTTTGTAGGATTGAAACTATGTATCTACAATCCCCCCATTCACGTTTCAAACATTTTCATTTTTCTGCAGTTTACATGGATTTTCCATAGTCCCTTCAATTTTCCTACATTCATAATGTTAAATTAGTTTTAATCTTTACACTTTCGAAAGTAAATTTTTTTCCACAATTGGCACTTTTTGAAGCCGTTGTTGATCCATGAACACCAGTTATTTTTCATATTTTTACTTTCTCTTACAAGTGTTATCTCTCATGAAGAGATTTATATCCTCAGCTACGAATTCTAATCTAGTTTGGAGATCATTCGCTCAAATAATGTTGTGTGCATAAAAAGAGCAGTGTGCTCCTCACTATAGAGTCTGGATGAGTATCGAAGCCAAGAATAGTAGCCTGTTGCATTTTGTGCTATTTTAAGAAAGTTTTAATTTTAATAAAATGTTAATTTTGCCCTGAAATGAATTTAAAAAGAAAGAGAATAAGTCTTTCTATTCAAGAAAAATCCAAAATTCTAGAGGAAGTTCTAGAGGAAGGAAGAAAATTCTAGAGGGGCACATGTTAGCTAAAATGTTGGGGATATCGGTATCCACTCATAACATGATAGTAAGAAATAATGACTTGATAAATTAAAAGTATAAATGAAAGTGAACATTTTTGCAAGAGGAAATATGCCAGCTATTCAAAGTATGAAGAGATGGAGGAAATTCTGAAGAACTGGTTCCAAATGACACGTGCTTCGAACAGCCCAGTTAGTGGCGTGTTATGTGAAAAAGCCATGTACATGGTGGATAAGCTTTCCATTGAGAACTTTTCTGCATCTAATGGGTCGCTTCATCGATTCAAAAAATGTTACAGTATTATCTAAAAGGTTGTGTTTGGAGAAGGAAATGCCATGCTAGAAGAATGTGTTCGGGAATGGCAAGAGGAGAAACTAATGGACCTCATGAAGGAGTATTCACCCAAGGACATCTTCAATATAGATGAAACTGGTTTAATTTTTTTTTTTGTGTTCTTCCAAACAAAACTTTCAATTTTGAAGGAGACAATTGTCATGGAAGCAAAAACAGTAAACTTAGACTTACTGTAATGTTGGGAGGGAATGCTGACTGTTCTGAAAAGCTTTGCCCATTTGTTGTAGGGAAGCCCAAGAATGCTCGATGTTTCAAGAACATGAAAACATTGCCCACAAAATACGAGGGCAATAAAATGATTGAATGACTTCCAACCTTTTTGAGAGGCAATGTATGTTCTCGATGCTAAGATGGGAGCACAGAACAAAAGAATTCTTTTACTTGTTGATCAGTGTTCTGCTCTCCCAAAGCAAATGAACTGCAATGTTCAAAACTAAAGGAGTTCAACAAAAATTGATATCGCTGCCATTTTTAAGCTTCGTTTCCTCTATACCAGGAAAAAATTTAAAGAAAACATTTTATGCCATTTTTGAGAAAATCTTTCAAAACTTTCAAAATCTTTCAAAATTCAATTCTTTTCAAATTTGCCTTTATTTTGTGCAAAATTACATGAAAACTCATATTACTCATATTAGTAAGTACTCATATTTTGAAAATATTGACACTGACCTCATTTAAAGATCTTATTTGGAAGAACAGATTTCATTATGAAAAAAAAAAATCTCTTTTCAATATTGTATTCATAGAATGATGCTGAAAAAATTTTTAACATTAGCAATTTTCGAAAATTGTGAGAGTTTAATGAAAATTGGTCCTGTTCCATTCTCATAAACAAATTGAAATATCTGGGAAAAAGTTTGAATTCATACTTCAGAAATTTTGAAAATGTCTTTGACACTTCAAGTACATTACTCCCAAAAGTCAAATTATCCATTTCAAATTCAAGGGACCGTTATATCAACCACATCAATTCAGGAAGAAACAGTTGATGAAAATTCAGCCTATGGTTTAGCCACTAACATTGTTCATGGACAAACCGACGTCAATATTGTAGTTTTGCTATATTTATTATTTAAAATTTTCAAAACTACAGAGTCGAAAATGGAACCTATACTTTAAAAGCATCCTTTGCTATATTTGCAGAAAAGAATAGTTAAAGACAAAATTTGGAGTCATCTCTGAAAACAATTGTTTAACAACAATATGTAGGTCTGCAGTTTCATGTTCCAGTTCTCTTTCCATAAAATGAAGAACTTTCCAAGCCTTCTGTGTAGTATATCAGCCCAGCTGAGGTCACATCGTATTATTACATCCAGATATTTACAAATACTTTGCTCAAGGATTTTATTTCTACCCATTGAATACTGGAGTGTATCCTGTGTTCAAGCCTTTGTAAAACTAATTGTTTTTCTTTTATCTGGATTAATTTTCATACTGTTTACCAGGGACCATTTCATCTTTTCTCAACTGATCAATGTTGGATTTGCCTCTTAACTTTCTGGTACACAATGCAGTCATCAGTGAAAAGTCTGATTGTTGATAGAATTTCAGTACCGATATCATTAACATGTATAAGAAAAAAGAGTGGTCATAATACGCTTCCCTGAGAGACGCCGGACATCACATATACCTCAATAAAGAGAAAGTCATCAATTTGAACTTGCAGTGTCTAACTGCGGAAAAATTCCTAAATCCAGATGACTACTCATGTGTCTACTTCTGATGATTTTATTTGGAAGTCTGTCACGAGGAACTAAATCGAAAGCTTTAGAAAAGTCTACAATAATTGCATCAATTTTTTCTCAGTTGAGGGAATCAGCAAGGTCTTGACAAATGGTAGCTAGCTGACTTTCGCAAGAATAGCCTGGTCTAAAGCCATGGTGGTGTTCAACTAGTAAGTTATTCTTGTTCCGTATGTCGCAAGTAGTCAGCAATTTGATGTTCTAACAGTTTACCTACTATCAATGTTAAGCTAATTGGTCTATAATTGGACATTGACGACAGATCTCTGCCTCTGCAAATAGGAACCACTGTAGTTTTTTCCCAATTATTAGGGACTTGACCAATGTTAATAGTAACTTCAAGAATTCTTGCAAGATACGGAATCTTGGCTTGCCCTCCAATCATAGAATTTCCCCAGAAATTCCATCAGATCCCACATTATGTTTTAGCCTGTACTGTGATTCACTTCTGTAATAGCATAATGTTTTTTGTAAACATGTAATCCATATCTTCATTATGTGAGTGAATGGTTAACTGTAGTGTTACTCTTCAGAGGCATAAATTCAAGACACCACAGTACAAAGTAGTATTTCATGAGATAAAAGTATTGTAATCATGCATCAGAAACCGCCCAATTTTCGACCATAAAAAAACCCTCTTATTGCCAGGCCCTGGTACAGAAAAAGTGGATAAATCTTATCTCTAGATTAAATTACTTCCTTTGACACATTGTGTGGTCAGAAACAAAAATCGTCATTCAAAGACAGATCTTGAAATAATGTCATGTACAACTTTTCGAAAATATGAGCAGTGTCCGCATAACTTCACATGAAAAATAGGCAAAAAAAAAAAAAAGTAACATTATTTTTTCAAAATCTGCGATTTTCTGGCCATAAGAGAAATTCATGAGCATATAATTTGAGTACATATACTTTTCAGGTACTGAGTTGATCATGCATTTAACAGAATACGATGATGTATGTCAATCTGAACTAAAAGTTGGCGATAAATTAATTTTGCCTTTTTTTTTGCCTATTTTGGCCAGTGATACCTATTTGGGTCCTTTTCTGCCTTTTACTTCAATATTTACCTTTTTTTCTCAATTTCAATTGAGCTGAATATATACCTGCTTGGACAACACAATGGCCCAGTCGTATTTTGTCTTTCTGTGGATCCAGAGGCTGAGTTTAGCCTATCATTCTACATAAACTGTAATACGACACACTTGACCAAAACATTTTGAATAAAAAACTTTATATTAATTTTCACACTCGACTCACAGTCGGGCATTTATATCCCTAGGATCAGGCAATATAATAACACTCGTAATTTCCTTTTCTCATTCGCTGAAATTAAGCTCCAAATATTTAAAAACTTAATTCATTAATCTTTCTTCAAAAATAAGATCATACATTTTTCAGTGTAGACAGACACTCTTTGTGATGTGTCATGAAGACAATGCCAATGCATCTTGTTTTGATTGTAATACAACGTATTAAATAGAAATAATCCCCACTTACTTAATCTGGAAAATAAATTCTTGAATTTAATTGAGACTAATTTTATTTCCAGAAAGACCACAACCATTCTTACCTTGAAATGTTAGTTTTTCTAAGCTATGAATAAAACTTGTACACATTATTTACTCAGATAAACAAGATTGGAGCATAATTATCAGAGAAAGGAAAATTTCTTGTCGCCAGGTGTTCAGAAATTTTTAATAAACTTAAGTGTCTTTCTTTTCCTTCTAAACTTAAACAAAAAACCCTCAGAACAGTTCTTACTCTCGTTCCATGCACATATCATTCTGTTAACATTAAAATTCAAACATTGAATTGCAAGTATTGCAAGTACAATCACCTTAAAATACAAAGGGTATCCTCGGATAAGATGGTAAAAAGTTCCCCTAAACTAAATGACGTATGAGTAGTTAGATTACAATTCTAACACAAAAATAATATTTTTGAAAGGTTTCTTAGCCCCTGTCCCACCACCCACACTACAGCCACTATATCTGCATCTTTACAGCCAAAAACGTGTTGTTTTTTAAAATTTTTTTTTGGCAACTTAACACTATTTTATCTGACTGAAAAAAATATGAAAAATAAGAAAACAATTTATACTATCAGAAAAATATTTTTCAATATTTTCTCAGACCCAAATTCAAACACAAGAAAGTAAACAATTTTTATTGTGTCTTAGAATCATGAATCAGGCTCGAAAAAATCTCAAACATTCCTCTTAAATCACAAATTGTTACGAATTTTTTTCAGATTTTTTCGATTGCTGGGTTGCAGTTAAAAAAATAAAAACCATTTTCCCACCTTTAAATCGCCTTGACTTTAAATATACTTCAAAAATGACTCCAACAGTTCTGTGCATTTATTTTAGGGTTTATTATACATTTGTATACATATTTGTAGCACCCAGTAATATTTTGGTTTTGGAATTTAGTTTACAAATTATCATTTTGAAACCACAGACATAAAACCTTGAAAGTGTGATACTGGTGGATAGAGAATTACACCCCATTGTCCATCGAAAAGATTTCCGGGGAAAAAATAAAAGTTTGCAAATTATGACATACAAAAAAAGATAATCATGAATAACTCGGAAATGCCTAGGCCTGTTCCCCATCATTTTCCACATGCCCCTCACTTATCCTTCAACTGTGATCGAATTATTTTCTCATAAACTGCCAAAAACTATAGTCTTTCCTTACCATATGAAATACTTATGCAAAGGATTAGAAAGATTAAAAAATGATAATTTGTAAGAATAAAGGAGGAGAACGTAATTTACTAAATTTAGAAATAAGATTTATTCACTCTTTCGTTACCAGGACTCCACAACACGAGTTCTTCTGTCAAGAAATTGGCAATTTTGGCTTGAGCATTATAACAGTTTCTCTTTACTAGGTGAGTAACAGAGATTTTCTGCAGTCTCAACACAACAGTCTCGACAGTCTCACAGTCACGACAGTCTCAACAGCGATTTTCTGCAGCATTACATAACTTTCTTTTACACTGATATGAAACATGAATTATTCCATACATACATACGTGTACAAAAATGTGAAATGGACAATACTATAATTCCAGCATGCAGCAAATGCCAGTTTAAACAAATGATACCTAGATATTTGACAGAAATATTGTATTTTAAGGTAATGTAAACAATTTCAATAACATTTCTTAAAAAAATTGAGATAAATTAAACTCATGCCATTGAACATGCTTTTCAATACACTATTTGCATGCATACACATTACAACAATATTTAAATAATGACTTTTAACCACATAAACATATTGTCAATCAATGAATATACATATGTATGTATGTGTGAGTATGCATTTTTACATGTACCAAAAAAATGTCTTGAACTACTACATAGATCGTTCCTAAGTTTGCATGAATACTTTTGAGTGACCAAGAATAGTTGAGTTGTGATTCAAAATGATACCCTAAAAGGGTTGTTTTGTTTTTGTTTTCTTTTTACTACAATAGAAATGCACGTAGACTGCCAGAAAACTGCATGTTCTCTAACAGTGAACCTGGCCGCTGCATTACACCACATGCTCAAGCAGCAGCAGACCAAATAGAATGCATTCACTCTCTTTCTGTTAAGAGGATTAATACTTCATACCTTTCAAAAGAGGAAGTTTATATTTATGTTGGCTTATGGTGAATAAGACAAAATGGTAAATAAGGTCTAGGACAAATAAGAGATCAAACAGGAACAAACCAGTGTGTGTATGTTGAATATTAAAAAGAAAGAATTGAAAAAATGAATCCAGAAAAAGGCAAGAGAATCAATTCACTTATATTCAGAGAGTAAAATTGTACCATTGATTTGTGTATTTTATTAATTTCTAAACAAACGAGTTCATTTGTCAACAAGTGTGTGAACCATTTGTTTTAAATTTCAATTACAGAGAAATGTCAAGCATGCCAACCATCTACTAGATGATAGCGATAAATTAACACCTGTGCCAAACGGAGGTTCTTCAACTAGTGCATTGTAGTTTTCAAATTTTACAGAAAATTATTATGGATTATATTTTTATTCGCGGCAGTTATACTTGATTAATAAAAAAAGAGTTGTGTTTGATACATGCACTGCAAATAAAACTGAAGTGGAAAAATAGTAGTCTTCCTAGACTATTAAACAGCCTTCGATATCATCCAAGTAACAACTCCCTTAAAAAAATAGGTTCTAATTGGCAAAGCCTCTATCAAGAATGAAGTTCCTGTTCTAATTTAGAAAAGCAAATAAACAAACCAATTTTGGGCAAATATTCTCCCCACAAGTCTGTGCTTTGCTACCCTCTTATTAGTATTATGTCTCATAATTATCAATATGTTCCTTTCAATTTTCAAACTCGCTCACAAAATAATGCTTATACACATCTGCAATTCTCCTTCCAAATTCTTGTCTCTATGGTAGTTGAATGAGGGACTCACTACATGCTTGGGCTGTGTGTCTATCCTCAGCTGCTCGCCCAGTTTCACTATCTCCAGCACCTCCTGGTCTTCCTGGCTTGCTCCACCCTCGCCATGCATTTGAGCAGGCACAGGCACGGGCTCGCTGCTCTCCAAGCGGAAGCCATTCTTCTCAACCAGCGGTTTGGTTACAACCCCGCCAGGCAAAGGAGTAACAGTGTCCACGGGAACAGGGCTATTGGGAATGCTGCAGTCGTTTTGGGTGATAATGCGGAGAGGACTGGTAGGCTGGCCAGGGGTTTTGGGCCTCAAGCTCAAAGTAGGCCTGCTATCAGCCATATGCGTGTCAGATATCACCTGCATAATATAAAATCTACTAATTATCACACTGAAGACAAATGCACATTGGTGTCATTTGACAACACTCTCATACTGACTGATTTAATTAGAATAGTTTGAGAAAAATAATTAAAGCCAAAAGTCATCCATTTACTTCTCAATAGATATTTCCAAAAGAGAACTAAACAGAGAACTTTTGAAAGGCAAAAAATCAAAGGGCACGAAGAATAAGAAACATACAGAAACAATGTACATGCCTTAATATACGTTGTCAAATACCACTAAAAGATTTTGAAGTTGGCATAGAAACAAACTGGGGGTCTCTTGAGCTCACCTGCCTGTCCATATGAACATTGTTCAACTTTTGAGCAATAACTGAAGATACAGAATCCCGACGAGGCTGTTCAAATGCAGTGTTGTCTGGGAAACGGAAGGGAGAGAGCTCCTTCTTCATGGGAGACGATGGCTGGGACTGGGGGGTGGAACTGCCAGAAGTTATACCCTGCCACTTGCCACTGCTAAAGGTAGTCAGTGCACGCACCGCACTAGAAGTGACTGGTGGATGACGTGGAGTCAAGTGCCTGATATCCTGTTAAATATTATTTCATGAGCTTCTAAAACACCAGCATGCTATCACAGTTATGATAAATCAATAATGCTCAGTGAACTGATAAGTATAAGCAGAAATGCACCACATTGTTAGAAAAATGTGTAATTGTCCATTAATAAACCTTACCCTGAAAGGTAAAAAATTGAGGTTTTCACCATTGCAACTGATTAGTAGTGTGCTGTAGTTCAATAAGCATAATGAAAAGTGATGCAATAGTTATGTGTTCCAATCAAAAACAGGCCACAGTACCTTGACAGGAGTAGTTTCAGGAGTAGCTTCAATAGCAGCTTCAGGGGGAGAAGTGCCTTCCTGATGTGGTAATGAAGTACTCACAATGAAATTCTAAACAACGAAGCATTATATGAAATTGAAGCACGAGTGCCTTGTGTGCATGTTTAACACGCCCTACCTGGTTTTGAGCAAAATTATTACTTTTAATTAGTTTTAAATTAAATCATCAATATCAAAACAAAGCTTTTTAGTGCAACTGAGCAGCATGTAGCCTACTGCAAAGATAAGAGCTGCAATCTAATTTCAGCCAAAGCTTAAATGCACTACAACTAAATATTTGATTTTAGACTCAATTGTAATCAAATATAAATAAAAATTGAAAAGCCACAAATTAACCTGAGAATTTGGTGTTTGCGGAATGGAAGTGGGAGCCGATTCTTCAACAGGAGGAGTCGAAAGTCCTGAAAAGATACTGGGGCTCCATAAGTCTTGATCAATGGGCACATGAGAACTTAAGAAGCTAGATGCAGCACTAGTAGGTAGACTGCTTTTCAAATGATGCACATAAGAGAGATCTGAAACCAAGCAAATAATTCCCTTAACTACACCCTTTATCTTTTCATTCAAGAAAGGAACATTCCAAAGTTTTCTATTTTTAAATTCTCAAAATTCAAGGAATTTAAATCCTGACTTCAGTTTCTTGAAATCATTTGGTTCAATTTTATAAAATTTAGTATGTACATGTCAATTCCTGTTTTACGTCTTGGCACATTTTGGAGCTTACAGACCTGTAACTTTTGTACCTACTCCTTCTGCTGATACTGTTTCCTCGAGTTGCAACCCCACACCATCCGCCTTATCATCCATTGAGTTAACATGGCTCATGAGCACACTTGGTACTTTATCAGAGGAAAGGGGCCAGGCTTTACCTACATGTGGCCTATTGGCCCACATGGCATACCCCTCAATGCTCATTCTAGGGAAGGAAAAGGAATTAAGGAGAGGATTTTGCTTCAAAAGTGATACATAGTGTGCTAGGAATGCTTACCATGCCTACAACATCAATGCCTTACATGGGATTCAAACCTATAACCTGGAAACCTGTAACATGTACTTGGGCACATCAATGGAAGGATGGGGCACATGAATGGTAGGATGAATTGAAAGGTAATACATGGTAATTGAGAGAGTCCTACCACGCCACAACACACAAGAATACATCACTACCCGAGGCCAAATCTGAAACTGAAACCCTTCAAACAGAGACTCTAATGGACGTTCACATTAGCAATCCCCACAGCAATTTTGATAGTTTTATAAATGCTTTATATTTCTTTAAGAAACTCCTACCTTTCCACTTGTGTTTTAAAATATATTTTAAATAAGTGAAGAATGTATGAAATGATGTACAAATGAATTTTGGAAAACAATTATTATTGTTTAATTTTGCAATTAAAATAAAAGGGTAGTTCAAATCTCTTTCCAGCAAAAGTACTGTTGTTCTCAGGTACTCTGGTAGGCGACAGCCTACAACTTCCCCCCTGTCCCCTTCTTGCACCACCATGAAGGCAGTCTCTTATCAGTACTGAGCGTAGTTCAGCCTCACCTCACGCTCTGATTGCACAGGTTTTTGCTTAGGGCTTCATTCCTGTGCAATATTTTCACATGTGCATTGTTGTAAGTAAAATCTAAGTTGTTCAGTTAGCGATACAAGTTTTAGTGGTATGACTCAAGAAAAATTAATTAAAAATTTAAATTTGCTTCAGCAACCATGCTACTCCTGTAAGTCATGGCTAAGGAATATTCGGTTATCCCCTAGCAGAAGGTATCCTTTTACATCTCAATGAAGGCAGCATGCATCTTACATTTGTGTGTTGCCTGTGGCATCACTCTGCAAGTACTATATTGTAATGGGTTATCTGAGTGCAATAACAACCCATCATTAAAAACATGTTTATACAAGAATATGTTACAATAGACAACAATGGAGGTCATTGTTAGCCATCTAATAAAAATATAAAGAGAAAATAATGAGAAGGAAGGATAATAGGAAAACGAAGAATAGTGTTAATTTTAGTTATGAACACATGACAAATTTCCATGAATAATAAAAATAATTAAAGAATCGTGAGGAGACTCACTGTCAAAGAGTAAACTATGAAATGTGCAAAAATATAAATAGACAGACAATTGGAAAAAAAACACATTACACATTGTGGGGAACTGAGTAGAGAGACCAGGAGGAAATGAATTTGAGACATTACTGCACCTAGGAGAAGATAATTGAAGGCAGAGATTACAACTTGCTGGGCAGAACGAGGTGCGCTTTCTTACAGGACACAATTTAAGTCGTGGTTTTAAAGAGCAGAATGTGGAGCAGTGATCACATATAGTTTTTAATTGCATGCTGTAATTGCCAAGATCAGGAAAGAAATTTTAAAAGAATTAATGGATGAAATGAAATAGGTTGGAATCTGTAGCACATGGTATGACATTGCCGATGGCAGGAGGAGAAAAGGCTACAGTCGTCATACAAGCAGCCAGAGGACTCGAAACAGAAAGCGATAAACAGAACAATAGATATACTTTACATGTATGAAGATCAAGTAATGTTCTTAGTTCGTAAGTTATGTCAGATTTAAGAACAATAGGGAAAAAGATGGCCATGTGTGAATGCAATAAGCAAAGAATGCCTGTATTGTAATACAGTGGGCATGAGAGGATTGAATAGTGAAAATATTTGTGTTCTTTTTGTCATTGGTATTATCATTTTGTTTTGTGAACTAGAAATTACAGCGAGGATGAAGATTGTAAGACTTGGGAAGAAATTGGAATTATGTTTTCAGAAAGACAAATCTGTATTGATTTCTTGGGTTGTTATTTCAATGATTTAATTGCACAGGAAAGACAAAGATTCTTTACGTAATAATTTCGTCATCAGAATTCCACATGAAGGATTGTGTTGACACAAGAATGTAAAATTTTCTGTTCTGTTGCTCACAACAATCCCCTTTTCTTTATTAATAGATGAAATTATTGAGCAAGCCACAAAAGACAAACATTAGATATTAATGTGCAAATAAATAAATGTGTTTTGTTTATATTAAAAAGGGGACCCTATGGAGGAATATCCCAGTTGAGCATACGGTTTAATTTATTTAGTAATCACATCAGAGAATAGCTGGGGCTGAATATATTCAAGCTAAATATTATTAAAACCAGTGTTCATAAGGGAGATCCATTTCATTCATTCCATACATTCACATTCCTGTCCTGAAGACTTCCTCCCCCCCTCTTCCCCAACGTTTGTGAGTGCAATGACTCATTCTGCAACAGAATTTGATGTATGCAATCAACAGACTAATTGTTGTAAAAATTGTCATTGAATGTGTGGCCACAAATTAATATAATTTATATTAAACATGGAAGAACGATTATCTGTAAAGTAAATACAACTTAGCATTCAAATTTATTACATAAAAGTATTGTATACTTTTTCAAGTTTTGAGTGATTGAACTGCAAAGTAATTTCAATTTTGCATTCAAATCAATTTAGATAAGTATTGTACTTTTTCACATTTTCCTACAGCAACTCCATGTTCTTTACTCCCTCTGGATTATAATGAGAAAGTTTTGGCTGAATCTTAAAACCTGTACTTACTCATAAATTGAACATTTCATGTTACTCCAGAAATAATCTTTTTTTATGAGAGTCAAATTTCATATTCTAAGATTGATCATTCCTTTTTAAGTTGAAGTTTCTCGTTATTAAAAAAACAGTAACTTGCAGAAAGTGTTTCTCTTGTGCCAACCACCTTACACTCTTTTCTCCTAAATTTACTAACCTAGCCACTACACTATTGAAATGTATGGTACCTTAAAAAGTACCTTTGAGAGTCACCTAAATCTCAATCATTTTAAGCTTTTTGAATTTGATATCAACTTTAATACACAGTAATATAACCACAAATACTATGGACTCTTATTTCCTAATAATTTTAAATTGTTTTAAAAGGATTTAATTACACCATTAGTTTTGGGAAATTTCTGAAACCACAAACCCTTTAGTTTTCTAATCTTAAAATAATGCTTGTAAAAAAAAGTCATCCTTTGCAATGCAGTGCAACACTGAACATAGTACCTCACAGGAAATCATAACAACATTCCGTTAAACCTACATAATCATAATTTCACAAACCATTAAAAATAATTCAAAACAAAGAACTACAACAAGATCATTCTGTTAAAATAGACTGCACAGGACAACTACTTACCTAAAGCAACTCCATGTTCTATACTTCCTCTGGATCGAAATGAGGTGTTTATACTCTGAAATGTTCCTTCTTCTCGTGACTTCTCCATTGAATCAATAGCGTATTTGGCACATTCCACAATAACATCATGATCTTCCATTTTCTTCCATCTAAAAAGCAACTGAACTTCAATTTTTCAGACTTTTGATATTACAAATGTTTCTCTTCTTCAAAGAAACCAATTTGTAAACTATGCTTAAACAGTTATTTAAACAGGTTTAAACTCAACAGTTTTGTTTTCCTTC
The DNA here is from genome assembly GCA_011170035.1 of Teleogryllus occipitalis. NCBI lineage: Eukaryota > Metazoa > Arthropoda > Insecta > Orthoptera > Gryllidae > Teleogryllus > Teleogryllus occipitalis. The sequence goes on from BLKR01001238.1 coordinate 64,973, forward strand.
AACAATAATGGTAATGTACCATTTCTCACTTACATGTTTTTATTCACACTGTAAATCACAGTTAACAGGTATTCACGTAACATGAATTTTGCCAAAACACAAACAAAATTTGCATCCCACCAAGAAAACAGTATTACGAATATATAAAATAATTGAATAACACAAATGTTCATAACACTAATTATTTTAGTCCCTTGGAATTAGTATTAATGAGGGTTTTGTATGTATTTTTACTTTTGACAAGAAAAAAAGCTGTTTAATCCTAGGGATGTCTATCTGACAAATACAAGAATATACAATTTTGTTTCAAAACATTTAATACAATGACCTTTCATTCAAAATATATTTTAGAACAAATACCTCAATATCATAATGGCATTGATGCAGTAACAAGTACAAGGTATTTATTGCTCACTATTCTATTTGAAATACTACATGTCTATGTTTTCTCAAAGCACAAACTAAAAAAGTGTTTACAGAATTATTTTTTTAACTCAATAACTGATGAAATAGTGCCCGGTTTCTCTATGCAAGATAACATTTGAATCTCAATTAAAAGTCCTAGAAGTATGTAACATGCCACAACATTCTCACCTTGTAGTGGCTGTTTCTGCATCCTTTGAAGCTGTTACCAGAAGGGGATGCATCCTGACTGTTTCCAGCATTGGCTGTAAATTGTAAGTCATAAGAATGCCAAGCAACATTTTTTCCATTTCTAATTTCATTTTCCTTTTCTACAATACATTATGTAGACCCAATGACCATGAATTGAAAAAAGTTTACCTTGATGGTATGACTAAATATTCCCAGGTGTTCACGCATGCCATACTCATTACGAAGGAAGGATATGAAGTTACATGGATACATTCCATATAGCCGGTGAAACAAAGCATAGAGGCTCACTTGAAGATGCAACAGATGTTCCTCAGGAAGCTTAGTTGGATTGTTGGTATTCCAGGAGGCCAAACGACTAAAAATTCAACGTAAATTAAACAATTACAAGGAATAATTTACACTAATTTCTTAATCCCATAGAACTTGAAGGAGAATCAGTCTCATGATTTACCAGCATTTCTATTTCAAACTATGACAAAGTAGATATCTTTTGACCACGTACTAAACTCATACAATTCATACATTCAAATCACTTGACACAACAGCTTATTAATGTCAATAAGTTATATGAGAGACAAGTAAATTATAATTGAAAAGTTTGAGATATGATAAACTCTTGGAATGAACACAATCGCAACAAGAGGAAAAGCAAAGAACATTTAAAAAGGAAACCATATTTATTAGAAGAGTAACAACTGCACATACTTATTTGTATTATTGGTAATGGTTAAGTTATATTATAATTGCCAATAATACAAATAAAAATTATGAAAACATTCATCATATTTTGAGAAAAGTGTAAATGAAATAATTTAAATGTCTAATATTAAGGAATAGATTGTGTAAAGAAAAATGTGTAACTTTAATAATTTAATTGTAGGAAGGTGTAGCAATTTTCAAAATTCTAAAGAATTTAATGAACATAGAACCTATGCCATATTACTAGTGAACCATTCTCTCCTTGAGAAAGAAAAATTAAAGAAAAAATTTAGCCCACAAATTTTTTTTAAATTGTAAAGATTTCGCTCAAAATTATGTGTAAATATTTGAAAAAATTGTACATGACATTAATTAAAGATTAAATTTGAAAAACTGATTTCATTAAGAAAAAATGTATCTTCTATCATGCAGTGTTAAGAAGGGATCCAAAAAATTATAAACTTTTGCAATTTTTGAAACTTCAGAACTTTTAACAAAAATCAAATATGCATCATTTTTGTAAGCAAGCTTTGCTCTATTTGGATAAAAAAATTTAAAGCAAAAGATTTCTGACAAATTTCCTAGATGCCCTAGGGGTTTCACGTAAAGCACCCCAAAAGACTGACTGGGAATAATCATTTTGGAATTCTGTGTATGGCACTAGTGTTATACACAAACAGACAGACAAATTAAAAACTCTTCTTTAAGTATCCCAAAATGTATATTTTGTCAAAATCTCACCATTGATTTTTTTGAAACCCTATAAAAAAGTAAAAAAGAGATTATGCTATACAAGACTTTTAGTACTTCCATTCTCATTTTTTAGGGGTTTCATTATTTCAGTGTTGAAGTTTTGAGAGATGTTTTCAATATGCTACAAGTGTTCAACCAGAAACTTTCTAGTTTTGTTTTGAAAATGAAAGCCATCTCAAAATTGCAATCAATAGTAAGAATATCAAAACCTACCTAAACACTTCGAAGACATCTTGAAGATAAGGACCCATTAAAGCAGGTATCATAGGAAGAAGAACAATCAAAACTAAGACAGCACTCATAAGGCAAAGAATATCACTCTCAGCCTGAAAAGAGAAGCAAAGAAAATTTCAATACAGAGAAAGTATTACAATTATGAAAGCTTTAAAATTATACTATTGAAAAATTTAATGAGGCACCATTTGATGAATCATATTGGGAAAGTTATTTCAACATTTGTTTGTTTGTCAATAAGTAGCATATGAATCTTATCAGAGCTGGGCATGTTGTAATGATTGAAGTTCGGAGGCTTTGCATCTTTCAGATTACCCCTTAACATAAAAATCTGGCACTACATTATCATGGCAACTCCTGATTTTATTTCCCAGGAAGGCCACTGCAGTAAATTTCCCATCACATTACTTGTACACAACCATTTTGCGATTATTGTACCATGAACATTGAAATGTTAGACTGTAATTTTTATACTTTCATAACAATGTTAATTTTTAAGCAGGGTGCTCATAACTTTCTCTAACACAACCTTCTTCAAAAGGGTCCAAAATAAATTGATACAATTTTTACCTATTTCCAAAAAATACAAAATAAGGTACAATTTTCTTTACTCCAACCACCCAAACCAATTCAATTTTTTCCACCTTCACTGACAATTATGATGTCCAAAAACCACAATACATTAAACTAACACATCCACTCAATATTTTTCACATACTTCAAGCTCACTCCTCTTCTCAATTCAGTAAGAACAGGCTAAGAACCTCTAATTCACTAAGAACCTCTGTCATTAAACATTGCATGAATATGTTGTACCATGTACAGTATTGCAGCTGGGATGGCACTGGCTTCCAAATGCCTTTCTACAGGGGTCTACTGGAGTTCCAAATTGCAACATGAGCTGCGAGTCAACCACACAATTAAATGAGCATTGCTTGATGTCAAAGTGCTATTCATTCGGGAAAAACAGCCCCAAGGGCATTACATGCAGGAGATGTGAAGAAGGCATTGGAAGCAGAGGTTCTGTAGAAATATTGAAGTAGTCACTCACTTGCTAGCCATCAAACAGAACGGTATAAGCAAACGGAAAGCTATGAATATTATTTCAAATGAGACTGAGGTATTAGCTCAAGGATATGGAAGCAGATAACATAATTAATTTTGACAGCCTTGAATTGTTTGAATTAAGAAGGCAAGGGTATCATTCTAGTTTCAGTTATAATTTGTAATTTGTCATTTGTAGATTGTAATTTAAATTCAATTAGATCCCACGTTTGAAGCGAATTTATATTAGAATAGATGGGGAGGATTTATAATAAGTTGAGCTGAAAATAGACAGTCACGCGTAGGTGTTTCATCCAAAGCACAGCCAGGGCAATTAACTTAGTCCCAATTTCTGAATTTTATGAAAGTACTAAATAGTTCAAAATACTTGTGAACATTTGTAAACCTATTCTAACAAGGCAAAATCACGATAATAGGAACATAAACAAGGACATCCTACAAACGATTTCAAGTCAGACGATTGCAAAACGTCTGAGAAGTCATCATAGAGTGTGAAGATCATAGTAAGCCCATGAACTTTAATCGGATCAGTACAAAACTTTAATGATTGTACATAAGAAAATTTAATTACAGTAATGAGCTCAATATAAATTGTAATATTATCAGAATAATTGTTAAATTCTTAGTGTTTTGAAAAAGAAAAGGCTGATAATTTGTAGTTAGTTACCAGCAATTTAATAACTGGTTTTAATCAACAGGACTTCCAGGAATTGTAATTCCGTATAGAATTACACTTCCACATACATGTAGAGAGATAAACCCTTTCATAATAGTTATAAAATTGTTTGGAAATATTATCAAGTTTTAGTAATATTAATACCAATCAGTGGGGGAGAGTATTTCACAACATCGACCTGGGCTGAAGCAAACTCAGATACAATGTTACCATTCTCACAATTTTTGTAGATAAAGTTGAAGATAAACATCTTTTGCATCCTTCTCAGGAAAAAATTTCTTTAAATTAGATCTGTAAAAATAGTTTTGGGTACTTTTGTAGGAAAGAAGTGAAGGAGAGAAGAAAGTTTGCTGAAAAAGTTTGGCAGATCATAGTGGACACCTGGCCTCCCTGCCTACCCTGAAAACCTGTCCCTGATAGTGTGTTCAAAATTTTCCTGTTATAATTTATATTTATCAAATTTACCCAGATATACATCAATTCTGAAACTAAAATGACCTGCTAATTTTAAAAAGGCATCCTGAGAATTTTTTTGAAAATTTAACTAATTCTAATTATTTAGTCAAAATAAAATTGCAAATTGTCTAATCAACTAGAAAACAGTCTTGTGGATGAGAATGTTACAACTTTTTGCCAGAGCTATCATAATTTTTTTGTTCCTTGCGATCATAATTATGCTTTTGTCATTGCTCATTATCTTCACATGTATCATAGTTTCTTTTCGGTCCTCCTCCATATGGCATCATCTTCTGACTTTTTGGAGCCCTCTGAAAGTTTTGTGCATCATAATCCTTAATATCCTTTCTGAGCTTCTCTATAACAATAAGATGAAGTGGCAGGTCTATTCTTCAAAACGATTACTTTGTTGAGGATAAAAGATCTCTAGACACGTTCTGCAACATGTTCTTTTGAAGACTGCAAAACTCAATGGGGCTTCATCTCACTTGCAGAAGTATCATCATTTCACAGTTGACACTGAGTCTATACGTGTGTCATTAAGGACAAGAATAGGAAGTATAAATTTAGAAAAAACGAATAACAATATTCAGTAAAATATTTTCTTTATCTAACATTCAAAATTAATTATAACACTTTGATAGTTCAACACTTTCAAGCCTAAACTTCAAATGAACAAAAGGAACATCCATTCACTACAGGTCACCCAAAGAAATAACTTTCTCCCAACTTTGTCTTCAACCATTAACTAAAGCTCACAAAGACGTTGCAAAAAGCAAAGGAAATATACTAACCTTAAGAAGCTTTAATAGCTCCTTCATAATTTGATGCTGAGTAATTTTGTACACCCATGTTGGCCGTCTTCTCACAATATGACCCAATAAAGTTAAAGCCTGAAGTTTTAAAGGGCCTTTCAATGTATCAGTAATCCTGTATAAGACATGAATGATTGGTTCATAAAATAAATGCATTTAATTTCAAATAAATCAATTGTAAATGACACATGAAAAATTTCTACGTATCTTACTTGTCAAAAAGATGTTTATCATGAGGTTCTCTCACACCAACTAGAATTTCAACAGAACGCATGGAACTGGTTGATACATAGTAGTCGAATAATCCATTGACAAGCCATGATTCTTTGGCTGAAAAAAGAAGATGCATTGCATCACTGACAGTTCTATACACACAAAGGAATAAAAGCCCTGCAATTTAATTCAAATATCTGTAAAGCTATCTGTAAACATACAAAAAAACATTCTTTTAAATAGGAATCCTTTCTAAAATTTGAGTCAAAACATTCCAGATTCCAAATTACAGATTTACAGTTCCACCAAAATACTTCAAAAACTTCCTTTCACACTCATAAATCCTAAACAAATCAATAATAATACTTCTTACTTGCATTAAAATTCTCATGAAAGGTTTTTTTGATCTCTTCAACAGTATGAGGCTGGTTTGATTCAAGCTGATTAAACAGTTCGGCAATTTCCATTGTGTTAAAGGTTTCATCAAGCCAAAGTAAAGGAGCTCTTAGCTACAGAACCCAATTTAAATTTTAATTTTTGAAGTGAGTAATTTCATGGTTGCATTTCCAATAACATCTGCAAAAGATCAAAATTCATAGATAATTTTTTAGTTTCTATCAATATAAATATATTTTGCTCAATATAAATATGTCAATATAAATTGTTATCATTACATACAATTAATAAAAAATGTTCTACTGAAGTTCACCCCAATGCATAATAATTTCATATTAATATTTAACTGTAAAAATTGTGATAATTTTTCACCAATTCTACCAGCATACAAAACTCTAAAACAAACTTTTATCTAATGGAACAGAAGTTTGTATACGCAATGAGATTTCTAAATTAAAATTACAAAATTATATCAAAGACACTAAAATAAGTTTGAAGTGACATATTTATTTTCATAGATTTCTTATATTCTCTTAACAAATTTATTCATTGAAAGTATCCACAAAATTATAACAATCAGTATCATTAAATTTTAACCATTTTGCTGCCTTCTCATCATGCTCAAATTACTCATAAAAGTAAGAATTAGACCATTCTCATATTTAAAACATGAGAATATAAAAAATCAAAATGCAGAAATTAATAAAAATTTATCAACATCAAATTGTTATAGACTGATAAAGAAAAATTGTTAATATTTTTTAGTTAAAAATAATAACTCCCTCCCCATGACAAACTATGTCTACTCTCAAAACTTATCCAAAAGTTATAATTGGTAAGATGACACCTCAACAACACTTGTTGACAATTTTGAATATCTTGATTTAAAGCATGGGGAATACTTCATTACCCAATAGTAGGACAGGAAACTCATTCCTAAACTAAGGGTGGTGGTGGTGATGGTGATGGTGATTATGATTTATAGCCCATCATTGCATAGCTTAATCTTTTAAACTTTAATACTTCAGAAAAGTTAATCATCGATTTTGTTTTTTCTCAAGATTTCTACAAAGTAAATCTTAGCCAACTAATGTCAAAACTTAGTAACAATAATTAGTATCTAATGTTGAAGTTCATCTTCCTAAGAGAAGAGTAGATAATCATTTGGCATGATACATTTTTCATGACTCTCTCTCGCATTGTTTTGAAATCATCAACATTCACAGTTAAATTTAGTCATTTTCCACAAACTGGTACAAAAGCACGATAATAAATGTCAATCGGCAGTAACCCAACCTTAGCACTATTCGTACAATGTCAAGAAATGGCTTTTCTGCAGAAATATGATTCCACTTTACATACATATCATTTTTCGTGCTTGCCGGTGACAATCTCTAATTCAGTAACGCATAGCAAAGGAAAATAGTCAATAACTGAATCCTAGGAAGAGCACGAATAAGGTCTTTGGATTCCATTGCAGTTCGCTTGTTTCTTGTTTGAGAACGAATTTGGAACTCCATAGATTCCAACAGTACACTGCAATTAATATCTAACTAGCTAACTAAATTACCATTTCATCCTTTCTATTGTAGTATTCCTATCGCTTACTATGTTGCTACAGAACTATCATTTGGATTTCAGTGAACACTGGCGAACACCTGGGAATAAAAAGCACTTCGCCTGGTCTTTCGTGTAAGCCTGACTAATCACCACTCCAAAAGTCCCTAAAACTAAGTCTCCAGAGGAAGAACATTCCTCCAAGAAAAGATGGAAAGCAAAAAATATTAAGTAGTAAAACTAAAAACTTTTATGATATTATTTCGCTTCCCAAATTCATTTATTGATAAGCCAAGAAACTAATAGAATATCTTTAGTTTCTTTTTAGGAATCATGTTGGCTATACTTTACGCGCCTCTTTCAAAATAGATGTATACATTTTATTGTTGTTCCTTAATAATGTCGTGCAATGTTTTGGGCTTTCTATTGTTTATATTGAATTTTGCTTTATAGAGTCATATTTTCATTCGCATCTCTCCTTATTTTACCTGAATAATTTGAGCATTTGAGTTAAGGAACAAGAAAAACTCTTGTGGAAAAAACAAATATTTTCATTAATCTGCTATTTGCCGATTGTGTCTAGGTTCTGAAACCACATCATCTTGAATTAGTTTATTCATTTCATGCATAACATAATTCTGAAGTATCTGGTACTCATTTAATACTTGGTGAGTACTCTTTAATATTAAATTAGACTGTGCCCACCTAGAAAAGGGTGCATCAAGGGAAAGTTATTGTTAATTATGTATCTTCATAGATATTTCACATTGCAATTTAATTTTATCTTAATCTCTTTATAAAAATTTTTAATATATAAAGAGCCAAGCATCTATCATAGAGGACCAATTATAAAATCTCCAGGCCACTTACAAAAGTGGATAAGTGCTCTTTTGATAGCTAGAGATCAATCTTTAAATTGGAACCCCCACAGCCATTTCCTGATACAGGTAAGGGGGGAGGAGAAGCTCACCCAAAATTTTGTTATCTATTGTGATGTAGTTGTAGTTAGTAAATATGACCATTCAGAGAAATGGTTCAGGGCTCATTTAAATGTTTGGGGAGCAAGTTCCTAATCTTTAAATTGGCCTGTTGATCCCTATGATGTAGCTACTGGTTTGTGTTTTGTTTGATTTCATCCCAGATCATTTGCCATTGCTGGTCTTCAATTAGTGTACAATAATACTACAATCAATGTTGTTACTTGTTTCAGGTATCATAATGTGAAATAAACAACTGTTAATTTAAAGCACTGGCAAGTAAAGAAACATTGTAGTGAGAGTCACATAACAATGAAGGTATACAATATTCTATAAACATACACATAGGTGTGTGCAGTCTAAACCAAATGGGGGACAACTGCAGTTCTAAGACCCTCTAGCCCCCTTTTTCATCTAACTTTTTATTTACTCATGACAATTCTTATTAGGAAGTAAATAAAACAAACAAGGAGGATAATATGTATAAATTTTCCAAATTGTCAGCCAAAAAAAGGGGGAAAATGAGGAATTCATCTTATTTACAGATAACACACATTTTATCATGCAGAGTTAAGAGGTCCCTTTTGAAATATTCAAGGGTGCCATGACCCCCTGGCCCCTCCCTTCCCCCTGTGCAAACTGATGAACATTATCGAATGTATTACATCATTGCAAAAATATAATTAAACCTCTAATTTTTGCAGAGAAGAAGAATTATTAACCAAGAACAAAATAAAGGTGGTAATCTTCCAGAAAATCAGAAAGGTACCCCTAATATGACAAGTACTGGAGGAAATCAATTGAATGAACCACCATGCATGTTGAATACTGTATTTGAAGTACTATTACCTTTAGAACCCAAAATATCTGGAAATCATTCATTTGATTGCAACAGAATAGGAAATGAAAACACGTTGACCAGCATGATGCTGGGAAAAGCACAATTTAACTTCTGTAAGAATTGTGGAGGCCTTGAAGACTATTGCAAATGTGCAGGATCTGGTGACTTTGAGAAAGCTGCAACTTATAAAGAGTCTATTAAAAGTAAACTTGGACAAAAAAAATCAGACAATGTTGCAACAAAAGATGTAGTTAGTGACAGGGAATATGAATTGAGTTCTCAAGATGAAAATTTAGAACAAAAAAACTCATCCAAACAGGAAGAAAGATATTTTACACCTTCAAGCTCAGTAGAAAGTAATCACATTCAAGATTTAGATACAAAGCAAAACAATAAAATCCCAACTTTTGTTGAAGATTTACCCAAAACTGATATTGACGTAGATTCCAGAAATGATGAAACTTTTGAAGAAAGAAGTGATAATGAAACAATGAATGTACCTAACACAGAAAGTTCCATTGAAATGGAAAACTTCACAGAAAATGAAAATGTAAGTTTAAAAAAGAATACAAATGATTTAGAAAAGTAGCAACAAAGCAGAAAGTGATAGAGAATTTGAGAGTTTGAGGGTATGCAAAACTTGAAAAGTTTTGCTGTTCAAAGTTCATCCATAGTATTTCTCTATTATGCTATTTAATATGCATGTAGTCAGAGGTGCTCTCATAAATTTTTCACTGTCAGGACATTTGATTTTCTTTTAAAGCAGACTGCAAAATTCCAAAAAGTAGTTCAACAGACTTTTTGAAAAGCAGTACTGGAAAACTGTTCCAGTATGTTCCAGCAATAGTGTATCCCTGTTTATAGCTACAAATGGAGACAATAGACTGTCAGGTGGTCATTCTCTTCCAGTAATAATGGTATTATTTTAATGAAGTGGCAATTAAAAAATATTTTGTAATTGTAAAATTATTTTTCATTACTATCACTTCGATAACTCTAAAGAATACATTTACTTGTGATTTTAATATTAAGTTTCATGTTGTATTACATTGAGGGAACAAAAAAGTCAAAGAAAACACATATGTTTCTTCATAAATATTTCTCATTGCTATTTTATTTTCTGTTTATCTCCTCAAAAGAAATATCTTAATATAACCTATTTAAAAAAATGATTAACATGAAACTAATGGAAACATGCTATATTACTAAGTGATAAAAGATAAATAATAAAAAATTAATTTAAAAAAGAAAATAGTAATTAATACAACACATTATTTGAATGATTTATCAATCATGGTGATTATCTAATCCTTAATACCTATTAAGATTGATTTCTTTATGGAATTAAAGACACTCAGTTTCTCGTGAAATATATTTCAATTAGTTTTATTGAATATCATGTTTTGTAGCCTATTGCAGCCGTGTCTTCAAGTGACAATCTCAAAATAACAGGATTTAAAAGATCAAAATTCTACATCATGACATAGGAAACAGACTCAATGTTATTTTTATTTTTTGAATCTGATTGTTTTAGATAGAGAACCTAAGTATTACCCAAATTGTTGTTTTTTCTTTTGGGGTTCTTAGATGGTCTTCTATAACTTCAAAAAGCACATTTAAGCAATTTGATTAACTACACTGGCTATACTATATTCAATACTATTTTTCTATTTTCTTCTCAATACTATTGTTCTATTTAACCAATCTTCATAAACTTTTTATATATTTTGCTCCTTTTTATTACATAGTTTTCATTTAACCCACACCTTCTTTCGCCTCTCTTCTAAGTTTCCATGTTTTTCCCTCTCTCCCTTCCTATTTTTACTCATATAAAATTAAATTTTGAAGCTCTTATCGGAATCATTTGCTTATACATAGATGTATTTTGTATAAACCCTGTTCACCTTTGTTACAGACAGAAGGAATAGGAGGAAGTGAATTGATCACCAAAATTGAGGAAGTATCGTGGACAGATGAACAGAAAAGTGAGGTAAGTTTGTTTTGATAAACATGATCACATTACGAAGATGGTTTAAAAATCAAACATATTCACATAAATCTCAAAATGGCATTAATATTATGTAGGTTGAGTCTAATAGCATTCCAATGCAGGATGTTGTTGTTGGTCATTACCTTGTTGGTCAAGTCAAGTCAAGTCATCCCTATTGACCAGGGGCTAAATGCCTTTAGTATCCACAGGTTCCAAATGGTCCCCCATACAGGGACCTGCGGTGACTTGAGCTCCTTAACTTCTGTGACTTCATGAAGTTTGATTAAGAAGTTTGGTAACTGATGCAGTTTAAGGGAAAGGAGCTATATGCATCATCACAGTTGTATGTAGTGAGATGGATGGTCTGCTAAAATGACCCTACATCACTACAAAGCAAACTGAGCAGAAAATTCCTTGATATGTAGGTGTAGATGCTCACAAATAGAGGTAAAAGGATGTGATGAACATAACACCTACCAGCATTGAAGGTTGAACAAAGAGTTGTGAGGAAGTATTACATTTTGCTAGTGATGAACTTTTTAGTCTTGACTTGATATACACCTTGTTGAAGAAATTCACCCTTTGGATAACAAAAATTAAAGGCAAAACTGTTTTGAGTAACATTTCTGAAATACATGTATCATCATTATCAAAATGACTTGATTAATATACACTTATTTGTGGCTTTTTACCCCTTTATTTCCATACAGCATTAATACATCTTTTATGCAAATGTGGTGGAGGAAAAAGTATTTTCAGTTAAGGAACTTCAAGGGAAATGGATGAATTTGACTATTGGCCACACTGTATAAAATTGAAGTGAACATAATACAAAGATGCCAAAGATGCCATGCCTTTACTCACTTATGATTATTCATTTATTAGATAATTGAATATTTTATTTTTTTAGATAAATACTTCTACAAGAGTACCTTCAGAAGATGGAGACAACCTAGGAAATGATGGTTTGCAGATCTTTGAACAAATGGATCTGGATGATATTCACCTAGAAATTTCTCCTAAATTAGATTTACCTCTTCTAGAAGAACTCAAGGAAGCTGACAAAAAATCAAAAAGAACAGCACACTTAATTAACCAAATCAAAGAGTCTATAAAAAAATTTCAATCTGTAAGTTATTATCTTTTGTACAAATTTCAGCAAAAACATTCCCCAACTATTTAAAATGCTTGAATGCTTCAAACATTAAACATAATATAGACTGTTCAGAGGTCAATTCAAGTAAGTCATTCACACATGAAACTGAGAAATTGAAGGTTTTTTCATCATCATCATGATGAACTATTAAGGTTGTTGGCCTGTTCCTTTGATATCGTATTCCTTTCTGAGTCACAGCTGCAGTCTTCCCATCTTTTCTTTGGCCTACCTGGTTCTCTTTTTCCTCTTGGTTTCAGGATCTGTTTTGGAAATCTGTCTGGTTACATGATCATTGGCACTTTACAATTTCTTTACAATGACTTTAATTTTCAGACTTTTTCTTATTTCTTATTGTTTTGTTTCTTGACACTTCTATTAGCAATTTTGAGTATTCTGTCAGGGCTGCTTACTTCTCACTTTTTGTTTTAAGATCTATATTTCATTTCCATATGAGTTGGATTTACTGCAATGCTGTGGAGTCTAATTTTTGTTTCTTAGACTGAAGGTTTTACTAAGCGAAACAGATAATTTTGGAAACAGAAAAGAAATTCAAAACTGCTCTGTAGTGAGCACTTTTGTAAGTATAGACTTGTGTGTTTGTGTCTCTGAAAGATAACGTCATTTAGTGTTGCAATCGTTGGGCCTATGTAAGTCAAAATTAAAAATATATGTAGTGACTTACTGGATTTGCCTCTGTGCTGTCTATATGTGAAGTAAGTTGACAATAATTATTTTGTCACTCAAAAATAGATTTTCAAGGAGAAACTACAATGATGTGATAATGCTAGCTCACTTATATGAATGCTGAAAGAAGCTTTATTGTAGCCAAAGTGCTCTAATGGATTTATTTGCATTATGACTTCATAATGAGACAAAAGGAAAGTGTTTGAAACAAATGAGTAATATTATTGTTTTAACTAAGATTTGCATGTAAAACAATCAGAAATAAATAGCACACATAATATAAAAATAATTATTGCAATTATCTCATATGTAGTCTGAAGATACACATCATAAAAAACTCATGTAACTTGGCTAACACTTCTTGATGCAAAAGCAATAGCGTTTCCTCATGATGTCCATATCAAATTCTTTTCATTAATCACCAATCTATATTATTTCATAACTTATCACTCCCTGTAATGACAATTTTGATGATGTATCATGATATTTTGTTGAATATGTTTATGCCTCTATATTTCAGAAAGAAAATTTAACTGAAGAGGATACATTGGTAATTAAAATTAAACAAGTTGAGCTAGCTAAAAAGCTTGCAGAATTTGAAGAGATTACCAGACGAGTGCAAAACCTTGTGGGCTTGGCAGAGTTGAACAACATTGAACATTCTGTAACAGTATCAAAAATTGACGATCAGACAGAAATATCTAAGAGTATATCTTTAACAGAATCAATGAGTACAGATTTACCAACTGCTGAAGAAAATGAAGAAAAAAATAAAGAAGATGTATCACCTGAACCAAGTGAAGCTGAACATAATTTTGTTTCTGAAGATAGAAACGACGATTCTACTAAAGTTGAAGAAATGGAAATTATTCACACAAAAAATAGTTTCTCACCACTCATAAGTGAGGATAAAATATCTTTCTTGGGAAAAGATAATGAAGTGACAAATTTTTTAATGATGGACAAGATCATTCCAAAAGTAATTGTATGTGGATCACAAGATAGTATGCCAAGAGTAATTGTTTGTGAAAAACCAAATGCTCAACCAGCTTCTTCAACAAACTATGTTCAATCTCCAATATATCCTGAGTTTGTTCCTCCCTTTCCATTTAAGGAAGCTCCTTTGTTTGACAAGAAGACAGAGGTTCCGGTGAGAATTTCCAAATTAACCTTAATGTTCAAGATTCAAAATGATCATTATGTTAAATAAAAATTGTCCTAAATTTCAGGAAATGATGATTTCTCTTAGTGGACGACTGAGTGAAAGTTATATTCTACAAGAGAAACTGGCAACAGAAAATGCAGTGCTTGAGGATGGGAGGTAGGTCACTTACAGTAGGTATATGATCAGAGAAAATTACAGAGCAAAAGAGGCTTATTTTGATTTACCTAATTAAAAAAAAAAAAAAATAAAAAAAAAAAAAAAAAAAACCTTTCCAGAAGTTGCTCAAATTTTGTATTCCTTTTTGAAAACTTGATACTGTATTACATTGTTTGAGATAAAAGTTCATTCTTGATTGTTGCTATGAAACAATACTTGAAATAATTGATTATTCCTGTTATTGGCCTTTACATGCTTTTAAGCATACACATTTTGCATCAATATTTCTCAAAATGTGAAAGAAATCTTTTATTTACAACAAATCAAAATACTTTCTTGAGTAAAATACACAGAACAATGAAATTGGTAAGAACTTAGCAATGTGAATCATTTCATCTTATATACTTTTTTACACATCATACTTCTTCAAAGATTTATCAATTAATTTATTTTTATTAATGTCAAAACAGTACCAGCTTAAATCTGACATTTGTAAGTGAAAGATAAAATTTACATTTAATCAAATTTGACTTTGTTAGAACATTTCATACATTTTCCTTTAGCTGTAGTACTATTTCTGTAAGGTACTTTTTGCAAGAAGAGTTATTGAAACGAGATAATATTGTGGATGCCCTACAAAAAAAAGTAGGATGTCTGCAGAGTGAAATGCGAATAATTGCTAAAGAAAATATTGCATTACAAGAAAAGTTAGAAGATTTTAACAACATGGTAAGTATTAGAGAAGAATTAATTTGTTTTAAATTTGTTGCATTATGAATATTTACAAGTAACATACTAAGAAATTAGATAATCAATTTAGCCAAGAAGTTAGACAGTGATTAGCGGGAAAACATTAATGAAGCAGTGTGAAAATGATTAGACTCAAAGCAGATATCTGCATAGTAATTAGTTTTGTTCACTTTGAAGCCTGATTGGTGTAGTATCACGATAGTTCAGGCTTCTGGACATTTGTTTATTATGGGAAGCATCATGAATCAGTACCAATATAAAAAGTTATAGAAATACAAATTTTATCTCAGTTACAGCAGTGGTTTGCTAAAGCACATTTTGTCTTTATCTAACAATTGACCATCACATCATTAAATCAAGCCAATCAAAAAAATATTGGATGAAACCAATGTAAATACATTCTAATAGTCTGAAAGCAAAGAATCTGAGGTCAATTATGAAACAAAAATTGAGATATTTGAAATTACAACCAAGGAATTACTAGTGAACATGATCAATAGAATGATCAAATGATTTAAGACAATTGTCCATAGTTTGTTCATTTTTCATTGTAAGAATGCTAAAATAAAAGAGGCTAAAAACCCTTTTATAGCATATGCACCAAAAATAGTAATTTGCCTTCAAACATTCAAAGAACAAAACACAAAATATGTATTTGTTACACGATGTCAGTAAGTCTAATGATTATCACACCTCTGTAGTTGATGCAACTAATGGACCAAAAATAACGTAGAAAATCTTCAAGAGAGAAATGTTTTTTCAATGTTTTTTTTTTTTTTTCTTTCTTTGACATAATAGTTTGTTGTCCATGACATTATAATTCTACTTTGTTAAATCTCTAATAATGCATCCCTCATTAAATATGGTTACAACTTTAAAGAAACTACTTCTACGTAGTAAGTTGATTCTTAACTTAATTAATTCTTAAAGAAACTACTTCTAAGGAGTCAAATAACTATTTCACATCTTTAAAATCATCTGAAAAACTTGCCTTTTTGGAATTGTGGCTTTGAGGGTGTAATAAAATGAGACATGTATTCCAAAAATATTTTCTAAAATGTATAATTTTGAAAATATTTTCATACATTTTGTTTCTCTTTGCATTAGGATTGTGGCTGCAATAAGAAGACTAAAGCAACTGCGAGGCCAATGCCTCCTTGCTGTCCTCCATATCCGAATAACAATCTGGTAACTTTTTGTGACTAAAAGTGGGTTCTTTGTCCTCTAAATCATTACTTATGCTCATAAGCTGACACTATTGTATATTTTTAATAGGAAAGACAATTAAACATGATTGAAGGTGAGGTGAGGAACATGCAGACTGAATTACAACAGGTTCAAAAGGAGCGACAGCAATTAGAACAACAGAGAAAACAACTTAAACCTGGAGGAGGTCAGAAACCAAAGCTTCCATGTATACCTCTGACATGCACATGTGGTCCTAATGCAGGAGTAAGTTGAATACAACAACTCACACTTTCACAAATTTATACAAATTACTTTATTAATGTAGACACAGTGTTATAAATATTTTCTTTTGTTGTGAGAGAGGGGAGAATGCAGAACAAAGTCTGCGTGAGCTGAGAGAACAATATGCAAGACTGGAGGATGATTTTAAAAACAAAGTAGCAGAAGTATCATCTTTACGCCATGAATTAGAAAAGTGCAAATGTAAATGTCAAGCAGCTGAAGATGCTCAGGAAGCTGCTGAAGCAGAATGCAGATGTTACCAAACTCAGTTGAAATCTGCTGAACAAGAAGCAAAGAAAGTAATGCAACAATATAACATTAATCTGTTTAAAAATAAATGTCATTAGTCATGAATGAAAATTATTTATTAATTTTGTTGCAGATGTTAAGTGCGAAGGAGCAAATGATGGAACAAGACCAACAATTATGTGTTTGTAAACAGAGATTTAGAGAAGCACAGGATGAGTTGGAAGAGCTTCGAGCTCTGATTCAAGATCAGACAACACAACTTGAGGACTATAGAAATAAAGTTATTTCATATTCCCTTTTTAAAAAATTTAGTCACTTTCTATTTTCTGTGAATAATTTCAAATGTTATTTTCTTTTTGCAGTACTTACAAGCTCAGCAGCAAGTAGAAGAACAAAGAAGGCAGATTGATGTCATGGAGATGGAGAACAGTCGAATTAGTGACCAAGTAAACTTAGAAATACAGAGAGTAAAGGTACAATTCATCATTAATAAATCTACAAATTGCAAGCTTTGATTTAACATTGCTGTTATTTTAAATACCTTACAAAATATGAAATTTTTTGTAGAAGTTAATATTTCTAATAACCTGGCATGTGAAAGAAAGAACTTTATTGTTATTTTTATCTTGGTCTAGATCATTTCAATATCTAAGTCAAAATGTTTGTGCATAAATTGAATGAATTAATCCATCAAGTATTCATAGTTTTACTTAGTGTATTATCAAAAATTAATTGTGAAAAAATTTCATAAGTTTTTTACATTAATGTTTGCTTTTTATTTAAAGGAAAGAATCAAGTTGATTGACTATATACTTAGTAAATAGTCTGTTAGGCTCTTTTTTATGAATACCATATAAAGTAGTAGACTAGGTGATTCTCAGTTATGTATATTATTCTCCTCAACAGTGATTCTCAGTTATGTTATATTATTCTGCTCAACAGCAGCATATTTCAGGCATCAGCTAAGTATCTGTGGCAAAGATAATTACTACCTGGATGAGAATTTCTAGAGACAACAGCTTTGATCAGTTGTTTTCCATCAATTCCAGTCATATACCTGAGTAATATCTTAAAGAATGGGTTACAGACTGCAGATGATCCTCCCTTCCTTCCTGCCCCCACTTTCTATCATAAGCCTCATTAAAAGGCTAACCCCCATCCCCATACAGACTATCAATCACGAAGAAAAGATGACATTGCCACTATGTGAAAATAAAGTAAAAACTGTGTAAGGGCTACAGCACCTACGAAAGAATAATATATAAAGTAGTAAAACCCTTTCAAATGTTGTCATGACTTTATTTCTATGTATCTCTTAAGTTTGTTTCTTACTATTCATCCTTAATATTCTTATTCTTGAAGGCTCAATTCCAAGAAAAGCTTCAAGAGTTAACTCCACTGCCTGACATACTTAAAGCAACTCAATTGAAACTTCAAGAGTGTCAACAGGCTCGCATCTTAGCTGAACATAGTGTTGAAGAATTATCTGCTGAACTTCAAGCCCAGAAAGATCAAGTATAAAATTATTTTATGCTCTTAGTCTCTGATACAACCTTTGTTATTTTTTACATTTTCTTTTTCAAATTCATATTTATTGTATGTTTACAGTTGGATACATTAAAAAGAGAAATGGATGACAATATTACTAACAGGGCTGCACTAGGACATGATGTATTAGAAAAACTTAAAGAATTAGAAGCAAAATGTAATGATTTGAGAGATGAAAATTCCAGATTAAGGTGAGATAAGAGCATTCATACTTTTCTATGACTTGATAGAAGATTTTATTTTCTTGAATGATGTGTGAACGGGAAATTTTTAATAGATCGGAGTTAATACGTTTGGATGAAATTGCTGCACAAGCCCAAAGAAGACTGGAGGAAAAATCACATGATGCAGCTCAGTTAGCAGCTCAGTTGGACACTGTGCGAGAGGAGTCAGCCAGACAAGTTGCTCGAACTAAAGACCGAGCTGAAACAATGAGGCGTTCACTTCAATGTCAGATATCAGAGATGGAGCGCCAATTAGCTCAGAGTCGAGCTACAGCTAGATCTGCTCAGAAGGACAGAGATGAGGTGCCACTGTCATCATCATTATCATCATCATCATCATTATTGTTGTTGTTAATAATTCTACATTATGGTACAAATTAAAATTCCAACTTTTTTTCCTCTTTTACAGATAAGGCAACGAATGCAATGCCAAATTAACAATTTGAATGAAAGTTTTGAACAAGCTCAAATGAGAATTAGGAGTCTTCAGTCACATGTTAATTTCCTGAAATCATCCTACAGCAACATCTTTGAACCAAATACCAATACTGCAATTGAATGTGCATGTCCAAATTATGCACAAGAGTTCAATTATTGAAATCTCAAAATCTGTGTTAAAAAATTCATTCTAGTGTCATTGTTCAGTGCAAGTCTAACCAATGTTTATGTGACATCATTTATTTTCTTATAAATACTCTACTATACATTTGAAATTTTCCTATTTAATTGTGCCAATTTGTTAATGAAAAGCACATGATATGTGCTATGTGTATGCTTAAGAAAAAAAGTGTAATATGAAACAATCCAATCTGCTACCAACACATGTATTCATTTGTAGAGTCAAACCAAAGGTTTTAATGCCTTACTTCAAAGCAATGAGGCAGAGAATCGGAAAATATACAGCATTTATTATTTTAGATTTGTGACAATAGTACCTACATTTTGTAGTAATTATTAATGTTATAAATAATTCCAATGATATTCTCTTTTCAATTGAACCAAATTCTAAAAAATGATTCTGACAAAATTTTTCATTGTTATAGATATGGATCAAATGATGCCATCTATTAACAAATTCCCTACATTGCTATCAAATACTTCTCTGCAGGCAATTCCTTCTCCACATAAGAACTAAAGTACTATGTTTGACTTTACTGTGCTATAGTGGGAATTATCAGTCTGTGTGGCTAAACTAAAACACATGATTAAATTTACAATTACTTCATTAAGAGCATCAAATGTCAATAGAGATTTGTCATTTAACTTTCTTTCAGTACAAAAAACATTTGTGTGGATTTTACTGACACTCATGTTATTAGTGAAAATTTATCATGTTTTATGCATGGAAATCATTTCTACATATTGCAATATTAGGCGTTAGGTTTATGTAATATTAATAAGAAAATATGAGAGTAGTGGAATTTTTTTATTTTCTCTGAAATATCGAACATAATTTCATATCACTCGAGACAAATCAGACACAATATTAATGAAGGATTCAAGATTATCTAAATTAAATTGTTTTTTTAAAACTCTTTAACATTTGTTACAAAGGCACCTTATTCAATAAATGCATTCTGTTCCTGTATTTTTCATTATGTAAATTGCTTTTTATTGAGACCAATATAATCTCAAACAGTAATATACAAATAACTTTAAATGGTTCTGTCAGATCTAAAATCAACTACAAATTTTATTCACCAACAAATAAACGACCTTATCCCAATGCTGAAATTGTAAATTGTTTCTTTGTTTACTATTAGTGACTTAAAGAAGTAATCCAGCATTGACCAGGCAATTAGTTATGACAAACTTGTATTTATCAGAGACAAGATTGAATTCCATCAATCATGTAAAGTGGAAATGATTTTATTTTCATCCTATGATGCCCCACCCCACTTCTTCCCACTCCACCCACCTCCAGCCCTTCCACTCCCCTACACCCCTACTCTGTTGTCCCTGTCATGCCCTACTCTTCGTGTTCCAGTCCATCTCTCCCCACATCTGCACATGCCCTGCCCCTTCTGAACTTATTTTAAATTTGACCTTGAATTACTCGAAACCTAATTTTGCTCTTGAAATCTAACTTCGACCAGTAGGAAATTTGACGAACATTAAAAAATCAGATGCACAGATTCATGAAATCTGAAAGAATAGCAACAAAATTTTGCTTTAGGAGTTGCAAAATGGAGATGGCTTTTTTTACTTTATCACACTTACTTCAAAGGGAAAAAAAAAGTAATCGTGGGCCGAAAAACGCCGACTTTTCGGCAGAAAAACTCTTATTGCCGTTCAGCCGATTTTCTCCGAAATTGATATTCTCCGAACGATCTGAACGAACTCACGGCTGTGGGAGTTTCAACCAGGTTTTTTAAAATTTTTATTTTGAGGGTACCTTACATTGAGCCTCAAAATTTTCTCAAAAATGGCACCAAATGTTTTGATTAAACTTTGTCATTGGATAGCGTAAAGGACGCTTAAGGGATAGCGAGAATGGCGCATGTCTCATGTTTAAATTTCCAGAGTTTTTGAAAATAGCAAAAGTGCAATTTTTTGGGACGCGTTCCTAGGACTATAATATTGAAGAGATTTTTCTCCATAATGAAATCTGCTCTTGAAGTAAGGTCATGTTGAATTTTTAGAAGATATGAGCAGTATTACCATTTTTTTCTTTAAATTTTCTCCTCATATGTATCAAGGGTCAGTAAGAAGTATGGTGCTAGTCCCAATTTCGGCAAATTCTCCCTATTTTCGACAATTGCAAAAACTGCGTTTTGGAAATATTGAGTTGAGACAATTACATTTTTAAAAAAATCGTCCAGACTTCCCCACGGCACTTCCGTAGCGAAGTGGTGGAAGGCGAATTAACTCGGAGCACGTGAGTTGGAGCCTCCTCAGTGCAGAAAATAATTTTTGCTGGTTGAAAACACTTTTGCATGTTTATGTAGGATAATATAGCTGAGCAATTAGAAATAATACGAGAAAGTAAGTGCTGTTGTAGCACCATTGGTTTTCACAAGTAAAGGATGCTGAAAGGCACCCCTTGCCATATTGTGTCTGTCTGCCGTCTGATTGTCAGTGAACATCACTGTAGTAAACTATAGTATAATATTTATTATTAGTATATGATATAAGATTTTTTCAAAATGGATTTTCCCTGATAAATTTGATCTAATTTGAGGACCTGCGAACTTTAAAGAAAACAGTTTTGTCATCAGAGTGCTTACTTTTTAAGATATTATGTTTCTATTCACTGTTTCTGAGGTCCATAGTTTGGAGTTTGTAATCCCTATCTTCATGCGCCTTATTGAATTTCAGTGATCTTTCAATTGTCTTCAGAACAATCGACTATGCAGGGCTGTGGTGAATTCTCCGATACACCGCGTATACCGCCGATATACCTAGTAATTCGAAGTGTATAATAAATATTTCATAAATTTGGTAATCCTCTAAAAAGTTCTTGATTTTGAAAGCTTTGAAACAGATACGAAAAAATAACTCTTTTGCTACCGAGAGCCAGTCAGTCTTCCGCATCCGTAAGCGCTATATGAAGCAGAGAGTATATACTGATATGAAGCGCGGTAGACATCAGTAGCAGTTTTTAATGCTGTCCAGAGAATTCGCTGGCGCAGGCGGAGGAACCGCATGTCAACTGCGATAACCTAGGGCTCTTCATGTTTCATGGGAGGGGAGAGAGGAGGATGCGTGTCTGGACGGTCGGTAGGCACCACAAAATATTGCGATGAACAGTCCTTCTCTGGCCGTTCGTAAATTATGCTTCTGTCAAGCTTTTGTGAAAATGGAGTGTGTTAATCAAAGACATTGGAATAGTATACTAGACCCTCGCACAGCACTCGCACAGCACTAGTGTAGCGTTTCAAATTGAATCGTTTCCTGATAGCCATGTTGGGGGCAATCGTTTGGGCATTGAGCCGGATTGCGGCGGTATTTCATTCTCGTTTGTATGTTTTTTGCCAGAAAGGAAGATTCTGTACGATAAGAAGTAAAATGGAGAGGTAGTGCGCGACTTACAGATGTACAAATCGTGTGAAGAAAGCTTCACCGCTGTAATTTCACAAGTACATCATTTAACTATTTGATGTAACCTATTGAATGTGCTTTCTACTTTTACTAATTAATTTGGTGGTCGTGAATAACAATAAAATCGATGAATTTTAATTTCACGTGAAGGAATATTAGTTTAATTAAGTAAATTACCACTTTCTTTGGGGAGAACTTCCGATTTCTCTAAAGTAGATAAGTATTTACATTCTAAAAATTCATACGGACGGACACGTTTGCCGTCAATCATCTTTTCGGCATCAAGGACCTACAAAACATGGATTCTGGCTACACCACGTGTAAGATTTTACTATACAAAGGAAAAGGATAAATCCACTTTTTCGTTACCAGGGCTCGGTAATCACAATTTTTCTGCCGAAAATTTGCGTTTTCCGACGCAAAATTACAATACTTTCTCTTCTTAGGAAGTAAGTGCGATAAAGTAAACTAGTGGTGCTAAAACAACACATACTTTCTCGCTCGTACTTTCATGCAAAATTACGCGAACAAAGATTCGATGGGAATCGAATCCGGACCTCAGTGGTGAAAGGCTAGCGACTTATCTATGCGTTACGAGCGAGCTTTGGTTTCGCAACGGTTATGCCGTTGTGCATATCGTGTACATGCCCTTTCGATTCCATCATGAACACATCAAGTACGTTTCATTTCGCACTCCAGCTACGTTCATTTGGACCAAAGTACACAATTTGTACCTAAAAATGGATATCGTACAATGGATACAATACAATACATGTACATTATTTTACAACTCTTTGCCAGATGACATTAAAGAATTAAATTCGATAAAAAAGTCCAAAGTGAAATCGTTTCTGCTGCATAACTGTTTCTGTACAATTAGAGACTATACTGAGCATTACAAGGAAAGTAACATTAATTTTAACAGTGATATTTAATGTATTATTTACCATTGGACTATAAAATTCTAAACAATATGTAACAAGTATTGTATCGCAGCTTCTGGGTCAATGACCCCCATCTCGATCAGGTTTTTCGTCCATTTCCCTGATCCATTGAGCAAATGCTGAGATGAACCCTTGTTTTGTTTCCTGGACATAAATGTAACTTCATTGTCTGTGCACGTCTTCTAGAATTCAGTGGGAAATATAGTTATTCAAATTATCGTGTCCATGTTGCCGCGGCTGGAAGTATTATTCCGGAGGACAACATGGATAAGAGCCCAAAATTTATTGTTTATTTGTCTTTGAATTGATTTTTATTACATGAGAGCTTGCTTTTTTCTTTTTCTTTTTTTAATAATATATAAATATCGTGTCAAGCTCTTGTGCACATCTCGTACATTGGAGATATGACTCCACGTGCACTCCACGTGCGTTTGCGCATACATCTCGCGTACATTGGCGCACATGCTCATTTTCGGGAGGGTCCCTCGGTTTCTTAACTTCCTGTGCTTTTCTTAACACGGGTACAAATGTAAAAATCGAAATAAAAAATTAAAATCTCAAAAACTTGTCATAAAATTTGGTTTGCCTTAGAACAGTATCACCTCTAGTTCCTACAGCTTGAATTTTCATTGATAATGAATTCGAAAACCATGAATTTTCATTAATAATGAAGGGAAATGAAATCTTGTAAGGACCTGGAGGTATTTCCACGACCATCCACAATAAAAGAGGAAAAATAAAACTTACAATTTTTCCTGGTGTTTATTTTTTCAATACAAGTGAACTCATACTCAATCAATAATATCTTATTTTATTTAGTATTTTCCTATTCCTTTAATTCCACAACCTTCATTTGATGTATGTGGGATAGGGATGCAAATTTCATTCTTGCTGTGTGTGTTGATTCACTAAGATGGCAGCACATTTACCTATAAGTTACCTTGTTAAATAAATTCTTCATGTAGAACACAGTAGCTAATTAAGATTCAGCTTAATTTACTGAGAAGGGAACAAGAGTGTTATTGAAACAATTCTTATTTGTGAACAACATTTTTTATTCACATATAGCTATTACTTTGTACATTTTTATTACATATTTACATTGAGCAGTGCTACACTTTAGAAGAGAGCTTGCAAGACTTATGTATAACATTCATAGCACTAGCAGAGCAAAAAGGTGCAATGCCATTCATAACTAAATGTTTTTAGAATCAGAATTGGTACATGGTAAAATTCAAGTGACTGTCACTGACATTTTTCCTGAGGATTAGGTATTGGTGTGCTATTTGATTTCTGACTTTCATACTTTTTTCTCTTTTTACTCAAAAATTAAACATTTAACAACAGTAATAATTAAATAAATACTTTTAGTAACAAAAATATTTTTGGCAAGTGTTCATTGACAACAGTATAAAAATATTGTATAATATGTTAATCCTCATGTATATTATTAACAAAATGATATTTGAATTCCACTGAACAATTTCATTGTAGTGGCATTCATTCTCTCTACTTAAACATAACACTAAGTACAAACATTTCTCCAAAACATGTTAAAGTGTAGCAATATTTTACTACTTGAAAAGCCAGTTTGTTTCTTTTCTGTGTAGAATAACAAAATATGTCATTTGTTTCTTTTTGTTTTGTTTCATTTTTTGAGTTATCAATCTCAAAATGAATAATGAAATTCCTTTAATTATTTAAAGGATATAAGCATACAGTCAAATTCATTTTTAACGAATTTGCTTTCTCTCATGATGTTTCACAACATACACACCATTCTGTACATTTTAAATTCACTGATATAAAAAATACTGTATTTAAAAGTACATAAATAATACAAAAACTTGAGAGCTGTATATTTAATCAAAACAAAAATAGAACATTATTGCTTTACGTGCATTGATTTTATGTACAAAATTTACAACAAAAACAAAATATATAAAAAAGTAAATTAACAAAATTATTCTTCATTTACTTTTTGTAGATGCTTCCATTTAATATGATGTTGACACTTGTACAGGAATGCTTCAACACGTAAGTGATGATTTCAACCACTAAATAAAAAATAGAAACAAACACATGTAAATGATCTGGTTGAATCTCAAATTTTATGTATCTATGTCTACATGAAAATATCTGTTTATACTTCGGTTTTTATAACGTGGCTCGTCAAGGCCTGTCTTCACGATGGAATATAGCACGGCTTTTCGCGTCTTTCTCGATCGTGCCATTTCCCATCATGAAGACAAGACCCTCACGCGCCATGTTATAAAAACCGTAGTACAAGGGGCGATCAAAAAGTAATAGGAATGGTTTTCTGTAGGCCAGACAAATCAACGGAGGGGCGTCCGACCGGCTGGGCGTGGTGGTGGGAACCCTTAGGAAGAGAACGCGACTTTTCGCAGTTGCCTGCGTGCCATTGGAGAGTGAGGACATGTTTCCCGTGAATCACTGTTAAGAGAAGTCACGCTCAGCGCGGAACCGAATTACGAGCAGCGCTACAGCGTGAAGTTTTGCTTCACACCTGGGAAAACCACCACGGAAACCTTCCATAAGATCAAGCAAGCCTCCGGGATGCCGCATGAACCTCTCAAGAGTTTTTAAGTGGCCGAGGTTGTTCTGGGAGGGGAGGGAATTCGCAGAGCATGACCAACGCGCCGGTCGTCCGTCAACATCAAGGGTCGACGAAAATGTGACGAAGGTGCAACAATTTCTGGACTTCGATCATCGGTTATCAATTCGTCTGATTAGTGAGAAGTTAATCCTTTCTTACGGCACCATTCAAACCATTACAGAAGATTTGGCAATGAAAATTTGCGCGAAGTTTGTGCCAAGAATCTTGACTGATGAGCAAAAACGAATGGTGTGGAAATTTCAACAAAAATTCTAATCCGCGTCAGAAAAAAAGCAATTTTCTCGTTCACAAGGTTATCGGAAATTAGAGCTGATGTTTTAATTCGATCCGGAGACGAAACGCCAAAGTTCGGAATGGGACACGAACAAGTCTCATCCGAAGAAGGCCCGGATGAGCAAATCCAGAGGCAAACAATGCTTCTGGCCTTTTTTATCATGTTGTCATCCACATGGAGTTTATACCTCCTCAGCAACCATGAATGCATAAGTTTACGCGGAAGTGGTCGGCCGGTTGCGAAAACGAGTCAATCGCAAGCGTATACACATTGCCCATTCGTGGAAGCTCCATCACGACACAGTGCCGTGTCACACCACACTGTTGGTGCAGGAGCGGCTGGCTCAGCGTGGCATTGTCACTTTGCCTCAACCCCTCCTACAGCCCAAACGTGGCTCCGCCTGGCTTCTTCCTCTTCCATCGCCTCAAACTGACCATGAAGGGACAACGTTTCGACTCCATCGAAGACGTTCAAGCGGCTGTAACAAGGACTCAACAGCATTCCGGTGAACGACCTCCAGAAGGCGTTCTCGGCTTGGCAGTCGCGTTATATTCGGTAGGTAAAGGCCCAAGGGTCCTACGTCGAAGATTATTAAGGATTTGCACAGATATGTGCGATTAATTATTTTTGATAAAATCAGTTCTACTACTTTTTGATCGCACTTTGTATATCTACAACGATATGTTGTTATTGAAAATATATTAATAGGCTTTAAAATATTGTACTCTACATTCTTGACTATTTTTGTGTACTGCCTTCATGATTTGATCCAGTTTTGTATTACACATTCTTTTATCTTTAATATAATTATAATTCAAGAAAAACACATGAAACACATGAAATATTTTATATAATTCGTATTTCAATTTTAAAAAATTCTCTACTTGTCTGAATGTTACTTGAACGTTACTTTGATAAATGTTTATTTTGTCTGGCCTAGGAGACCAAGACAAATTTAAAGTTCGTTCATTTTTATGTGTCATGCTTTCTGAAAGTTCGGGAAGATCTATCCTTTCCACAAAGTAGGAAAGAGAAGACATGAAACTCCCAAAATATAATAGGAGAACCCAAAAGATCTGATTGTGTTGATTGTGTAGATTGTGGTACATACTAACTCAAGGCCTTTGGACCAGAAATCAGGTGTTAAAGCTCTAGGATGCACTAGTTTAGTTATTCACAATCAATGACATCAAAAATCAAAGTGATTGCTTCTGTCTCAACTTTATCTAAATGTTTTTTCAATAAAAGTGGGAATGGTAATGAGAGGGTTTAGTGATGTGAAAGTGAGGAATGCCTGTAAATAGTAGCTTTAAGATAGGTTAGTGTAGGTTTAGGTGAAGATAGTAACAGTGTTAACCGATAGGTGGCACCCTGAATAAGGGAACCAAAAGATGGTTTGGAGGAAAAGGGCAGTTTCGGCGAGGACATAGAGGTGATGAGATAGGTGCGTTGTGTGCGAGAGAGCGTGAATGGTATCCACAAGTATCCTGGTAATCGCAAGTGATTTTTTAATTACAAAAAGCTAGTGTCTTCAGTACCGCGTCCCATTAGATCTCCCAATCTTGGGGGCTCAGCCGGGATCGCACTGAACGTTTTTAACTGAAATTGTGAACGTGCACATAATGCAAACACGTGGCGTGTAGTGCAACTACACTGAAGTCGGCGTAATTGATCAGGTTGGTTAGGACTCGTGAAAGACTCCACGGAAGGGACGAACGTCTGAAACTTGATAACTACGTCTAAGGTGTAAAAGACTCGGTGGTGCGCTTACGAAGAAGCGGTTAAAAGAAGGCCCAACTAAAAAATGTTGAATAATGCACGTGGGCCAGGTTAAGTGAACTAACAGTAGCCGAGTTTCGGAAAAGACTCACCGAACCCCATCTGTCAGTGTCGGGCAATGGGCATTAGGAGACAGGCTACGAGCGGAGGAGATTATCAGGGGCAACCACGTGCTCTCGTATTCAAGTGACGACGCCAGCGACAGTGATGGAAACGTTGACAAAAGCCGCAAGAAAAAACCACCGCGCATGCGCAGCGGCGTTAGACAGCCACGACGGCTGGAGCAACGGTGTAGTGGGGCGGGAAAGTGGTTAGTCGGTGAGGTACCAGAAAAGAACGACGGCAGAGAAACTCCCCACGAGACGGAAGACCCCAGCAACGTCGGACGACCAAGGCGACGGGAGTAGTGATGTGTTGGGATGGGAAGGGGTTGTGCCGGTCAGAAAGCCGAAAGCTAAGACCGCAGGAGTCCCGAGACACGACCGCCCCGAAGACAACGGCTATTTCTCCAACAATTTCACAATAAAGAACGTTGAAAGAAGCCTTACTCCTTTTTCGGGAGATGACAAGTTCGTCATCTCAAAAAAGGTGGAAGAATTTGAGGACATCAGTGCAATTCTGCGAAAAGATTCGTGTCCTTCGAGTCCGGCATCACCTCACGAACAGAGTTGAAGAGTAGGCTGTGTCGAGAGTTTAAGGTGAAAGTGAACAGCGCAGTAATCCATAGTGCTCACTGTGGAGGGAGAGGAAACAGAAAACCCACAGCGTCGAGAAGGCAGTACATTTATGCCATGCAAGAAATCGCGGATCAGGGAAACGTCAAGGAGGGTGCCCTCGTCTAGTGCATTGTGGAACGAGTGCCAGATGAAGAGCTAACAAAATGCTGCTTTTTGAAGCCCAGTCAATCAGAGAACTCGAGGGAAAATTCGAGGTGTACGACCTTATGGCTAAATGTACCGACACTAGTTCCATTTGCCGCCACCACGTGGCAGCACCAAAATAAGCAAAATTTACTAGACCGATAACGTCTGAACAAATTGTCCGATTTTCGATCTGTAAACGGCTTTGGACTCCTTTTTAAAATAGAATTCACGCTACGATGCCGTTTTTTCAAAAAATATTTCAAAAAAAAATTTAAAATGATTTCTCATAGTTCCGAGAAGAAATTAAAAAATGTGGGCTTATAGCGCGATGACGACGTGCTTCCTGAATCCAACGCCGTGTCAATCATGCAAATCGGGTGAATAGGAGCGGCGTAAAGTGAAATTTCGGAAAAAGTACCTGATCCCTCCAGTTGCGTCACCCGAACCTCGACGCGGCCGAACGGCCAAACCCGGCGGCCTGCGGCTCGGGAGGAGGCATTGCTCTCAGGCAGGCAAGCCGGGCAGTCGGTTTCGTCCCTTTCAATCTCTATATATTTTTCTCCACTTATCAAACTAGTGATGCTGTAACACAACCAAACGGTCTCATATCATCTGTAATAGTTGTATAAAACTGTATATCTTGTTCACATATTTCCGTCTTCATACCATCAAAAAGTTATTTGAGGCACTACTCAAAATATCAATTCCGATTTGGAAACTGATTTCAAAAAGAAAATTGAACTAATTGTGTAGATACCACCAATATTCCATGTCCTAACATCTTATTTTACATACATTTTACTTCTAAGATCTTCCGTTATCATTCCACTACCAGAAAGAATGAGCCGAAATTACGCACGAGCTCTTTTTTCCTGCGACTCGATTTTTGATCTCAAAACGGCGTTTGTCTCCTTGATAGACTTCACCTGATGAATCTGTTTTCCCAAGTAAAATTTTAAAACTGTTTTCGTACTTTCGGACAAAATTGAAGAAGTGGTAAAATAGCGCGCAGGCGAGATGCATCCTGAATTCAACACTGTAACAAACATTAAAATCTAATATTAAGAATCGTGACATGTCCCAGCTTACTTAGTAAGTTATGTTGATATAAAATGATTCTGTTATATTTGTATAAACTTGATGATTGGAATAAGTAATTCCCGGCGCGTCATTTTGATACAAACTACGTAAATCTATATATATATATATATATATATATATATATATATATATATATATATATATATAAAAGAAAGTCGTGTTAGTTACACTATTTATAACTCAAGAACGGCTGTACCGATTTGGCTGAAAATTGGTGAGCAGGAAGCTTAGAGCCAGGAGACGGACATAGGATACTGTTTATCCCGTTCGACAGCGTTCCTGTGTAAGAACGCACGTTTTTGCACGTTTTCGCACGTTTTCGCGTGATTTCGCATGTTAGCGGTCATTGTTGCCTGTTGTAACCCATTGTTGTAACGCCGCACTGATAACAGAAGGCGATAATGATAGCCGCCTTTCGTTCGCCGTTATATCTATATATAGTCGTGTTAGTTACACTATTTATAACTCAAGAACGGCTGTACCGATTTGGTGAGCAGGAAGCTTAGAGCCAGGAGACGGACATAGGATACTCTTTACCCCGTTCCACAGCGTTCCTGTGTGAGGACGCACGTTTTTGCACGTACGCAGTGCAACAAGGATAGTACAGTTTCTCACAGTGAGTGCGACGCGAGAAAAAGATGGGACCGGCTGTTAAGGCGGAACAGAGTTCGCCGGGTCAGCTAGTCTATATATATAAAAGAAAGTCGTGTTAGTTACACTATTTATAACTCAAGAACGGCTGTACCGATTTGGCTGAAAATTGGTGAGCAGGAAGCTTAGAGCCAGGAGACGGACATAGGATACTGTTTATCCCGTTCGACAGCGTTCCTGTGTGAGAACGCACGTTTTTGCACGTTTTCGCGTGATTTCGCATGTTAGCGGTCATTGTTGCCTGTTGTAACCCATTGTTGTAACGCCACACTGATAACAGAAGGCGATAATGAAAGCCGCCTTTCGTTCGCCATTACATCTATGTATAGTCGTGTTAGTTACACTATTTATAACTCAAGAACGGCTGTACCGATTTGGTGAGCAGGAAGCTTAGAGCCAGGAGACGGACATAGGATACTGTTTATCCCGTTGGACAGTGTTCCTGTGTGAGAACGCACGTTTCCGCACGTTTTCGCACGTTTTCGCGTGATTTCGCGGGTTTTCGTATATTTGGGCGGAACGGAGTTCTCTGTTAAGGCGGAACAGAGTTCGCCGGGTCAGCTAGTGATAATATAAAAGGATGTAGTGTAAATCATTGTATTGTGACATATATATGTATTTTTTAATGCATTAAATTGTCATGAAAGCAATACAACTTTAACCCTTACACAGGAACACCACACTAGAAGAGGAATATCCGTCTATGAGGGGGATAAATTATGTTTTGTTATACAGTTCGGCAACTTTTATATTTCTACATTAAGATACTATTTTTCTAAACATCGTACACGCTTATCAGTAACATTTGATCGGGTTGCAATTCAATTTATAAGATTTATATACTACTAGTAAAACGTAGCATACCAGTCACTGATAAACCTCATATTAGGGAATCAGAATGCAAACGTATTAAATCGGCGATCCTCATCTAGGTGTCGAGAACAGGGATGCAACATTGATGTTGACATTTTCAAAACATAGATTTTGTATAGACAAATGAACATATTTCGTAAAAAAATGAAACATTTATGAAACCTGATGTTTATTATCGATGTGCTTGATGAGTTGTTGTGAATGAAAAGAACCGATAATCACAATTTTATAAAAAAATTAAAATATGAAATAATATTGCATTATACCACTGTCAATACATGTGTTCGAATAAAGCGAACGGTGATTGTAACATCCTCATCCAGTAGACTATCTTCAGCCCAAGAAATTACCCCATTTTTCTGGCATTTCCTACGTATGTCGTACCGTACGCAGAGAGGTGGCCAACGCAAGCTCTCTCGCCCACTTTCCTGTACCCATTTGAGGAAGTTGTGACTCCATAAGATGACCCTGGGCGATAGTTTTCAGGCTTAGTTTTGCTGTTATACTTTTTACTTTCTTTTGCCGTTTTGTCTAAATCGTAATTATAAATTAACAATCACGGCCACTGTCAAAGCAAATTATCTTCCGCACGAACTTGATCGATGTTTCTAAACCAGGTTTTTGAAAGATGTTTTAATTTTGAACATTGATATTTGCATTTGTATTACTTGAGCATCATTCCTTCGCTTTTCTTGCTATCCGAAACTGGGAGGGGACGCGCCGATAATTCAGCGAGTTCTTCCCTAATAATGGCAGAATGTACGCATGAAAGACTGCGGGTATCAAACACACTGTTCAGTGCGATGATGTATATTTGTCGGCTCCAGCCCGGTCAAGCAGCGGCTGTGAGCATCTCTCCTTTCATCTGCAGGACCCAATTCTTCGCGGGTCTGAACGCGCAGAGAAATAGTACTAGAACATAGATCGCAAGCCATCCCTTGTTAGACCTATCTGGATATACACAGCAATAGGATGCTAGCAATTTGTTCATTGCTCACTCGGACTCGAACTGCCTTTTTCCTTTTGTTTGTGATATTGTGTATTAGTTATTCAATTGTGCCACTTACACCCTTTTCTTCCGCTTCATTCTATCATTCCAAGCATAATATACTTTTCTAGAGATTTTGTTCGACTCGTAGTATGTCCAAAATATTTTATTTTCCATTTTTTGACTTTGGCTTTTAGAGAAAGTTCTGTTTTCTTTTCAAAATTTCGGCATTTATCTTTTTGCCCTCCCATTGTACGTTTAATATTTTCTTCTGTGTCCATACTTCAAACGCATCTTCCTTTTTTGGCCTATCTCAATGTTCAGCGTTTACACCCACACAACAGGATTAGAAATACCATTTTCTCGATTATTTGGATTTTGGTCTTACGCAAGGCTTGATTTCTGACGGAACGGCGTTCCTGTATCTCGCTGATAATTATTACATTATATTATAAATATATAATTATTTATATTAAATTAATAAATAATTTTAAGCGCGTTCCGGGACCTAAAATTTTAGAAATCAATCGCTTGATAAGCCTGCATATTTTATGAATTTGTGTAATTTTCTTTCCGCTGCTTTTTCTAAAATTATTCCTCTCTTTAGTTCTTCTGTGCAGTATCCAGAATTTGTTATTGTCATTCAAAAGTATTTAACTTCGCCTGCCATGTATATCACTTCTCCGTTGATGTTCTGGCTTCCTTTTTTACCAGTTGATATAAATGTTGTTTTCTTTAAATGAAAGTTCATAGAATATTTAAATTTTATATTAATAATATATTTAGCTATCATTATTACATAATTCAGAATTAAGTACAATTAAGCGGAGAAGAGCACCGAGTAAGCCAGCCAATCAGTGAACTTGGAGTGAGCATTCGCAACGATATTCGAGAACCACTGTCCCAGTGCCATATCAGATTTGGAAATCCCGGAACCCCTCCCCCATGGCCACTTTAGCCTAGCCCTTCGCGGCGGGCGCTGAAAGAACGCCCGCCCGGTGCCTAGAGGTTCTCACAGAGTAACAACCTGCTCCATGGTTTCACAATGGGCAAAATGAATCAGACCTGTAGAGATATTTCAAGATTTTCACCGTGAAATATAAAGATGGAGTCTCACAATTGTTATAAATCTTGGAAACACAGTCCTCGAAGTGAAGATTCGAAGGATTATATAGTACGAGTATATACAATTTACCTTCGATTCCTCTCCATTCGCGTTTATTATTCCTCTCCATATTATATAATAATAATAATAATAATAATAATAATAATAATAATAATAATAATAATAAAGTCAATGTTTCGTTCTTTTCAAATATTATATTTCTATGCTAAGAAAGCAAAGGATAAAAGTCAGAGAACTCAGCAGGGTTGTACGATGTTTAGAAAAATAGTATCTTAATGTAGAAATGTAAAAGTTGCCGAACTGTATAACAAAACATAATTTATCCTCCTCATAGACGGATATTCCTCTTCTAGTGTGGTGTTCCTGTGTAAGGGTTAAAGTTGTATTGCTTTCATGACAATTTAATGCATTAAAAAATACATATATATGTCACAATACAATGATTTACACTACATCCTTTTATATTATCATTTACGTAGTTTGTATCAAAATGACGCGCCGGGAATTACTTATTCCAATCATCAAGTTTATACAAATATAACAGAATCATTTTATATCAACATAACTTACTAAGTAAGCTGGGACATGTCACGATTCTTAATATTAGATTTTAATGTTTGTTACAGTGTTGAATTCAGGATGCATCTCGCCTGCGCGCTATTTTACCACTTCTTCAATTTTGTCCGAAAGTACGAAAACAGTTTTAAAATTTTACTTGGGAAAACAGATTCATCAGGTGAAGTCTATCAAGGAGACAAACGCCGTTTTGAGATCAAAAATCGAGTCGCAGGAAAAAAGAGCTCGTGCGTAATTTCGGCTCATTCTTTCTGGTAGTGGAATGATAACGGAAGATCTTAGAAGTAAAATGTATGTAAAATAAGATGTTAGGACATGGAATATTGGTGATATCTACACAATTAGTTCAATTTTCTTTTTGAAATCAGTTTCCAAATCGGAATTGATATTTTGAGTAGTGCCTCAAATAACTTTTTGATGGTATGAAGACGGAAATATGTGAACAAGATATACAGTTTTATACAACTATTACAGATGATATGAGACCGTTTGGTTGTGTTACAGCATCACTAGTTTGATAAGTGGAGAAAAATATATAGAGATTGAAAGGGACGAAACCGACTGCCCGGCTTGCCTGCCTGAGAGCAATGCCTCCTCCCGAGCCGCAGGCCGCCGGGTTTGGCCGTTCGGCCGCGTCGAGGTTCGGGTGACGCAACTGGAGGGATCAGGTACTTTTTCCGAAATTTCACTTTACGCCGCTCCTATTCACCCGATTTGCATGATTGACACGGCGTTGGATTCAGGAAGCACGTCGTCATCGCGCTATAAGCCCACATTTTTTAATTTCTTCTCGGAACTATGAGAAATCATTTTAAATTTTTTTTGAAATATTTTTTGAAAAAACGGCATCGTAGCGTGAATTCTATTTTAAAAAGGAGTCCAAAGCCGTTTACAGATCGAAAATCGGACAATTTGTTCAGACGTTATCGATCTAGTAAATTCCGTGTGATAGTGCTACGATCTATTGATTTTTCCTATAAGTATTTTTCGGTGCATTTAGCCTTATAAAAGACAAGTTTAAGAGAAATTCTGAAGAACAAGAAAAGTTGAAGAAAGAAGACCCAAGAGAGACAGCTGGATTACCCAGAGAAAGAAAGAAAGAAAGAAAGAAAGAAAGAAAGAAAGAAAGAAAGAAAGAAAGAAAGAAAGAAAGAAAGAAAGAAAGAAAGAAAGAAAGAAGAAAGGGAAATATAAGAGGCACTGTTTCACGTGTAGGGCCATGGGCCAAAAGTCTAAAAACTGCGGCTACAGAGAGAAAGGGCCCCAAGTGTTTCAAGTGCGACGAATTTGGGCACATTGCCACCCACTGCACATACAGCGCAACCCGACCAACTGCCGGAGTCACTGTGGGGTGTGTCTGCAGTGCATACGACCAATGCACGTCAACCACGGTCGAAGGAGTACAATGCCGCACCCTCCTAGACTCGGGTAGTGTTATAAACCTTCTGAAGGCAGAGACTTTTGCCAAGATGAGCAACTACCCCCTACGGAACACCGAAAGAAACTTCACGGAATTTGGCAATACTGCAACCCGGCCTCTGGGGACTGCAATCTTAAAGATGAAGATAGGAGATCACAACTACAGGTGGAAGTATTTGTGGTGTCATCAGAGGTTATGACCCCAGATTTCATTTTAAGTGATGTCTTCCTAAGGGAAGTGGAGGTGAAAATGAGACGGAGAAGGGTTGAACGCCTCAGACTTTTATAGGAGACAACTGAGGAAGACTTGGTCGATTCCCCAACCAATTATTTGGAGAAGTTGCCTTCTTCCGGCTGTTTCTTGGTAGACGAGCTGCAGTGTGCTGGCCCGTACAGACAGGAGGTGGCTTCTCTAGTGGCTAGTTATAAGCCCAGGGCAGATGTGAAGAGCACTGTAGAAAGTCAGATTACTCTGCGTGATGAGATTCCGGTGAAAATCCAGCCTCACTGCCTAGCGCGTAATGAGAAGCTGCCACCGAAAGTTGCTGGATGGACCCTGGCCCTAGAAAAATTCAGCTATGAAATTGAACACCAGAAAGTTGAGCACCTCAAACATGTGGATTCTCTGAGTCTTCTCCCTGTCACGATTGTTGAGGACACCCTGCTGACCACCATCAGAAGAGAACAAGAAAAGGTTACGAGGAAACTAAGCCCTATGAGGACTATATCATAGAAGACGGGGTAGTGATGAGAAACATTGGCAATAAAAGTGTAATTACCTTGCCTACCTCAATGTATCAAGAAGTGATACGAAGGATGTATGAAAATGGTCACTTTGAAGTGAAGATGAAGGAAGCACTCCAAGAGGACTATTATATCCCCAATCTGAAGGACCGGCTACAGCAGTTCATCGAATGCTGCATTTCTTGTGTGCTGGCGGAGAGGAAGAGAGGCAAACGAGAAAGGGATTTTACGCTCAATCCCCAAAGCAGATGTAATGTTGAGTACATTTCATATTGACCGCCTTGGCCCCATGACCACCACCTCAAAATTGTACAAACATTTATTGGTTATCATAGATGGATTCTCCATGTTTGGATACTCCCGACCAAGTCAACTACGACAAGGGAAGTGCTCGATAAGCTAGGGATACTACAGCAAACTTTTGGGAACCCCTCACCAATCATCAGTGACAGAGGGACTACATTCACTTCCGATAGTTTCAAGCTGTACTGTGCAGAAGAACACATTAAACTGGTGTGCCCCGAGGCAATGGTCAAGTAGAATAAACCGGATTATCATCCCCGTGCTGACTAAATTGTCCACAAACAACCCGGGTAGGTGGTATAAGCATGTGCCTAAAATGCAGAGATGCGTAAACAGCACATAACAGATAAGTATAGGGATAACACCATCCCAGGCTTTCATCGGTGTCTCAATGAAGCACCAGGATGACCTACAAGTTCTGAGCATCATTGAACAGGAGTGAGTTCAGCTCTTTGTCGAGGAGAGGAGACATCTGCGTGAAGCA
This sequence comes from Teleogryllus occipitalis, assembly GCA_011170035.1. Classification (NCBI taxonomy): domain Eukaryota; kingdom Metazoa; phylum Arthropoda; class Insecta; order Orthoptera; family Gryllidae; genus Teleogryllus; species Teleogryllus occipitalis. Next base: position 102,466 of record BLKR01001238.1, read on the forward strand.
GCCAAGAAGTACATTTTTTGTTGTTGACATATTGAAGGTACAAGAAGAGAATGTGCTGTACCATGCGGTGAGGATTTGCGGTGGCGATGGTGTAACGGTTAGCGTATCGGACTGTTATACCCAAGTTTGCGGGTTCGAAGCCGTGGATTTTTAAGGGCGAAAAAATCCTTCGTACGCCTTCCTTCGGAGGGAAAGTAAAGCCGGCTGTCCCATGTTAGTAGATTTACTGCATATAAAAGATCCTCAAGCCTAAATGATGCCTCTGAGCTAAATTCAAATCACCTGTATCGTCGCCCAAGTAATACCTTCTTTCTTCCATGGTTGGTGAAAGGAGCGTAGCGGAATTTGCGTGGTCAGGCGGAAGAGCAGGCCTCATGGCCTGAGTCTCGCCACGTAAAATAAGGCACATTCAATTCAATTCAATTCATGCCAAACGGACCAGACCAGCCGTGAAATATACCAATGGGGACTTGGTGGCCATCAGCCGAATATAGTTCGCTCCAGAGTTGACAATCAAGGGGAAGTTCTAGGGCCCCTGTCAAATCCTCGCAGAGAAAGGACACGGCCGCTATGAAATGGTGCGCGCAGGTGCAGGAGAGAGCCCACGGTTGACTACAAAAGCAGCATGAAGGCCTTTCAGACTTCCATCCAGGAGTCCGAGGAAGAAGCAGGGATGGTCGAGTTTGGGAATGGTAGTGCGAGAGTTTAATGATGTGAAAGTGAGGAGTGCCTGTAAATCGTAGCTTTTAAATAGGTTAGTTTAGGTGTATACTTGGGTTTTTCTAACGTGGCGGTTGAGGGTAGTATCTCCAAGAAGGAATTCGGCACGACTTTTTGAGTCATTCTCAATTCTGTCGGTAGAGTTGCTTAATCTGCAGCACTGCTTGATGCAGTTGCGATGCGACATCTTGCGGCAGGACTGAGAATGACTCAAAAAGTCGTCCAGTTTTCTGTATAACGATTTTTGTAACTTTAAAAAATATAGTCTTAATAAGCTTATGTTTTCGCAACATTGTATTTTATTAATTTCCATATTGACTTTTTTATGTTTAAATGATCTAATTTAAGAGCCTTTAATTTCCTGATGATTGTTTTATAATTCTTATTAGTTTCTTAGTGTTTTGAAAATGAGTCATGCTATCTTTTCCTATAGTTAGCAGGGCCCATAGTTTAAAAAAAGGCAATTCGTGAATAGGGCACTTAATTAGCCTTTAATTCCCTGACAATAGTTTTATAATTCTGATTAGTGTTTTAGTGCTTTAAAAATGGGTTCTGCTATTTGTTTCTATAGTTTGCAGGACACATGGTTTTTTTTAAAAAATTGCAAGGCCTTTAATTGACGAATTTGGCACTTAATTAACCTTTAATTTTGCATATAGTGGATTTTGTTTCTGCTAAAAGGTTTCTGCTAACTTAAGGGACCTTTTTTTCACAGTTGAGTAGAAATTACAATATTTTAGCCTCACCAAATCAATTTACTGCTAACTACCTTGATAATTTTTAATTTTTTGATATTGATGTTATGACAGGCCATTATCATTCGATATTCTCACCTGTGCGCATAACAAGTAGTTTCCCAGATTTTAGGTAGGGAGGACTAATACATGTTTTTTTAAACCCACCCTCTGACATCTGTGTGCCATTCAGATGATATTAAAAAACAAATAGATTCTACTTGTCACAGTTAGTAATGACTTGCAAAATTACTTGAAGCCATTTCATATCAATACTTACATCTGCAAGATTCAGCTTTATGCTGCCATTTTGAAGAGGATCTTTTGTTTCAAAAACATCTATAAAATATGTACTCATTTAGTAACTTAATACAAAATAATTACAGAATTAGTTAATAATAATCATGAGAGGTTACAATCATAATGAAAGGTAATCAATCATGAGAAGTATTAACTTATTAAATTAAAATACAGCAGTGCAACCAATGTGTGTGGAGGGTGGCAGGGAGGGGTGTGTGTGTGCAACAGCTAAATTCTTACAATTTTCAAATAACTATAAATCATAAATAAAATGTAATCCAAAATTCAGCATAATGAGACATCTTTTTACTAGAAAACAAGTAAGCTGAACATTACTCCTCCCCTCTCTATAGAAAAATCTTGGTTGCACCACTGGTTAATAATGACAATAATAATTAATTTCTAGAATTGTGGGGATGTTTTATGACCAACAAAATATAGAAAGGTTTCATTTCTGACGCTTAATGTATTAACAGTTTATGAGGAGATAGCTTTTATTAGAAACACAAACATTTTTAATGAGTTGAAGTTAATATAAATATTTGCTTACTTTCAAATTTTTTTTCTCTCAAATCTTTCAGTAAAGTAAAGAAGCAAAGAGATTCTGAAAATTCTTAAAATCAAATAAATTATACTTACTGAAAGCAACGCTCAAGTGTAAGATAGCTGAAACAAAATCTCCAAATCGGAGGGTTCCATCTTTTCTCATGTAGCGGAGGATAAGTATAGATAGAACATCAGTACTCAGTTGGAATCCTAAAACAATTATAAAAGATGAGGCTCTTTCAAAAAGGGAAAAAATAAAAAACTGACAAAAAAAACCTTGTTTCATCACTTACCTATTTCAAGAAGCGCATCCCTTAGCCTTTCTGCCTTCAATATTCCTGTCTTTTCCTTTGTATGATTTTTGAAAGCAGTTTGCCAATATTTCAAACTACACATGAAATCTTTAAAGTCATTGAATTTCAATCGTCCTCCTCCAGTATTCTGTACATGAGTTAAGCAACTTCTCAAAAAATATGAAAATTGTAAAACCATGAATAATTATAAAAATATATTTATAATTATAAAAATTTAATAGTAAACAGAAGATGCAGGAAATATTTGTGTAACTTAAACCTGAGTTTATTTGACAGACTAATAGTATTAAATTTATACAAAATTCATCTTAATTTTTATCAGGCATTTTAATTTGTAGTTAACAAAAGCTGTAATTTAGATACTACAAAAACAAAAGGATACATCCAAAGTGAGAACAACTTGTCTACAAACTTCCATACAAGCGCAACTCTTGATATAATCTGAAACACATTATGTACACTTACATTATTCAATAGCCTAACACTTAGTAAAACCAACAACAAAATTAAAAATATAGCAATTATAGAACAAAAATATTAATGATTAACATTTGTGTATGCCTCTGAAATTTATTATTAGTGAGATTACTAACCATTAGGAAGACAAGCATCCAGGAGTTCTTGCAACTCAAACGCATTAACTGTTCGATGTTCATCAGCCAGCTGAAGAAATACAGCTTCGTATTGACTGAAGCTTTTGCCATCCAGTGATAGTGGAGCCTATTCAATGGGTTAATAAAAAAAATATTTATCTTCAAGGAAGGTGCTTCATTTTACTTAGTATTTGAAGAATTTTAGAGTTAATGGCACTTAATAACTACTACTTATTGTCATGGTCTAGTGTTATTAAACTATAACCAATTGAAAATTCACAGGGACCTAGCTTGGTTTTTGGGAGTCTGGTGCAGTTGGTTCAAATAGAATCCCTAACTGTGAGAAAAACTTGGAATTTTGAATTGAATTTAAACAGGTTTGAAATACATTGAACATGAGATTTAATCAGCAAAAGAACCTATTCAACCAGCAAAGAAATAATTCTCCATTTTATACCATTTTATATCATTTATGATTGTTTTACGATTCTCACCTCTGGGACCCCTATTCTAATCCTATTGTAAAATTTTCATCCATAAGCTCTGTGCTAAAGAATGAGCAATTGCACAGTATCATGTGAAAAACAAAATAAGTTGCTGTATTTGTCTGTTCTGTTGTTGTCAGTTTTATATTATGTGGTTTACCAAAAAAGATTTTACGGAATTATTTTCAATACATGGCCCTGGTTTGTCTGTAGGTGTGTGTCAAGTCACTCAATTGACTACCAAGTGTGGAATGCAGATTGATGTGCTGGGACCCTCACTCAACCACTGACCAATCAGTCCTATTTTCTTTCTTTTTTAAAAAAAATAATTTTCTCAAGTGTTATTGCAGTAATAATAAGCAATATTAATGTTACTGAAGAATTTAATTGACATGAAGGTGTTGTGGAATTTTTTAAATTGGAATAATTTTGATATCTTTTTCAATGGAAACCATTTATTTAGGCAATCATTGTTAATTGTTATTAATCAATTTGTCAATGTAAGATATATTATTTGAGACTCCTGTTTTCGGGGTTCCAGAGAAGAGCACTGGTTGTACCAGCTGAGTCACATTTCTAACAATTCACCTTTTCATAAAAGAACACTCAATTAATGTTTTCTTATTATGGAATGTTCATTAATGAGAATTTTTTTAGAGATACAATGTAGGTTGTGTTAAAGAAATTATTCTCTTCAAAATAAATGAGAATTACCTTAATAATAGCTGATTTAATCAGGGAAGGATGAGTATCTAATAATCTGAAAATTAAAGATAAATAAATAAATAAATAGTTTGTATATTAAAACAAAGAATATGATTTTTTTGATTGTTGCTGAATCTTACTTTAATTTTAACGGTTTGCTTGAGTATACTCTGAGAGTGAAATTTGATTCCTGTCCTGGTTCAAATGTGGTGGGAAGTACCAAGTAACCACCTTGTTCTAGTTGACATCGATGGCTCACCTGGAATGAAACGATTCAAATCTGAAATATTTCAGAGGAAGAAAAGTTGTTTATGAAATACATTTGTAACATGTGAAATCTTACCTGTCTACTATTTGTATACTGGGAATTAACAAGGGATTTGTTTTTCTTAAAAAACTGTTTGCCAATAGTTTCTGTGTTATTCTTTGGTAACGAGTAAGCTGTGAAGCCAATTACCTAATGAAAGATAATTCAATTATAAATTAATATAAATGCCGTAATTGACTAAATAATTTTGTAAAAGAGCATATGGAAAATTACTAAGTAAATTCATGTAAAATTATGGTTATATTTGAAAGAGCATTACATACTTTGGGTTCCATAATGCTATGCTGATTTAATGATATAATGACTTCTTCCATTTCACTGAGAATGAGGTGCAATTGTGGATTGATGTGGAATGTATCTGTAACATAAAAAATTCGCAAATTTCCTTCTAAATACTGTCATCATTTAAAAAAGGACAAAGTTGTTTAAAATTAGTTTGGAATTGACCTCATACACAACAACAAACACAAACTTCCAACTAGCAAGCTCTAGTTGTGACTGCTATGAAAACGTCTGAACATTAATATCAATTCTGACTTGTATTAATTTTATATTTTCTATAGCATTACAACTCAAATAGAGTGTTGAACATCTGCGTTCACAGAGTACTACTATTGTCTTTCTAGGTCATGGTTGATGGTCATGGTCATACGTGATAGACAGGATTATGCGCAATGAATAGTCAGATGATTAGGGTTCTGCTTCTCTAGCATTCATCTGAAATCGATCTAGAAAACTTTTAAAAACAACTGATTTGAGTAGCCAGTCCAGGTATTGCTATCGTTGACCCCAGCAACTTAACTGGTAACATAAACTATGTGGCTTCAGTTGCAAACTTGCCACCAGAGAGGCTACATGCAGATTGTATTCATCACTCACATAAAACATTCCTACCAGGGTTATTTCGGCATCCTCCAGCTGAGACTCCGCGTTGCCAGGCTCCTTGATAAAGGCGCATTTGCCATGTGTTTTTGTGGTGGAGGGACGGCTCATCCCGACTGGTGTCGCTGTCCAAGTGAACCACTTCTAGATGAGTAAAAGTCTTCACAAAGTCTGAATACGAAATCCTGAAACAGAAAAGAATTATGTTCTTTATAGTTATCAACTTTTGTATTCACTTTCCTTTTATTTCCAATGACTATATACAAAGCATATATATATCAATAGCATTCCAATGTCATAAATGATGTCTAAGTTTAGGAACTTCCATTTGTTTTGTAGTCTAAGATTCCATTCACAGATGCCACACATTTTCTTTCATAGCAGACAAAATAACAGTCCACCAATGAAGCCTCTCTCTCCCTAGTCAACAATGTTTCTTGTTGCTTTTCTCTTTGTTTAAAAATGATTTCAATGATTATAATTTTATGTGTTGCATTACATTTTTAAGTTAAGATGGATAATAGAATTTCCTGATATCATCCAGCACAATGCACATGTACAGATAATAGTAAATATAAAACTTTTGAAATAACGTTGTCAGAAACATGTTTAACTCTGTGTTTGTAGTGAATAGTAATCATATTGTTCTAGAATTTATAAAAATATATTTATCATTTCCTTAATCTCAGAGAATAATTACAGACACAAAACAATATTTGGGTTTTTTCGATTCTCCTTATATTGATAATGTTCTTTTCAGATGTATGTTTTCTACATTTCTTCCTTTTGCGTACTGTAATTGCAGGGTTCAGCTAATAATTAAATGAATATGGGGAGTTCATAGTGGCATAGCTACAGTTGGTGTCAACTGGGACAAAGCTAATGGTATCACCCCCCTTTGCCGCATCAATTAAAGTTCACTCATTAAGTTAAAGTAATCGTTGAACACGAGATTCTTTGGCCATTGAAGAATAGCTTACTGCTTATAGGTTTGCATTTTAGTTTACATTATTTCTTTGCTTTGCTTTCTTAGAATTTATGATTTAAATGTATAACTATTAAATTGTGTTATAAATTTTAATAGTATATACATTGTCGGTCAAAAGGTTTGGGCACCCATGAAAGATTTTCTTCTTGGTGCACTGTATTTGGCATTGATAATGCAACTCAAACCAAGGTCTTTGTCTCAATTTATCTTGTGTAGATAAATATTACTTACACAGTATTCATTCTCCACTCAAGAGTATTCGTTGGCGTTAGGCCACAGATTGATGTCGTTTTCTATGGAGTTCGGACTGTAGGTACACCACAGTTTCTGGTTCTTAGTGGTTCAGAATTGAAAAACACTTCGAACAAATTTATAAAATAATTCAATGAAAGCATTGTTTGTGAGAAACTCATGAATAGGATGCCAAGAATTGTCAAGAGTTATTCTGACAAGGTTGGCTTTTTCTATGAAAAGATAGTTAAAAAAAAAAATGAAGTTAAAATGTTTCAATTTATTGTGTGTTTATATATTTAAATAAATCATTAAAATTATGTAATTCCAACTATAAAATTTGGTGTCACTCCTCAAACGATGCCACCCGGAGTGGACCGCCCCGCCCCCATTCCTCTAACTACGCCACTGGGAGTTGATAAGTTTAGGAACTTCCATTTGTTTTGTAGTCTAAGATTCCATTCACAGATAGGAAAATGATTGATTTGAATGATCTTTTCCCACAACTGTAACGCTATAGCATATGTTGGTGCGCGCTCACCAGAACTCGCCGTCGCTCATGTGTCGCACGGCGAGGCGCTCCTTCTCCTGCGGGGGCACCTCGTCCCAGTCCATGGAGTCGCGCGCCCACGCGCCCACGTACTCGCCGCCGGGCCCCATCGGGTTGCGCAGCTTCACCAGCTGCACGGGCTCCCCGCTGAACGTCTCCACCTGCGCAGCGCGAACCTCGCTTGGAGCGGAACTAAGAGGAAAGGCAGCTCGCGGAATGCACGACGTCTACGGAATTATTGGGCAACGATGTAGAGATAAGAGATGTGAAAGACAAAGCACGACATGTTGGGCCGAGGGTCGGAACGTTGATCGGGGTTGAGGACCGCGCGCGGTCCGTGGTCCATTTATTAGAGTACTTGTTCCGGCATTCGCCTGGTATTGGTCGGAGAAACCATGGAAAACTAGCGATCAGAGCAGCTGGCCGCCAAAATTCTCTTCAGACAGCGGCTGATTTCGACCTAGCTGTCTAGTGCCGAAAGCCGGCTAGTGCCGAAAATCCAGCGGCCGTCGGGATTCGAACGCTAGGTCAGAGGCATTGCAGTGGCATCAGTTGGGCCGGTCGGGGTTTGGAGTCGTTGGGTTTGATCGATTAGAGAGGGGGTTAGGGGTGGGGGTGGGGGGGTTGGGGGGGAGTTGGCGGGGGTAGGATAGGGTGTTTGGGATGAGGAGTTCGGGGTGGAGGGGTTCGGGGTGGAGGGGTTCGGGGTGGAGTGTCTGGGTGGAGTGGGTTCGGGGTGAGGGGTCTCAGGGTGGAGCATGTCTGGGGCGTGAGGGGTCTGGGGCGGAGGGGTCTGGGGCGGAGGGGCCCGGCAGTGGAGGGGTCTGGGAGGGGTTCGGTGGAGGGGTCTGGGGTGGAGGGTCTGGGGTGTGGAGGGGTCTGGGGTGGAGGGGTCTGTGGGGTGCAGGGGTTCGGGTGGAGGGGGTCTGGGGTGGAGGGGTCTCGGGGTGGAGGGGTCTGGGGTGGAGGTCTGGGTGGAGTGGTCTGGAGAGGGGTTCTGGTGAGGCCCGGTGGGAGGGTCTGGGTGGGAGGGCATGCTCCGGGGTGCGAGGCGTTCGGGGGTGGAGGGTCTTGGGGAGGTGGAGGGGGTTCCACCTGGTGGGTTCGGGGTGGAGGCGTTCGGGGGTGGAGGCAGCAGGCGTCCAAGTGGAGCGGCCTGGGGCGAGGGGCTGGGGTGGAGGGGTTCGGGGGTGAGAAGTGGTCTGGTGGAGGGGTTCGGTGAGGGTTCGGCAGGGTCTTGGTGGAGGGTCTGGCGAGGGGTTCGGGGTGGAGGGGTTCGGGGTGGAGGGGTTCGGGGTGGAGGGGTTCGGGGTGGAGGGATTCGGGGTGGAGGGGTTCGGGGTGGAGGCGTTCGGGGTGGAGGCGTTCGGGGTGGAGGGGTTCGAGGTGGAGGGGTTCGGGGTGGAGGGGTTTGGAATGGAGGGGTTTGGAGTGGAGGGGATTGGGGTGGAAGGGTTTGAGGTGGGGTGGGGAGGATTGGGGTGGAAGGGGTTGGTGTAGGGGGTTTAAAGCGGGGTCATAGGTTGGAGGTCGGTGTTGAGGTCGATTAGAGACGGGGTCGGGGTTTCAGGTCAGGGTCGGGAATTTAAATTCGGGGGTTTGGTATTGGAGTGAGATAGTGGTGAGCGATTGAGTAGCCAAATGTGGTGGCGGAGAAGAATCGAGAGAGCGTACAAGGACAGTGGAGGAGAGTCGGTAGACGAGGAACATAACCGGGATGGTAAACAATTCGATTAATAGATAACAAACGCCTCAGCGGGCGAGTGGTTAGCTTTCTAGCCTCTGAACCACCAGTGCGCGGGTTCGATTCCGGATGAGGCGCGGATGGTTTTCAAAGGTCGGAAAATCTTACAATGTCATGCTTGCGGCATATAACGGAATCCTGGGAACCTTGGGTCAAAGGAAGTCTGGGTCGAATATAGGAGTGCAAAATATCTGCTAATGACAATAGTAATGGCATACAAAAATAAATAGATAACAGATTTCAAATGAAGGGGGCAAGAAATAATGAAAATAGCTTAAGTGTTTACTGCAAAAGTTCGTGATTGCCAATTCTGTCTGGAGTCGGACTTACTCTTTCAACAGCATACAGTCGGTAGTTCGTTCCTATGTGGATCCCGTTGGCCAATTTTTCCACTTGATTACGAAGCTGAAACAGAAATACAGAGTTGTCATTACTATTAAAATCTGTTTTTATCGTTAAAAATAAAGATGTAAAAAATATACAATGTCTTAACATTCTAGAAAATATGACACAATTACAAATCAGATTAAAATGTGAAAAAATGTCAGGAATGGAATTGGAAGAACTCTTACAACCTGATTGGCGAGGTAAGGGTTGCCTTGAGGCTGGCACCATAGACCGGTCGGTCATCCTCGCGTTGGCAATAGAATAAATCGCTCTCAAATGGGAACTTAATATTAAATACTTACCTTGCGCACCGCTTAATGGGTTACAGACACTAACCACATTACATGAAATATGTACCTTATGAAATATGACATTAATCGAATATTTGTAATAAATTCTGAATAGATATCCCACATGAATATATCTTAGATTAGATGTACGTAATTTAAGCCAAGAACTATTTTATTATGCTTTGATGTATGATTTTTTCACATTGTAAACACTTATCTCGCAGTATCTCCTATACTTATATAAAACTCGTCTTAATGTAAGATAATGAATACTTGTCAGCTTACTTGTAGTAAATCGCGAGAAAAAGAAGAAGAAAACAAAACAAAACAAAACAAAACAAAAAAAACGTGAAATTGTATTTTTTGTTTTTGGGGGTTGTTGTTGGAATCGAAGACTTGACACATGTTTCTCTATGAATGTTGACGCGCTGAATCCGAATCTGAAACCAGAATTGCTCCGCCACCCTCCAATTTTTTTAAATAGCAAAAAACCATCATGAAATTGTATTTTTTGTTTTCGGGGGTTGTTATCAGACTCAAAGACTTGACACATGTTTCTCTGTACATAGAGAACGCGCTGAATCCGAATCCGAAGCCAGAATTCTGCCACCACCCTCCATTTTTTAAAACGCGAAAACCACCATGAAATTGTATTTTTTATTTGTTTTCGGGAGGGGGAGGGTCAGACCCGAAGACTTGACACATGTTTTTCTATTTATTTTGGCGCTGAATCCGAATATAAAGCCAGAATTGCACCACCACCCTCCAGTATTTTTACATTGCAAAACAACACCGTGAAATTTACAATCAACAATTTCACGCTAGTTTTCTGCGATTAAAAACAAACAAATTGGTAGGTGGTAGCGCAATTCTGGCTTCAGAAAATATTTACTTCGCTTATTTTTAGAGATATTTTTAAAGGGGAGAGAGAATACACTTCCGAACTTCTTTCATTTTACAAGAGTTCATTTGCAAAGTTCCAGAGTACATTTTACAAAAGTTCATTTTCGAATTTAATTTGCTAGTCCCCTTTCGTGAAAAGAAATTCTCTTGCAAACGAGGAAGGATGCATTCCAAGACCAAATTAATCCTCCAGCTCAAAGCTGAGTCAATAGTTTGCGTGGCAAGTCCTTCTTTGGCTTTGGGAGCGGAAGAGACGGGCGAGGGGGAGGGCAACGTGTCGGAATGCTATCTCGTGACTTCCGGTGTCTGACGACACATACCGACTATCCCCTTACCACTTCCTGACTACATGGGTGGCAAGTTCCCCAAACTTTTTTAATAGTATTCAGAAATCAATATTCATAAACGTATTACTACGTTTTTTGAGTCTTTGATACAGAAAAATTGGTTTACGGCAAACCGTACCCGCTTCTCCGCCTATCCGTCCATGTGTCCGCCTGTGAACAATTCTGACGGCTAAACAGTAAGCAGGATTTTTTACCTAAATTGATATTGCGTGACCTCAAGGACATTTTCAAAATTTTCTCAAAAACTGCTCCAAATTTTTAATTCCCCTTTCAAATAGAGCAAAGTACGCTTATAAAAAAGGCTAAGATTTTCGTTGAAGTCTCCGAATTTTCGAAAAATGCAAAAATTAAATATAATGCGAGAAAGTATGTGTTGTAGAACCACTAGTTGTATTATGTAACAAATCTTAGTGAAACATCTGTGGAATCTGAATTGATTAACTTCGTAAGTCTGTCAACCTCTGTGGGGTCCTTGAGGAAACTCATTGAGGATCATTGAGGATCGAAAAGTCTTGCATAAAGAGCGATTATCTCCAAATTTAGACGTGCACACGTTTGACTGAACTGTGTAACCAACAAATCCACATCTGACCGTACGATAGCAGCAAATAAACCGGGTTGGTCATGATTTGGAGAAAAATTCTTGTCTAATGGTAATGTGTCATGGAATCAGAATGTTGTAACCAAGGAGTCGAGTATCACCACAACTACAGAAGTTTTGAAACCCAGATGAGCCAGATGTGTAGCGTTAAAATACAGGTAATACCCATAGTTCCCGGTGTTCTGGGATTTTTTCCACAAAATTTATGTTAGAATTTGTCCAAGATCCCAGGACATCCAAAAGACTGAAGTGGAAGATATCACGTTAATGAGAGCAATCAACAATTTTCACAAAGATTTGTAGTGACAACCGCAGTCATTGAAACTGCTTTTTACAAAGCTGATTGAATGTCATCTTCATATTTAACGGACACATATCTTTAGTCGTGAACGTAAGGGATAATAATAACAAAAACAATAGCAACAGCAACAATAATAATAAATAATAATAATAACAACAGCTAGTTAGACCCGCGCGAACATTTCGCAGTCCGTAAACAATTGTTTTAAAAGTGAAAATAGCTTCATACTTAAATGGCAATCCACTGAACTGTAGTTAAAGCATTTTACGCCCTTCTTGAAGAGGTCTGATGACGCGACAATTTCATTTTACAGATTTTGAGTTTTTGCTTGTTTATTAACACCTATGCATAGTACCCAAGGGGATACTAAGAAGTAGGAATGCCACACCGATGTCCATGTTTGCAAAACATCGATGCTGTTATAGAAACATCGATATATTAAAGCCGATGTTTTATCTTCGATGTTTTTACGTTTTCGATGTTTTATTTGTGAATGGAAAATTCCCATAATCACAATTTTGTAAAATATGTTGTTTTGTTGAAATATTTTTAACAATTTTGTTAAAATATAAAATAATAAATTATGGCACCACTTTCAAGAGGAAGGAAGAACAGGCCTCAAGGCCTGAGCCTCGCCACATATAAAGACAATTTATTTATTATTATTATTATTATTATTATTATTATTATTATTATTATTATTATTATTATTATTATTATTATTTAATATTAGCTCCTGCCCCCTTCTTCCCGTACCCTTTTCGACGAACTGAAGATTGGGTCTTTGAGATGACCCTGAGCGCGCAGACTTTGAGGCTGCGTTTTGATTATTGTTAATGTACTTATTCAAACTATTTTTTTCAGTTAAATTTTAATAAACACGTCCTTTCTCAAATTAAATTTTATTGTTCACGAATTTAATGTTACAGATTACTAAAACAGATTTTAAATCTAGATGAGGATCGCGCGCGGTCCGGGATAAATTTATTAGAGCACTTGTTCCGGCATTCGCCTGCTTGGTCGGAGAAACCACGGACAACTACTGATCAGAGCAGCCGGCCGCTAGAATTCTCCTCCAGACAGCGACTGAATTCGACCTAGCTGAAAAGCTAATGTCGAAAATCCTGCCGCCGTCAGGACTCGAACCTAGGACCTCCCGGTCAGAGGTGCTGCAGTGTCATCAGTTGATGCACTGAGCTACCGCTCCCGGTATCGATGTTAAAAAACAGCCATAAAAATATATGTTAAATAATCGATGATTTTATAATACAACAATATTTTGAAATATCGATATTTTGAAACATGGATGTCACACCCATGGATCTCTGCCCATTTCCCTGCATTTCCTAAACGTTTGCGCAAGTTCTCAATATCGACAGATTGATTAGTAACTTCGGGCGCATCAACCGATAAGGCCATTAGTCCAGTATGTGTAGTGCATGTGTTTCCCTGGAGAGGTGTAGGTGATCTTTCCCCGCTGGATGGTGAGATCCGACGCCGACATACCGTCGGCTAACGGAGTATCTCCCACAAGCGGGGCACCACCCCAGCCGGGACACGCTCTAAGCTCATGACTGGACTTCCAACACGTGTGGTAGTGTAGTGTATGTAAGTCTAAGTAAGAGGTGAGACAAGGAAGAGGAAGGAAAGATATCGCGAGGTTCCTGGCTCGTTTGTTAGGATACTGCTCCGGCATTCGCCTCGTATTGATAGGAGAAACCACGGACCGATCAGAGCTGCGGGTTGCCAGAATTCTACTTCAGACAGTGGCTAAATTCGATGTAGTTGAGAAAGCTAGTGTCGGGACATGAACCCTAGCACCTCCCTGTCAGAGGCATTGCAGTGTCATCAATTGATGACCCGAGCCACTTTTCCCGGTAAGTTCTCTACACGATGCCCTTAATGTTTCCTCACATGATCATCGCATCATCCATTTCATTTTCTCCCGCATGATGCCCACATGTTTCCTCCCATGGTTCCTCACACGTTTCTCCCACACGTTTTTTCTCACATGCTTCCTCACACGTTTCTCAACACATTGACTTGCATGTTCGCGCACATGTTAATCTGGAAATTAAAAAATATTAAGTATTTTTATTCTGGAAAAAAAATGTTAAACGCTTCGGCGACGGATAGGGTACGGACAGGAACTTTACAAATGTAACTGAAGGTTCAAGAAGATTTTTCGCGAAAAATTGCAATATCAAAAATAGCACTTTTAAAATCAAACAATTTATTGAACACACACACACTTTCGAGAGAATAGTTGGACTCAGTGGCGTATAGACGTCCCCCTTCTGTAACACATACCATCTCTTCTTCCTCTTTGTAACACACAATTCTGACCATTACTTCTATATTAATTATATTTTACTACTTATTAATTTACTTATTCTTTTAAGTTTAACATTACAGAATACCAAAACATGGCTTTAAAACTCTGCGACGTATCGCTTCCGAGTTGTGCGCTGTGGCAAAGCGTGTTGCAGGATAATGTGTGTTGCGTGTTGCGTGCGCGCAATATTTCCCATTTATATCTTAGATTGGAACTTCCGCATTTTTTGTCTTAAATGCCTTTGATGAAGTTCTGGGGGGTTGTTCCTATTCCAACAGCAATAAAGAAGTATATTATTATTATTATTATTATTATTATTATTATTATTATTATTATTATTATTATTATTATTATTATTATTATTATTTATCTCCTATAAAATATCATTTGTTAAGATTACGTACTTTTTAAAGAAAGGTGAACTACGCAAGTAACTCACAATCATCGTAGGTTCCTATGACCGACATGATCGGATTAACATCTTTAAAGGACACATGCATGACTAAATTATTGGGCCCTCGTTAACATTTAAACACATGTAATAATATATATTATACATATACATACAATATCATACAAAATAAATTATATTTAATATTTGAAATAAAAAATAAAATTATTTTGAATATTTTCGTGGGGGTTAGAGGGCAACAAGTGTAGGCATTAAGTTAAAAAAGTTTTTTGACGGTTTTCGATTCCAAATACATTTTGAATACCGCCGCGCCGATTGGTTTTGTGTAGTTGAAATAGCATTAGAAGACTGTACTGATACTTTTCTCGAACATTCGCACTTGGTGGATATGCCTCTTAATAGTAGTATTTACCTCTGCCATTTTTCTCTGTTAGTTGATCGTCTTACATTACAGAAAACATCCTCCGTATTATAGAATAATGATTATAAAAGTTGGTAACACTGAATTCAGTTGTTGGTCATTTGAACGGTTTAAGCGCTAGGCTCGACCAGAGACAGTCGGACAGACATATTTTGCTGTCAATCAATTTGTGGGTATCATCACATGTTAGAGGAAGTAATTTACTGTTTACAGTAACAATATTTAACTAATTTTTCATTACCAGGGCCCGGCAATTCTGTCGAAAAATTGCAGCTCGATTGCAATACTTGGCATTTATTACTTACGCCGCACGGGGAGAAAGTAAAAAAAATGACTGTGTGCGACTGAGCACGTGGTAGGCGTGCGCGCGCTCACCTGCGTGGCGGTGCTCTGCACGGTGCACGTGGTGATGGACGTCATCTCGAGCAGCTTGCTGAGCATGCGGCCGCACGTGGTGGGGTCCTGCCGGATGCTGATGCTCTCCGTGATGCCGCCCGTCAGGTCGGACAGCCCGTCGAGCAGCGTGCCGTACTTGAGCGCTTCGTACGAGCCGTGCAGCCTGCGGACACACGCAGCCCCCGCGTTCATTGCTTATGATTTTCTCCCCCATACGTCACATACAGTTTTTGACTAAAATAAATAAATATTATTTTGTGTTTACGCGCACGCCAACTGCTGTGGCAATTAGCTTTGTTTTTTTTGATTGAATGATTTTTTCGTGTTTCCGGGCGCGTCAACGACATTGGTCATTAGTCCCGTAAGTGTAGTGCATGCTTTTCCTCATGAGATAGCGGTGATTCCCAGCTGAATGGCCGACCTACCGACGCCGACCTACCGTCGGCTAGCGGGGTTTCCCCCTAACCAGGACTCTCCCACCAGCGGGGCACCGCCCCAGCCGGGACAGACTCTACGCTCCCGACCGGTCTCCTGGAATATGTGGTAGTGTAGTGCATGTTAGTATAAGGGTGTGTGTGTAAGGGGAGAGGATAGGACAAGGAAGAGGAAGGAAAGATCGCGTGCGGTCCGTGGCCCGTTTGTTAGGGTACTGCTCCGGCAATCGCCTGGGGTTGATCGGAGAAACCACGGAAAACTACCGATAATTAGCCCTGTAAGGGTAGTATGTTGTATCTCGGTAGATGGTGCTGATATTCCGCTAGAACGACAGATCCGGCGCCGACATACATGTCGGCTTGCGGAGGTTTCTCGCTTCAGGTATCTCCCCAGTGGGGCATTGCCCCAGCCGAGACATATTCTTGCCATTCGATATGTCAAGTGGTGGAGTATAAATGTATGATTGTGTGTGTGTTTCAGGGGAGAAGAGAGGACAAGGATGTGAAAACGAAGACCGCACGCGGTTCGTGGCCCGTTTGTTACGGTACTGCTCCGGCATTTGCCTGCAACTGATCGGAGAAACTACCGATGAGAGGTGCCGACCTCTAGAATTCCCTTGCAGTGTCTGAATTCACCTAACTCATTAGCTAAAGCAGTGGCGAATTCTCCGATATACCGCGTATACCGCCGGTATACCTATTAATTCGAAGTGTATAAGAAATAGTTCGTAAGTTTGCTAATCCTCTAAAAAGTTAAGATTTTGAAAGCTTGAAAACAGATGCGAAAAAATAAGTTTTGCTACGGAGAGCCAGTCAGTCTTCCGCATCCGTAAGCGCTATGAAGTGGGCGAGAGTGAGAAGTTTCAAACAGTTCTTAATGCTGTCCAGAGAATTCGCTAGCGCAGGCGGAGGAACCGCATGTCAACCGCGATAACCTAGGACTCCTCACATTTCAAGGGCAGGGGGAGGGGAGGATGCGCGTCTGGACGGTCGGTAGGTACCGCAAAATATTGAGGTGAACAGACCTTCTCTGGTCGTTCGTAAGTTACGCTTCTCTCAAGTTTTTGTGAAAATGCAGAATGTTAATGATCCAGAAGTTAGTGGTTTGTGTATTAGTCTTATAGGACAATTATGAAAGACGAAATTTCATAGTATTGAGATTTCAGAAAAGCTTAAAATAAAAGACAACGGTAGAGGTAGCTTCCATAAAGTGCGGTATACTTGATAAAATGTTCAGGATTCGTCACTGAGCTGGAGTCGAAAATCTGCCACCGTGGGAACTCGAACTCATCCAGTGCGAGACGCTGCAGGGGCAATTGTAGATGCTGTCCTAAGCAAACGCAGCCGACGTAACTCCCGTGAAATTGTGGATATTGTAGACTGGGCTGGCTCTAATGCTAATCTATTAACGAATGGTAATAATATTATTATATTTTGTTCATTAACGTCTGCAATCAATTTGATTCATTTCATATTAGAGAAGTTAAAAGGTGGTCTTCTAACGTATACCATGTGAGTTATCCAGATTAGCGGCCATACGTCTTGAACTGAAGATAATTGTGATTGGCCACTTTTGCATATAAGTAATTTACCAACTTTTTGAAAGCAATACGAAATCACACATTATTGTCACCAGAAACAATTAATTTGATTTCATAAGTTCAAGTTTTAAATACTTTAAGCCATTTAAATTAATATGACCAGGGTTAACATGTGCCATTAAAATATCGATACATTTATTCAATATGCCTTCACACCCCACCCTAATACAAGCATTCTTGATTCAAGAACTCGATTTTAATACAGTAAAGGTTTTCTTCTAGTTCATGAATTCGTGGTTCTCACACATTCTAATACACTCTCAATTACGGAACACTAATTGCACGGAAATTCGACCCTTTTTTAAGGTTCCGGCTCAGCACAAAGAAATAAAGAGGCAAAGCGAGGCGAGGGAAAGAAGGCGGCGGCCATTTCGTAACGAGATGCATTCTGGCGCCCCGGAAGCGAGGCTTCGCCGCTGTAATGGTGGGAACGCCACAAGCACCGCTCCCCTGGCGGCCAACGACCACTCGCCCCAGGCACCGGGGGCGTTTGCCGGCTGCATCCCGCCCCCAACGTCTCCTAGACACTTTGTCTACTTCCCCCAAAAGGCACCGCGTTCTATTGTCAAAAGTCATGGAAACTTCTTCTTCTTCTTCTTCTTTTTTTGGAGGGGGAGGGAATACGAGCACGGGTGGAAAGTGTAAAATATTCACATGAAAGGAGAAGGTATATACGAAGTGTATGGACATTTAACGACACACCAAAATTGTGTTTCCCATATTTATTGCCTTATTTGAAAAGACAGTATTGGTTTCATGATCCAAAGCATTTTAGCATGTACGAGTTCACAATATTCCAGAAGCATTACATACCCGTTCTAAAGCCCCGACATACTCGTTCTGGTGAATACGGTAAAACTGTTAAGGCACGTTCGTATTATATTGCTATTTTTATAGTTATGTGACTAATAAGGTATTTGGTTCTGTGCTGAACGACCGACAATTTGCTCGTCGTTATAATCTTTGGTAATGATCACGTTCCATTCATGATAAAATCATAACCTCTGACACGAGCGTCGCTGGTGGAGGAACACTCGTTCCAATATTTTCAAGTCCATCTAGGAGTTTTATTAAAAATTTCATTGTTACTGGTACTTTCAGAATAACATATAACGATATATTTATTTATGACCTTCAGACTGTGAAATGATCATATGTTGTGCACAAACATGTCTGGGAAAGGAATATGATGAAGATGCTCCCGGGTATATGTTGGGATCAGCTGCGAGCATGTATTTTCATATCTAACAAGAAGACTAATAATCACGTTGGTTGCCACGACTACAGATTTAACAGTCGCCGCCATCATCTCCGTGGCTGTTGTCGTTTTCTAAGTTCATGGTAGGGGCGTAGTTAGGTTGGTGTAACCGGCGCACCGCACAGGGTCACCAACAGAGGACCACTTACGACACTGAAGAAAGGTTCAGAAGTATTTGGAAGGCATCTCATTGTAAAAAAGAACTGGAACACATGTTTCGTCAGAATATTTAATG
Source organism: Teleogryllus occipitalis (assembly GCA_011170035.1). NCBI lineage: Eukaryota > Metazoa > Arthropoda > Insecta > Orthoptera > Gryllidae > Teleogryllus > Teleogryllus occipitalis. Next base: position 121,507 of record BLKR01001238.1, read on the forward strand.
ATATTTATTCTCTATTATTGCTGCAATTGCGAGAGAATTATTTCAAGAAACAACAAAAGATATCAAAGAATGTTCTGGAGAAACAATAGTTGAGAGAAACAGGACATTCACAATGCGACCGGGCTTCGTCTGTTTATTTGCACCCTTCGCAATTAGCTGTTAGGACTTGTCCGACACCACTCACCACGGCCAATATTCTACAAATGAGTACGTAAAATTTTTGTTTGTAAACTAGGCGGTGTGAAGCTGGCAATAGAACAGAATGAATATACGACCACGTTCGATTGTTTGCGTTTCTCAAGATACATTCGATCTGCGTTGTTGTTCTACTTCATGTAGTTTATTGACGAACATTTTTGAATTCTTTTCAGAATAAGGATTCAAGAATAAGAACTTCATGGCGTAAAATAGAGAAGGATTTCTTCGCTTCGACTCCATTTCAACCTTCTGGGCCGGAGCCTTGGAACCTAGATACGCCACAGGTTCATGGCTACATTATTTTATTGAATTCTAGTATAGCTACGGAATAACTCGACATTTTTTTATAGCCTGGATCTTATTTTCAATTAACTATCATAAAAATGACTGACTTAGAACTAAAATCGGGTAAGGTACACACGTTTTGGTCCCTCTTGCTAGTTGTGCATGCCAGATATGTCCACAATCTTCGATTTGTATCGGTTATTTGTAATGGAACCTGAGGAATCGACAAAGTTTACTCGTTGCAATCGAATACGACGCGATGAAATTTGCCGTCAATCAATCAAGCAAAGCCAGCGCCAAATTTTGAGCGCAAGATGACCAGAGCCCAGTTAACTTTGCACCTTGTTGTTTTGAAAACGGTAGATACGCAGAAAGATTCCAGGAGTGAAAACTATATTCCACAAATTATCAGTCAATACATAAACAAATTACACGTTATAATCAGCACCGCCTTTGTCGATAAAACCATTTCAATTTTACGACGTACTTGTTTCCATGAAATATTGATTTGTGTGTCCACACACACAAGTTGCTAGAAATCTCCTGAAAACCTGAAATTATTGATTTGAAGAAAAAGTCTTCGGATTTATCAGAATCTGACTGCTATAAAAGAATGAGCTATCTCCTCCAATTGGTTTCAGGCATGCGACTAATATGTACAGTCTTGCATCTTGTTTAGTGGCATCCGGGAGAAATGCAACGTATCTGCAGAGCATAAGGTCAGCATCTGCGTTGTAAAAAGTATTGAGTGTGCAACTCGTGCCAAGCAACAAAACCACAGCCATTCAAGGACAAACTTTCCCTGGTGCATGGAGATGGGAGTGCTGGACAGACAGTCACGTTGACAAGACCATTATGACTATTACTGACTTTCTAAAAGGGCCATTAAGGGCAACAAGAGAGATGCAGGTAAATGTTATAGATTAGAGAATCGATTTGACAATTTAACAAGTGTCTCGCGGTGGGAGATACCTGTCGGGGAAAACCTCGAAAGACGACGTGAAGGTCAGTGCCGGATCTGGGCATCCAACGGGAGGAGATCATCGCCACCTTCAAAAACATGCACTACACTTAAGGGATTAACCACCTTAACCGTTTACGCGCCCGGAAACACAAATCAATCAATCAAATCCACATCTAGTAATAATCAACTTTAACAGCATGCAATACTAAGAACGTGCAGTTGTCACCGGCCATTAACTTGGCACAAGGAGTGGCAAATACGAAACTCGAAGCAGCAACGCACTCTTTCCGCAGCGAGTGAAAGCACATCTGACGAGCTTTACGAGTTATGCGTCTTTTGTTTGAGAGCATCTCGCCAATTACGGCTGGAAAGGCCGGCGCTGGCGTACTCGGCGGGCGCATTCCGAAGGAACGGGTTCAACGGGCTCATGAGCGCTTGCGCCGTCCGGCGAGACGCATGCCTGCCCCGGCTGCAGGGCTGCGCGCGCACTTGTAAAAAGCGCTATCACGTCCGTCGATCTGTCGCTCGAATCCGAAAGAAGAAAGAGCTGACGCGTTTATTCAACCGCGTCCCCGCCGACGACGGCTGCGATGTCGGAAGGGGTGAAGGTGAAGACGAGGGCGGTGGCGGAGCCGGCGGCGGCGGCGGTCGGTCGCTTGTTGAAGGAGAGTTTGAAATCAGAGTAACAAGAATTGCAAAGGCAAGGTGGAATGTGCAATGACATTTTTATTTATTTATTTTATTTATTTATTTATTTATTTATTTATTTATTTATTTATTTATTTATTTATTTATTTATTTATTTATTTATTTATTTATTTATTTATTTATTTATTTATTTATTTATTTATTTATTTATTTATTTGTTTGTTTGTTTATTTATTTATTTATTTTTAATTGATTTATTTTATTTATTTATTTATTTATTTATTTATTTATTTATTTATTTATTTATTTATTTATTTATTTATTTATTTATTTATTTATTTATTTATTTATTTATTTATTTATTTATTTATTTATTTATTTATTTGTTTGTTTGTTTATTTATTTATTTATTTTTAATTGATTTATTACAATCATTTGACAAAATGTGACGTTTGAGGGATTTGAGAGAGATAACGATCCTTTACGATTTCAGAAGCAAAGCAAGGGGTCAATTCAGCATTTCCTCAATGCGTCAAAGAGAACTGAACGCGCAACTCGAGCGCGAAAGGAATGGTTCACTCTCGCAGAAGAACTTTACAATATTTTCTCAGCAATTTAGTAATATAAATATAAGAAAAACAACACACTGTAATGCTGATAAGAATTACGAAACGTAGATGGAGAAGTGTGAAGATGTTTCATTTGGAAGTGCAGGGGAGTTCACCCTATCAGAATGAAAAGAATGAAGGTATCATTGTCAGCATGACGGTGGTAGTAACGGCAGTAATGGGACCGGTCCTATACCAAGTAGTTCAATCCTGTACAATGTGATGCAAAGACTGCGAGGAACGCAGGTCACCCAAGCATTCAAATGTTTGTAAGCACTTTTTTGCTTTGACGGCCTGTAGCTATGAAATTGACGGCTTCTGAACTCACATAAATTTACACAAACATTAGCGGGTAATGTTGTTCTTGGTAATAAACCTAATAAATCACTCGAGAACCAACTTTCACTCTCAAGAGTGGCCTTTTATGATCAAATGGATTCTTTTTCACATTAATCATTGCTGATGATTATGATTGAAGATTCGAAAAAAGTCTTTGGATGCAGTTACAACCACTAGAGAAAGCTAGTTTTTGTATGAAAGCATTTTGCTTATGAAAGAATAGTCTACGTTCAATATAAATCATCGAATAATTTGTACTGTCAATATATTTTTGTTAATGCAAAAGATACCTGCGAATTGAATTACGAATTGTGAAAGGTGTTTTTCCAGTCTGCAGATGTAGCTCCTTTTAGTGATGAGCCAATTTAAGCAATGGGACTAAAAAACGAGGCTTGAAGAATTACTCCATAATGATACGCAGTGGTGAGCTCGGAAGATTGTAGCGAGAGTTGGCAAGACCAACAACACCCGACCTTACCACAAAGATACACGTTCCTTCACGACTTACCACTGTTGGGAAGTAAGAAAATCTAATAGAGGATAAAAGCAAAATCTAGCAAATTAATATAATGAGGGCATTCCTTAAGAACAATACATCGGCTCTCCATAAACATTGACGGAACTCTTTTTTGGTGCCGATAAGTACCAAACCCAACGAGAAAGGACATGTAGGATGTTTCAGAATCGGAGCATAATTTTACCATTTTTTTGATTCTTTATTTCTCTAGAATATTAGAAAGATAAGAACCGTTGTCTTTTATTGAGGCCACACATACAGTTCAATAAAATAACACGTTTCTCTGATGTTTTGGAGGGCTGCCACCGTTAGTATAAGCCAGCTCTAGCCACCGAAATTCAAATTCAAGTCAATTCGTGTGACATTCCAGGACAAAATCAGATCGTCCGCTGTTTCATTTGGAATTATTTCGTTTCTTCTCTCTTTCACCCCACAATTAATTAGCCATTACAATTTTCTATTCATCACATAAGCCTGGTTTACCTTCAGGCACGCTGACCGGGAATCATCAATAATAATACCAATAATTAATAACAAAAATATTCATAGAAATATCAAAAATAAACACACTTAAACATGTTCTTAAGATGGCATCACACCCGTCATAACCCTGCATTGGAACTAAGTTACCTTTCGTTGCGGGCAACGTGACTGCCGCCACACCTGACTGCCCCGCAGGCTTGCCAATTCTTTACTTAGGTAATGGTAAAGCTAGGTAGGCGGTCGCCAGTATCACAAACATCCATCACTTGGCGGCGCCCACCACACACACTGACACTCACCCATGCACGCACGCACGAAAGAACGCCCCGCCCCGCCCCGCCCCGCTCCGCCCCGGCCCCTTCCCGCCACGCTTCGCCCCGGCCCCGCCCCCGCCCCTCCCCGCCCTCGCCCCGCCACGCTTCGCCCCGTCTCCGCCCCCTCCCCTCCCCTGCCCCGCCCCGCCCCCGCCCCGCCCCGCCCCCGCCCCGCCCCGCCCTCCCCGCTTCGCCCCGGCGCGGTCTCGGTAGCCGGGCACACCCCTTCCAGTGCTGCTGCCCCGCGGGCGCGCCAAAGCGGTTTCTCTTTGCGCGCTGGGGTCTTCTCCAATTAGGCCTGCCAACTTTCCCCGCTTCCTTATACTCCTCGTCCGCGGCCTCCGCCGCGGCCGCGGGGCGCGGATGCACGAGGACCTGCCTCAACTACCGATTAGCCCGCGCGGGCGCGCCGTCGCGAGGCAGGGATGGGGTGGGGTGCGATGAAGCACGGTGTGCCGATGCGTAATCCATACAATTATGGTAACATTTATAGAATGGGAGAGGCACATTCGCAACAAATATTTAATGGTGTTTTTTCTTTTGTTACGAACCTAGCACGGCGTCTCTGGCGGGGAAGCTTCATGTTAAAGTGTGTATTTGTGTTATGAAAGTAATAAAAAAATTAAAATAATACATTTTTGTGATTCGTCCATTATTGAGTGCACAAAGTATCAATAGAAATACTTTCATACTTTCGGGAGTTTGTTGTTTGGTAAGTACAAAATTATTTGAGTACAAAATTAGTATTAATTATCGCCAATCTGATGAATCAAAAGTTACGATTCTTAGTATGCCAGAAACAAAGGACTTATTGTAATTAATGTTTTTCCCTACAGTGCCTTGGCCCAATCCAAAATACGTTTTTTCTAAAATTTTCCTGAATAATCTACAAGGATCCGGCTGAAAATAGTGACTGTCGATTCGTCTCGTCGAAAGAAATTGAATTAACTATTTTGTAGGTGCCAATGATCTCTGAATTCTATAGGTGTTTAACCCCCCTCCTAGAACGTGTGTTAGATGTTTAATAACTCAAAGCACTCTCTAAAAAAATATTTCTATTTACTTTGGTGTTTTTCGAAACCATTACTCTCATAGAATATGGCATGAATGATATTTTCACTTTCCCTCGTTGACACGCAGTAAAGTATTTCAATCGGTCCAAAGATTTCAGATCGGTATTTCGGTAGCAAAATTCGTTCTGAAGGTATTTGAGAAGAAACTAATTTTTGCTACACATCCATTCTGCATGGATGAATGGATGTGTCTTGCATTATTCAAATAGATTAGGAGCTTTTCAGCTCTCGCTTGATACAACAACTCTGGAGTAAAGTCTGTTAGTGCCGCTACAAAGAAGTTAAAGATTGAGATAGTTGTACTTGAGGAGATATCAGCAGTTTTGTACTCCAAAACAACATGAAAATTGTTGATTTAGAGCAAAGCACGAGACCTGAGATTGGATAAGGCATTATATTGGACCCTTTGTTTCCAGTTCTCTCTACACACATCACCTTGTTCTTAGGTCTTAAATGGGTTCAATTGGAGGGTTGATTATTTCCTGTAACAGGGCATGTTATCTGCGACATGTACGTCGAATTGGGAGGATTCCCTCCTGTAAAAGTATTTCCGCCAGCGGGACACCGTCCCAGACGGGACAAGCTCTGTTCTTTCGACATGTTCGGTGCTGAAGTGTAAGAGTGCGTGTAAGGGAAAAGGAGGGGTCAAGAATAAGGAAAGAAAAAAAACGCGTGCGATCTGTGGTCCTTGTTACGATACGTGATTCACCAGGTACTGATCGGACAAACCACGGAAAACTACCGTTCAGAGCAGCTGGCCACTAGAATTCCTCTCCACACAACTGTTGAATCTTGCTAGTGTTAAAAATCTGCCACCTTCGGGACTAAACCTTAGGGCCTTCCGGTAAGACGAAAATATGCTGCGTTTTAAATGCGGTGAACTTAAATCCACTCCTAAAATAATTTCAGAATCCGCCCCTGCTGCCGAAAGGCCGCTATAAAATGAATGAATGCCTTATTTTACGAGGCGAGGCTCAGGCCATGAGGCCTGCTCACTTTCATCTACTACGAAAGAAAGAAGGTATTACTTGGGCGACGAAACAGGCGATTTGAATTTAGCTCAGAGGCTTCATTTAGGCTTGAGGATCTTTTACATGCAGTAAATCTACTAACATGGGACAGCAGGCTTTACATCCCCTCCGAAGGAAGGCGTACGAAGGATTTTTTCGCCCTTAAAAATCCACGGGAATGCAAATACAGAAATCGATTTTAGAGGAAATGGAAACACGAAGATTAAAATGGTTTGGTCACGTGAAAAGGCTCGGTTATGAGAGATGGCCCAGAAAGATCTCTGAGTGGCTCCCCTTAGACAGAAGAAAAAGAGGTAGACCCAGAGAAGAATGACAAAAGCTTCCGTCTGACCACGCAATTTCGTTACACTCCTTTCACCTACTGGAAGAAGAAGGTATTACTTGGGCGACGAAACAGGCAATTTTAATTTAGCTTAGAGGCATCATTTAGGCGAGGATCTTTTACTACAGTAAATCTACTAACATGGGACAAAGCCGGCTTTACATCCCCTCCGAAGGAAGGCGTACGAAGGATTTTTCGCCCTTAAAAATTCACGGATGCAAATACAGAAATCGATTTTAGAGGAAATGAAACACGAATATTAAAATGGTTTGGTCACGTGAAAAGGCTCGGTTATGAGTGATGGCCAGAAAGATCTCTGAGTGGCTCCCCTTAGACAGAAGAAAAAGAGGAGACCCAGAGAAGAATGGCAAAAGCAAGTTATGAAGGACATGCAGAAAAGAGGCCTTGACGAAGACGATTGGCATGATAGAGAGGCATGGAGATTGGGATGCGAGAGACGGCCGCAGGAGCTATGAGACAACTCACGAAGAAGAAGAAATCCACGGCTTCGACCGGGTTTGAACCCGCGAACTTGGGTATAACAGCCCGATACGCTATCCGCTACACCATCGCCGCTGCTATACTCGCGGAATCGCGCGGCGCTGCAGCCGGACCACCGGCGTGTCATGACTCCAACTCCTGGCGTGAGCGCTGGCGAGGATGGCTGGAAAGCGGCGCCAGCGGGTTGTCCGATGGGCGGTGCGCGGGCGCGCGGATTTCTCTGGCGCCCGCTCGGATAATGGCACGTTGTGGCGTCCACACGTCCGGCCGACTCTCGGTTTCACGGTCGTCGCCCGACTGATGGCTCGTTAGGCCAAGCGCTAGGTGTTTGGCAGGATGCGAAGCGCGCTCGTAAAATTTACGGTGAAAAGGTGCGCTGTATATTTTAAGGCATTTGCTTTCCCTGTTCAATAATTAGTTGCTGCGTGGTAGATCACTCAAAGCTCAAAACGATGTGTTTCTGATGCCCCACTGTTGGCAAGCGAGCGTGTCTTTCATGCGCAAAAGCCTTGTTACTCGATTCTGAGGAAACAAGAACGATTTTTAGTTTTCTCAACAATGTCGCAGGCTGAGGCTCGACCAAATACTATGCAGTGTTGGGGGTGGGATACTGCTGAGTAATATCACTTGGGCTGTAAAAGGACCGGTGTTTTATCCCTGAAGTTTCTCCAAATCGCCTAAAATACCTCAGTAGTGCTATTCACAAGCAGCTTTTTGAGGATCCAACCAGGCTTTGGGCTTATGGTTGTGTGAATTATGTTTTTGAGAGTTGTTTAAGATGATTTTTAATAGGATACACGTAATTATTTTTTTCTTTGAGGCTTTACCTCAGGAGATTTATTAATACGTCAGATGGTCTGGATTATTCACTTTTACACTTAATGTAACGGTAGCTGATGAATCATTCTTCTCTTCTCAAGATACTTATACTCCGGAGTCGATTATAATTTTGGAATTTAATTAGCTGCATGAGATTGGATGTCTTATATCTAATAAGTTAACAAGATACAGTTTTATTTTCCATTTCTTACTAATTAACTATTTGCGTAACACTGTACATATAAGTGTGGATCGACAGCGTTGCTTCGCTGTTTCCTTTGTTGCTAGGGGTTTAGTGCGACTATGAGATAAGGAACAAGTACAGAACAAGATATAATTAATCTTTTAAAGAAATTTTTTGTCATGAAATGAAAATGCACAAATGTTATTAGATTAATGTAATTAATTTTAATTGTTAATCATTTGTTATAATACGCATGCAGAAATTGACATAGAGACATTGGATGGTGGATAGAAAATCAGGAGACAGAAGAGGAAAGTCAAAATAAGGTTAAGAAGTTTGTAAACGACGAAGGGTAGTTTGGATAATTGTAATACTTTCTCTTGTCGAACAAGAAACAAGTGTAGTTTGACAATCAAAATCTGAGGTAAACTCTCTCCACAATCTTTTAATTCACCGAGTCATCGTATAGCTCTCTCCATTTACTCTAAACATCGCGTTTTGCGGCTTGCAAGACGGGATCCCTGTCTGAATCACATTCTAAGATGCGTCAGTCGCAAAAGAGCAAGGTCACTGCGTTTCTAGCGAAAAAATAAGAAATTTATTCATCGACGGTCCAGAATTTTAGAGACGTTTCTTTGTTATATTTTTGTTTTTTCTGTTTTACTTGTTGATATAGAAACAAATAAAAATGAAAATTTCGAGCAAAACTGAGAGAAAGTCTAAGGAGATGACAAAGTTCCAGTACAAGTATTTTAAATTTTAAAAAATGTTTTCGATTGCATTTCCAGAGCAGACATTAGGCAGCAGAGGTCAACTTGAAGAACAGCAGTCCTTTTTTCATCAATTTTTTGGATAGATATTGGGCTTCTTCCACAGAAGAAAGCAATCGTCACATCAATGGATACTATTATTTTCCAGTAAAAAAATGACGTTATGACGTCTGACGTTCTGACATCTTTAGGTCTTAAGTCACAGTGCATTTTATATGTTTAAGAGAATTCTAATAATGTACAGCATAAGTATAGAACTCTTTCAGAGCATTCTGAAATATTTTAAACTATGTTTCTGAAAGCGTAAGTTTAAGAAGTTAATGATTCTGTTTACAACAATCTCTGAGATAACAATTCACCAAAAGATAGTGAAAAACACTTTTTCGGTATCAGTTGACCCCAAAACGTTAATTTTCGTTGAAATTTTGAAATCGATATTCCGCAGAATTACATACCTTTCTCTATACTACGTATATTACTCCGTACACACTTAAGTAAAGGAGAAAGTAAAAATAGGAGGAATTATACAAACGGAAAGGTTCTTGCAAGAGACATAAATTAGGAAGACATATTAGAGTCATTCGCACAGAACAATTTCTAACTTTTAATTGTAAATCGACTCCGGACATCTGACTCAGCAAGAAAATGAAGGAATAGTAACATAATTATTGATTTCATTATTATTTGCACAGCATTAAAAACGACTTCGTTTTGAAAATATAAACTTTACGCCATTGGATTGTTGATAGCTTCATCTTTATTTCAAGTTTTATGTAAAGCATGAATATATAAAAGTGTTATAACCGGAAAATAGTCACTATTAACTCTGCAGAGAATATTTGAAAAGGTAGAAGACTCTGATACTCAACTTTATCGGGCATTGAAACCAGTTTTCCTTTAATCATTGAGCAAATTCAGAGATGGTCCGTTGACTTATTTCTGGACACTTCAGTGTAGTTTTAAAAATTTCTTTCACGTCTAAATTTCTTTAACCTAAATGTTTTATTGAATTCCTGCGTAAGATACAAATTTTGGTTTTCCGTCCCCTCAAACATTTCAAAGGATTCGAAGATTCGCAACTGCTAAGTCAATCGCAGATTCTTCAAAGGAGATTTTGCGAACATGGAGTTGAAAAGTTGTATAATATTTAAGAACAGAGCGTTTATTAATGGTCAAAAAAAAAAAAGGTCTGTCCACCAAATTCCTGGGTATTCCGGAAACAGCTCATTTCCATTCTGCTTCATTGCGCGTGCGTGATACTAGAGTCTGATATCCCGCTGGCGTTTCTATAGACGCAGCTATCGAGTTCCACAACAGTCTTCTTCACTTGCATTTACGGTCCCGTCCTGACCATCTTCAACTATCTGAACGCTCTTTAAAACCACTGACCGAAAGCGATAATATTATGAACATATTATTTGTGTCACCACCTTTCGTAAACGTCACCAGACATTTACTGAGCTCAATTACTACATACTCCAATTCCACCCTAATAGGCACCCCCTCCGCTACAACCGTCTCTTAACCCTCACAGTGGACACTTTCACAGTAAACATCTTCCACATCTACCCTAAACGTTTCCTACGCAACGGCAGCTTCTATAGAACATCACTAGGTTGCCGCCATCAACATTAATAACGTCTTGTCTGCTGTTCTTTCTGTCGCTGATTTCTGCTGCTTTCAGATGTTCGTTGAACCTATCGCCAATCGTTGCCGACTGGTGTGTGTATACTAACACTCATTGAAACGACAGGTGCTTCTCCCAAGAAACACTATCCATTCATCGCGAGTAGCTACAAGTATTCGCCAAGACCGTAAATGTCTGCAACTGAAATGGCAGGAAGAGAGAAATTACTTTCGTTTACTTTCTAATGTGATGCAGAAAGATATCGGAGAGCTTCTGAAGTACCGTCGTCTTGATTGAACGTAGGCAATTTCGAAATGTAAAGAAACAGGTGGAGAAAACGGCAGGTTCATGGGCACAGCGACTCTTACGATGCGCGGCTGTTTGCAAAGTGTGAATTAAGCTCGTCTCTCCTCAACGCAGTGCTGAGATTTCTGATTTCGTGATTTCTTCTGTGTGATGTTCCTTCAGGAATCGATGGAAGTTCCTATTTCAACCAAAAGAGTATACGATTCAAGGAGATTCCAAAAGAGATTCGATTCTGAACATGCACCTGCTATTAAGGAGACAATATCGACTTCGCAAGTTTGCCATCGAGTCGACGCAGAGAGTAGGACCAACAGTGAGAGAAGAAACCTTCATATTCTGAAAAAAAATATACTTGAGTCATGTGTCAAACTTTTAACTCAAGCACAGATAAACATCTCTCTCTTCCCCAAACTGTTGTGCATAACACAGCAAATGTCCGCCAGAGTAAGTTTTAAAGTGAGAAAGATTCTAATAAGGTTTCTTAGATTACAATTTTTGACAGTAAAAGTACTTTTAATATTTATTTCGGATAACTTAAAGGCGATTTGAGCACATTGGGTATCATGATTCAATTCTGATTACGCTAAATTTAACTAGTACGTAGCACTATCAAGAAAGGAATTCTTCCTTAGCTCAATGCTACTGAACCAATTGTAAGCGAGCATTTATTTCTGCAATTTACTATGGGTACAATCCTCGAACGTCACGATTCCAAAGCCATGATTTCTTCATTGCTTCATGGAACGTAAGTAAATGCTTGGCGAGCTTCTACTCTTCCGCTCTTCCTCCGAGTTGGACTGAGGTGCGGTCATCCACCTGCTCCTGGGCGCGCCCGCCCGCGCCGCTTTCTCGCATCGCACAGGAGGTCTGCCAGGCATTTTCATGACGCGACATTCCGGCGACGCGACGACATAGCCGCCACCACCACCGAATGCCTCCATCGCCGCTGGAGCGACCGCCTCCGCTGCTCCAGCGCCGCGCTCCGCTGCACTTGGCTCGGAGGAGCAGCCGACAGGAATCGGGTGCTTGGCCGCGTTTACGCGTAGACGCGCTCGCTATCTCATTACTCTCAAGTTCACTTCTTCAGTTGGGGATTCAAAGTCTGTGATCAGTAATTGTATCTCTCTGGTCTTTAGAGAATACGCGTAAGAATGTTCATAAGCAATGAAAGGTTAGGTCCATTAACCAAATTTTACAATTCGTGTTACTCATTTTTACTTCTTTGACTCTCGCTATTTTAACCACCTCATATTAACTTTCGATTTAGATTGCATTTGCTCATTACGTGTATTTTTATCTTACACAAGAAAATAATTGGTAAACGAAAATAAATTTCCCGCAATCACTTCATGATATTTTCTTTGTTTTGAAGGTATGATTCATTTACTACGACGTGATATGTAGTGAAATGCTTATCACCTTTGTATTATGCAAAACCCCCAGCATTTCCATAATAATAATAATAATAATAATAATAATAATAATAATAATAATGCATAAAATATTCGTTATTATTTATTGGTTCATTGAGAACCACATTACGACAGTACTGTACACAGACTGTATTTACCTACATGGGTTTTCCATCAAAATGTCCGATACGATTTAACGCACCGTCAGGTATTTCGCTCATTGCCACTGCACGTAAAAGCTCCCAGCTTGTAACAACAAAAACTCCCGTTGTCATCCCACTTCCACTTGAAGACAACGAAACTACTAGCTCCGTACGAGCACGCGAGTCACCACAACCCCGCGCGTACGACCTGCACCTGCTGCGGTCGTTCCTCCCAGCGCGCGAAAACATCTCCCAGGCGGCGGGTGACCTTAACCCTCCCGGAGGCGGCGCTCGTTAGTGCAGGCAAGGCCGTCAAACGCCCTGCAGCCCCGCCTGCCTCGCCACGCCCCCGCCTCGGCCATCGCCTCTCAGATCGCTATCGCCTCCATCTCCGTCACCGCCCCCGCCTTCAACACATACTCCGCCTCCATCACAAACTGCGCCTTCATCACAAACTGCGCCTTCATCACAAACTGCGCCTTCATCACAAACTGCGCCTTCATCACAAACTCCGCCTTCATCACAAACTCCGCCTTCATCACAAACTCCGCCTTCATCACAAACTCCGCCTTCATCACAAACTCCACCTTCATCACAAATCACAAACTCCGCCTTCATCACAAACTCCGCCTTCAACACAAACTCCGCCTTCATCACAAACTCCGCCTTCATCACAAACTCCGCCTTCATCACAAACTACGCCTTCATCACCACCCCCGCCTTCATCACATACTCCACCTTCATCACATACTTCGCCTTCATCACAAACTCCGCCCACACTTCCGTCTTTCCACAGCACCCACCTTCGCTTCATCCCCCGCCCCGCATTCGTTTCACACAATCTCCGCCTGCGTCTCCGCCTGCAACTCCGCCTGCGACTCCGCATCCACCCTTTTCTCCATCATCGCTCTTTCGTCTTCTTCGCTCTCGCCTGTGTCTCCTCCTTCGCTTTCGCATCGTCATTCACCTTCGCCTTCGCTTTCGTCTCGCTTTCGTCTCAGCATTCGTTTCAGCCTTTCTGTTTCTGTATTCGACATCACACCCAACTACCCTGATGCCTCCACCTTCGCCTCCAACCCTTATCCGCACCTCTCCCACCGCCTCCTCTCCCGTCTTCGCCTACGCCCCAACCCCAGCGCGACCCGCCCGCGCCCGGCGCCGCAGGGGAGAAAGCCCGCGGAGAAAGTGCTCGCGGCTGCGCGCAGGGTAATCGGCTGCGGCGATCGCCTGGGGATGAGCGCCGCCCGCCTGCCGGCCTGCCTGCCTGCCCCGGTCGCGTCAGCGCCGGCGCCGCCGCCGCAGGTGCCCCGAGCCTTTGGGCCGCGCCCTCGCCCTCGCCCGCGCCCTCGCCGGGCCTCGCGAGAAAGCCAGCCGCCTCATTAGCCAGCCATCGACGCTTCCGGCAGAGGTGCGTGCGCCGGTTAGGAATGAGTGGAAACGGCCTCCACTCCAAGGCCGATGACCTTGCACTGCTACTCATCAAGAGAATCATCACTATCTAGAACGTTACCGGCATTACTTGTTGTCTTATCATTAGAATCTCATGGCAACTTATTGGATTTTACAAATGAATGAATGCCTTATTTTTACGTGGCGAGACAAACAGTATTCCACGGTCATTTCTTGCTCAAAGAGCATTAAGAACTTGTATATTTATTAGATTTTGGAGGGAGTACGGTTGGTGGAGGTACTTATTATTTTCTACTTCTTCTCGTCTTTATTTTATTTTTTTCCATTTGCAGTGTCGCGCGTGACTCTCTTGACAACACACAAAGCCGTAGGCGAAATGTATTACTCACGCGAGAAGAAACGGTCACTTCTTTCACGAAAACGAAGTTTTAACATGCGATGTCAGATCAGTTCTTTTGAATGTCGTAACGTTACAAGGGACAGCGGTTTGGCTTTGCGTCCGAAAGATGGTTTCCAAAATCTTCAGTCGATAAATTTATCGCGAGGCCAGATAACTAATATTCTGAAAGCATATTCGGCAATAGGTTAATGATTGAAAAATTATCTGAAAGTATGCCAGAAATATTATACATGCTATTCCGTTACATTAAATACACGTCTTTCCGATATCAATTCTTTTTCTACTTTACTTCGGTCAACAGACATGCAAGTCGCAAGTTGCATGCGACCCCTTGTGTAGACAGGAGAAGTTCCCGTGCCGTGTATCCGTGCCATCCGTTTCCCGAAGCGCCTGTTGTCCCACGTACAAGCCATGTACGATGTACACGCAGAGCTATATTATAGTATTGCGGGGCCCCCAAGCACGAAATTGCCCCCTCGGTCCCCAATCAGTCCATTTTCAGTAAATAAAAAATTATTTTAATACAAGTACTTTCTGTACAAATACAAATTAAAAGTAATATTTTTATATACAATTTTACATATATTATATTTATTATAATGTTTTGCTTGTAAGTAATCCGGCCCTGTGGACACGACTCATGAAATACTGTTCGAAGGGTAATATAAGATAGATGATCACTTCCAAGGTTTATTTATCTGCCATTAGCCTCGGCTCACATATTTGGAACGTTATCACTGGGGGGGGTAATGAATTATTTGTTTCTTTTCACTTCAGGAAAATACATTTTAGTATAGACAATAATTTTATGTTATGACGAAAGGAAATTATCCATTTTTATATGAGTTTTTTTCCGTAGATTTCGAGTAATAAGTCATTTTTTAGTTTTTCTTGTCATGTTTAAAGCATTTTCGCTGATTTCATTTTTTAATTTCATTTTAATGGTATTCGCTTCAAATAATACTTACGATATGCAAAAAATTCTTTATAGAATCCCTGAGTAGCCTATTCCATTTCTTCGCTCAGAAACTGTAATGTCAGCCGTTGTCAGTATGTCATCGAACGTTCTTGTAACGCCTATTAGCGCCATTGTCAGTTTGCCCGATTTATCGATAACTAGACAGAGACTTCGTGGTAAAGAATAATCCAAACCAAAAGTGTGCAGGCTGAGTTCACTTCAGCGAAAGGAAGAAGCCTCGATTTAAACAGGAACAATCCAACAACTTGAGTTGTTCATCTGAACTGTTTTGATCAATTTTATACGTCTTTTTTTCTTTTCTGTTCGGGCATTTTACAAACATTTTAAGAGCAATTTTGTGTGTTGTTTTAAGTGATCAAAATCCGCTCCGTAGTTATCGCCTTTCCGCTGCTCCCATGAGGCGGCTGCCTGCCGTGCGCCCGTGCCATCCGTCTCCCGCGCGCGCGCCGAGGCGTGCGTTCCCGTCGCGGTGCGTGCGCGCGGAGCGGCTTCTTCCCACGGGCCCTTCCGCCGCCGCCGGGCCCTTATCCGGTGCGCAGATTAGG
Organism: Teleogryllus occipitalis; assembly: GCA_011170035.1. Taxonomy (NCBI): domain Eukaryota; kingdom Metazoa; phylum Arthropoda; class Insecta; order Orthoptera; family Gryllidae; genus Teleogryllus; species Teleogryllus occipitalis. Next base: position 137,385 of record BLKR01001238.1, read on the forward strand.
CTGCCTGCGGCCGCGGCGCCGGGGCACCATTGTTGCTCCGCGGAGCTCGCAATTAGCGGCGAGTTCCCGCGGGTGCGTGGGGCGGCCGCCGGCTGCGCTCTCGCGCCTACCGCCGCCTCGTCCGCAAAACACCGCGCTTTGCTCCCGCCGTTGTTGCCAGACGAGACGCTTTTTTGACGTACACATACACTCTATGGCGCAAACTCTTGAACAGATTAATCAGACCAACCAAAGGGAGATTCAACAATATATATATATATATATATATATATATATATATATATATATATATATATATATATATATATATATATATATTTTAAAAAATAAGATATTCTGCCATGGCTTCGTTTAGCGCTTCTACTGAACCGATTGTAGTATTTTTTCCTTTAAATGAAAGAACGTAATCTCTAGATGTGTTATCAGATACTGTTAGTGTTGATTCACCAACATTTACAGTGTAAATTAATTAATTAAATCATTCTTTAATAGTACGCTTATCAATAATCAATTGTTTTCTTCCAAAGCTGCTTCATGGTGGCCCTGCTTGATGTTTTGTTTTGATTGTTGAGATTTGTGTACAATTCGTCAAGGTTTTGTTTCAGTGTAATAATTGCATTGTGGCGTTGATAGTTGGCAAGTATTTGCTTTTGTGGTGTATTTTGTAGAGAACATTCGGACAGTGAGTTTTGTTCGGTTGTACTTAAGTAGTGAAGTTGTACACAGGTTATGTCGATCGTTGCCCACGCGCCCCTAAAGACGCAAACGTACTACATTAAGTGGACGCAGGGAAAGAGAAAGTGAGCGTAGAAGTCGTGTTAGTGAGGTCATTTCGTTCTCTGTTGGGTCGTTGTCTATGAAATATCTGTTTTGTTCTAGTTTGCACTTCCCATGTGAGAGGAATTCTGCAAACGAGTTCACTCTGTGTTGCTTAAATGGGAAAATAAGTTTACCTTGGAGCAAAATGGCAGAAGAAATCAAAGTTGTTTATAGATGATGATACATCAAAAAACTTTAGAAATAATATTCGTCAGTATAATAGTGCTCTTTCTTTCGTGCCATTTGGTGCCGATATTGCATTGCCACCTGGTCATGGGCCATACATGTTCAAAATTTTAGAAACTCCTCATCACAAAATATCTTCGTTATACCCTGAAGATCCAAAGAACGCAACATATAGTGAACATTAGTCTGGGCACAGTATTTTACATGTATCTCAGATCTCACCGTCAAAAACGGGTTCTGACTAGTGTGTGTGTGTATATATATATATATATATATATATATATATATATATATATATATATATATATTATAGTTAATACACATAGTTACATGTACACACATAATACACAATACACATAATTATGTGTATCAGTCTTATATTTTTAATTATTGATGTATGCTACTTTTTAGTAACTTTGAACATTTACAAGCCCTACCGCGACTTGAACCCGCTCGTAACCAGTTCTACGCACCAAAATGTTCACATGGATCGTCCAGGATTTGAGTCCCATAGGGCAACAACCACGCGATCTGAATTTGGGTGGTATCTGGCCGGTCTGACCATTACCGTACGTTAACTGCTGCAAACGTATCTCTTTTCCAAAGAAAACTTTGCGATATTAAAAGATGATCGTGAATCATGTGTATGATACTTAATGGCTGTAATTCGTTTTATATTACTCTTTATAACATTACAGAAGTATTTAATATGAATAATTAATAAAATAATAGTTCAGTTTTAGGGCAGATAACAAGAACTTTAGTATTAACATAATCATAATTTACAACAACCAGTATTTTCATCTCTAAATTTGTCAAGTTATTTTGTGGAAGAAGACATGTATCAATTTCGAGAAAAAAAATCAAAATTAACGATTTTCATTGAAATATTTTTCTACTAATGCAGACGCTAGAATGTCCTGATAATTTTTAATTTAAAAAATCTTTTATCATCCTTTCTTCTAGATTGTACATGAAGATTCTTATCCCATTTTTGGTATCCATCTTTACAGGGAACAAACTTAGGAAACTTGAAACAATGTTTCCTAATTGTCTTAATGACTTCCTGTAGTAGAAAATAAAAGTGAAGGATCATTTTGCCTGCTACGGAAATTTAAAAAATACTAACTTAAAAAGTACATGAATATATAACAACACTCCGGTTCAACTGACTTTAGAAGAGACTAGAAGTTCAAAGAATTCATTGTATCAGAAAAATATCATAAAAGTCATCATTCATTGTTTAATTCAAAGCACATCTAATAAAATTTAATGACTAATCATATAATGAAGTTAAAACTAACTTCTGAAGAAGATTCCAAAGTTGTGGATAGAATCGTAAAACTTAATGGTGTTAAAATGGCCCGTACGTTCTCACATTATATTTAACAATATAATATTATTTTAATATTTTTTTAATATTATATTACGTTAATGTAATATTATCTTACACTAATGTAAGGTAATACTATAAAATATTTTTTTCAATATTGTTACCTGTATTCCACGCCAAATTACGCGTGAACAACTCATATTTTGGAAAACAATTGTTCATGATTTTATTTAAAGATATATGTAACTGTGAAGAACAAATTTAATAGAAGAAAAGTATGTTTATCCTTACTATTGCAGTTGTACGAAGACGCCGAAAAAAATCAAACGATTGCAACTTTTACAGTATTAGTAAATTCATCACAAATCGGACCAGCGCCGTTTTCTCTTCTTGTATACGTACGAGAATTTTCCTTTGGAAATAATTTTCCTTCCTGCCCTGTCGAATACTTACGAAGAAATTTCCTTTCTCATATACGGAGTAATATACGTAGTATAAAGAAGTTTATGCAACCCTACGGAAATCCCTACGGAGTCGGAAAGAGAGGCAGGCAGACGTTTTGTCGTAAATCAATTTTAAGGCCCCAAACTGTGTATTTTGACTACACGGCGTGTTAGTAGAGGAACTAGGAAAACTAATTTTGTTCGGTATCAGGGATCTACAATACAATTTTTCTTCTAAACGTATCTCAGTTTTTTGCGTCAGCATTTACGTATCTCATTTCGATATTACGGTAATAGTATGCGAGAAAGTGAAACAACTCTATATTTACATAGCATCGTAGGCTTTCACGGCCGGAGTCAATATGAGTGAAAGTTTTCGGGCTGGTAGGCCGTGGTCCAGTTGGCATTGAAGAACCAAACGTTTCGTCCAGACCGAACTCAGTTGCTAGCCAGCCGCCGACCCGGAGACTACCCCGACGACGCTGCCGCCACTGAAGATGTCCACCGCAGACGTGGACGAAACGTTTGGATCTTCAATGCCAACTGGACCACGGCCTACCAGCCCGGAAACTTTCACTCAAACTCTATATTTGTTATTTCATTATTGTATGAGTACAAATTAGCTGAACGAAGTTGATTCTATATTAAATACACGAACCAAGGAATGCATCCCGGCCTGCGCTTGCCCTGGGCACATTTCTGTCGCGTTAATGTCTTTAGGCCCCGTCCGCGGGCGCCGGGCGCAGTTGCAAGCGCGCGGAGGAGACGCCCCGCGCGCGGTATATAGCGCGTGTAATATGCAGTTGCCGCGTGCTAGGGGAGCCCCAGGGACATCTTGCTAACACGCACCGCGGCGTAAAGTAGAGCTAGTTTATTACCGCGCCGGCACCGCACAGTGCTGCGTAAATATTTAATATTTTAATATTGTCCCCAGTAAAGTTTAGATGAAAAAATATTTTCGGCATTACCTCGTGTGGTGTAATTAAATGTTTGGTGAGGGGCCTACAGACAGGCGTGTGTTGTGCAGTGCGACGTTGTGACACATTTCGTTGCCCCCTGAATGAGAAAAATTGAGTGTTTATGGTGCATTGAAACCGTTAAATTAAACAAGATAACTCGAATTTATAAGCATAATTGAAAAATATAGTCAGATGTTCAGTTATTTTGGTTTCATGGCAGAGAGGATGGATTAAAAAAAATAATAATGTTGAAATAAATTTGAATGTGACATTGCGACAATCCCGAAGAAGAACCTGTGAGGATCCTGAACAAGGACACTGCGATACTTCCCTTCAGCCCCGCTCCTCCGTCATCTTTCGCTTCATCCGTTCCTCTCCCTCTTTTCGCTTCTTTTGATTCGCCCGTTCCTTGCTGTCCTTTTGTTTCCCGCTGCCCGTTCCTTGCTGTCCGTCTTCTCCTTTCGCCCCTTCTCGTTTCGCAAGCTCTGCGCGCTCCGTCCGGCCTTCACATTTAACTGAAAGTATGTTGAGTAACAGTTTTCAATCTCAACCTCGCTATTTTTCATTCTTGGCTCCTTAAAAATGTTTTTGCGCAATTTGGGAGCAATCATTTCAGAGGTTCTAAAATTGTTGACGCACATACAAACATATGCACTAACTTTTATGTAATTGTACGTAACTGATTTGAAGTGAGATTCATATTAGTAATCGAGGATATAAATTAGGAGAGTAATTGAAGGTTGCAAATTCGAAATGACAGAATAAATAGATTTGAGAATTGAAATATATACAGAATAAGTTGCAAAAATAATTATAAACAAGAATACTTTTATTTTTATTTCAACGATATACAATTAGCACATCTTAAGAAAATTCACTCGAAACAAACACGTAAAACCCAAGTCCATAGTGTTTAGCCATAGTATTTAGTGACAGTCCCAATCCCGACACAGCTTCCCCAACGACGGCATTTGTTAACGTAGGCATTCGATCTCTCCTTCAAGTAGCAGTTCTCATAACTCCGTTACCAACTCTTTGAGCTGAGTTACTTCCTGAATTGTTACCCAGTCACTAGGGGAAATATCTCTATCTTTTACATTTTAGTTGTAGAAAAACACCGAACAAAATTTGAACTTTTGAAATTTTCGAAAAATTAGAGTTTTCAACGAACATGAGAACTGCACCATTCTTCTAAACGTCCTTCACCTCATCCAAATACAAAATTTAATCAAAACCGATAGTGGCATTTTTGAAAATTTTGAAAATGTCCCAGGGGCTTCATGTAATATCCTTCAAAATTAAAATATCGGTTTTAAAATTCAAGGTACCGACACATCTGCCAGATTGATTGATTGGGAACAATTTTGGAGAAAATCGGCTGAATGGTTTAGCCGCTAGCGTTATTCAGTCACAGGCAGACGGACATTCGTTTTGCTGTCATTCACTTTTTCGGTACCAAGGACCATCACAACATGAATTCTTACTACACCACTGAAAGAAGATTTTTTTCTAAATTTATCGTCTGGATTTATGTACTTTCTCGTTTCCAGGGCCCTCTAATGAACATTTTTCTGCTGAAAATTTGCTTTTTCGCGCAGCATTACATATCTTTCTCTCTACTCCGTAGCGAGAAAGTAAAAATGTCATGTACAACTGAAATATATGTGCATGTCTGTTATTAGTAGAGACGGATTTTAATGAAATGTCTTTTTTTCTAATCACATTAGAAAATGTCTTTGAGTATAGATATTTATTTTGTCATGACAACAAAAATTCACCATTTTTATATGACTTTTTGTTGCATTTTTCGTCGATTTCTACTAAATCATTTTTTACCTTGTTTGTCACTTTGAAAGCATTTTCGCCGATTTAATTGATTTTAAAATAATTTTAATGATACTTACTTAAAATAATATTTGCGCGATGCACCAAAAGATCTCACACAATTCCTGAGGAGTCTATTCGATTTCTTTGCTCAAAATAGCCGTAGTATATAAGCTAAGGTTTCAGTGATACTTATCAGTGATATTGATAGTTAGGCCGATTTCGCGATAACTAAAGACAAACACTTCCTGGTAAAGAACAGTGCAAACCAAACGTTTAAGAGCCGAGTTACTTGAACGAAAGGAAGACGTTATATCAGTAACATATCCAACAGCTTGAGTTGTTCATCTGAATTGATGTTGTTCATTTTTTCAAGTCATTCTTCTTCGCTTTTAGAGCATTTTAAAACATTTTAAAAGTATTTTATTGATCATTTTTGACGACGTTTTAGATCATCAAAATTTGCCTCCTATAATTATGTGTGACGTTCATGTTGTTTTTTTTATTTTCTTGTTCATTTTACGTCTTGATCGTGTAATACCTTTGTTTCATATTTCTTAGTTTTTGTTACTTTTCTATGAATAGCAATATCATGAACAGCATATTAACTTTGTACTGGTTGAAAAGAAAATTAATATATTTGTGATAAAAGAGGCCTACACACTGGAAGTTTTTCCTCGGTGGACAGTTCATAACTAGCGCGTGTACATGTCTATTAATAAAATTGGATTGAATTGAACTACCTATCTGTCTACTATTTTAAGAGGATCATTAATGCGGGTTGAGGTTTCAGAGAAAAAAGTAAATGATACTCAATATTTCCAAGAGAAATGATTATAAAAAACTCTAGCACTTTATCTAAACTTCAAGAAACGTACGACAAAGACAGTGGGCTTTTTACTGTATCTTGCTAAGGTACACACACTTAATACATACACCTACAAATGTAATCATTATAGGTAATTTGGTTATTTTTTGGTATTACTTTATTATATTTACTTTTTTGGCATTACTTTTTGCTTTCTCGACACGGAGTAGAGAGACAATTATGTAATGCTGTGCAAAAAAGAAAACACAAATTATCAGCAGAAAAACACTTATTACAGGACTCATGTATCGAAAAAGTGGATAAATCTATATCTATATAAAGTTACTATATATACCTCTATATAAATCTATATTTAGTTACTATATTTAGAAAAAAGTCCTCTATCACGTGGTGTAGTCATAATCCATGTGTTCTTGATCCTTAACACCGAAAAATTGAATGACGGCAAAATGTCTGTCTGTCCGCCCGTCTATCTGTCTAACCGACTGTGAACACTAGCGGCAAAACTGTTCAGGCGATTTCCCCCAAAATTGATATCCCTCAATCGATCTGTCTGATACCGCGACCCCTGGAATTTTAAACCAATATTTTAATTTTGGTGGTTCTTTAGATGGACATTTTCAAAATGTCCTCATCATTTTTTATTAAATTTTGTTGATGGATATTGTGAAGGACGTTTAAGAGAATGGTGCAGGTTTCATGTACGTAGAAAATTCTGAATTTTCGAAAATTCCAAAACTGCAAACGTTTTTCTGAGTCTTCCAACAACTAAAATATTAAAGAAAGATTTTTACCTCAATGAAATCTGTTCATTACCGATATATTTTGAAATAATGAGTCCAATTATTCGAAAATTTTAGAACTTTCCGCGTACTTTAGCGTTAAAATAGGGTCGAGAAAGTACGTGCTGTTTTAGTACCACTAGATCAAAATGTTTATTCTTCTGTTGCATATTTGCTTGGCTCTCCACCGCCTCTTAGAATCATTTACATATAGTATTATCTCTTAGTTCAACTTTCTATTGCGAAATTGCTGTAGCGAAGTCCTGCAGTTTTTAATTTAATTTGTCTTAATAGGATATTACTATATTACATTACAAAAACATTAAATAATACCAAATGTCTAGACCAAAGGCCTATAAAACATTCTGACATTCTAAGGGATTTTAACTTTTCAAATTATGGATTTCACCACGGTCTCTCCTTTTATTGAACCGAGACCCTATGAGAAGGCAGAGGAAAAATCCCACGAAGGGAAAATCTGCCGTCAGAAGGCGAGTACATACTAATGTTCCAACTCGTTCTAGCAATTTATTTCCAATTTTTTTTAACTTCTCTAATTTCCTGCTTTTTTTGTAAAAGACACCCTCTTTCCATGGATTTCCCCAAGGATACGTACACTATCAGACCCCACGAAGCTCCACCGTCCATCTGATAATGGACACGAACGGCCATACACATTTGAACGGAAGCTCTCTTTAAAATAACAATGATATGCGCGCACGAGATACTCCTGGGGGTGTTAACCCTCGACATCAATAACGACAAATATGCTCTCAAAAAGGCCAGAGGTGTTAATGTATGGTTAGTTCATGGGCAGAGACTCGATCGCCGGACAACGTATGTTATTGCGTGCACGTTGCTATGCGAGTGCAAACGCAATCGATTTACGCGGTATGCCAGTTTAATTTGTCTCCATGTCGAGGGTGGGTTGAATTACCGCAATAGCTTACGCAACATTACGTCGGGGATTTTTAGAATTCGGTAATCCAGGATTAGCTCAAGCGCGGCTCACCCGTGATAACCTTGTGATATTGTCATCGCTACTGAGTGTTATTGTCCATTAAGTATGGTATTACAGTTTCTTTTAATATTTTATCGTATCTCGGAATCAGGTAAAGAAGAGTGATAGGACAGGAATTTGATAAGATTGAAATGGAACTACTACGGTTTCAAACTAAAAAGAAAAATAGCTGATAATTGTCGCTCAGAAAACAAGAGCTACAAACCAATGAAACACTTTTCAGTTATTTTGCCACTTTCATCAGTTCTTATTAATTTCGCGAGACACTTTCATTTATTTCTTGCATATTTTATGTTTCTCTTCATAATTCATTTTTATTATTAATAATAAAAGTAAAGCATTGACTAGAGCATAAATGTCAACATCGAAATAATCAAGCAGTTAAGTAAAGAATTTGATGATCAATTTAAAGTTTATCGAGGATAATCTCTGTCAGAAACGCAATTGTGTATATTAATGATATTATGATTGTGATCTGTTATAAACGAGAACGAAAGAAGCTATAAAGATGATATTCCAGAAGAATATTATTAACTGCAAGAAATGTTATTGCAGTTTGTCCGACTAACAACGCAAAGGCAACATAATTAACAGTATAGTTTTAAAATAATGGATTAGAAGACATCAATAGGATAGATGATTTACATAGTTTGGGTAAATAATCTGTAAAAATCTGTGAACGTTTAGTGAAAAAATCTGTAAGAATGCAATATTGCTAGAAAAGTATTTTTATTGCGTAATAAATTTATTTGACTTACTTATTGTTACTAATATTAAGTACTCATTGCACTTTAAACAGTTTGTTTTGACAATTTTTGCAATCTATATATTCTTACATATATATTTTAGACTCGCTAAGCACATTCTCTCACATTTTTGGTAATTGTTTGAAGAACAAATGAATTATCGCCTCATTCCTGCACTTCACTTTACATCATACAAATTATTTTTCTTAATTTTTATAAATTATTGTCATTAGTTGATATTTGAATATTTATGACTTGTTAGCCCTCTGCATGTAGTCTCATTAATTATACATACATCACTTTCAAAATAAAAGTGAGTTTTGTCGTTTGTTACAGCATGAAGGTTTTTATTTTCTGCCGGAAAACAAATAAACAATGAAAGCATTCAGTACTCCAACATCTACAATGTTATTCTACAGAGCCACATAGGCTAGCATTATGTTTCCCTCTTTATGAGTAATTACAAACTTTTTGATCCGTCATATTCACTTCTCTTTTGGTTTCATTACAGAAGCGAATGATTTCTAGTCTCATCTTTCTTTCAGATACGTTTATAGTGCAAGTTATGTATGGAGGTTGGGGACCTTGCTAACGAATGTCATTCTGGCTGAAGTGATGATGAATAAATATTCTAGTTCAACTGTGAAAAAACCGCAGTATACTGGAGACCAACCAAGGAGTTTTATTACGATAGCCACTGCAGCTGATGGATGAGGCAGCGACGCCAACGGATACCGCGGGAAGAAACGAACTCCCCCGGCCTTCGGGACAGTCCAGCCGAGCGACCCCGCGCGGACACAGCCGAGGGAAGTCACAGCAGAGGGCAGCGACAGCCGGGATTCCAAGTTCCAAAACAATCACTTGTGTTATGGGGCACTGTAGAGCCAATAGCGAGGCGTAACCATCACATGAACAACTATATAAGGAATGGGGATGGTTATTTAGGTTAATTTCAGACTAGAAATCAATGTAAATATCCGTAATAAAGATCGGGAGAGGAAGCTCAGGGCAACAAGTGCAGTGCCTCTGACCCGGAAGTCCTAGATTCGAGTCCCAACAGTGGCGGGATTTTCGACACTAGCTTGTCATCTATGTCGAATTCAGTCGCTGTCTGGAGAAGAATTCTAGCGGCCGGCTGCTCTAATCGGTAGTTTTGCGTGGTTTCTCCGATTAACAACAGGCGAATGACGGAGTAGTACCCTATAACAAACGCACCACGGACCGCCCACGATCTATCCTTCCTCGTCCTTGTCCTATCCTCACCCCTTACTCACACTAACACTAACATGGACTGCACTCCCACATATACCAGAAGATCGGTCAGGAGCTTAGAGCTTGTCCTGGCTGGGGTGGTGTCCTGCTGGTGGTTGGGGAAAACCCTGCAATCGACGGTAGGTCGGCGCCAGATCTCGCCATCCAGCAGGAGAAGATCTTCACCACCTCTCGAGGTAAAACATGATAGTGTAGACTAATGTCTCGTAAGTGAAGTGATTTGGGACTAAATTCTTCAATAACTTCAGACACATTCCGATGTCAGGAAAACTTGCAATATACCAGATGTGCGATAAATAATTGTATTTAGGAATTTTCTGCTCATATCTTTTCCTACAACACAAAAGAGTAAATAAAAGGATAAACAACGTTAACAGACTGTCAAGCAGTATTGAAAACATATGTTCAATGGTGTGTGAAATAAACAGACTTACGTAAAACACGCAAACATTTCAGGAATTAAATTCCAGGTTATATCGAATAAGAAACCTGAATATGCGATTGTTTATAGGTAGAAATAAAACATTTTAGGAATACATGAAATGAAAAAAAATTCAATAAATACACCGTGAAAAAATTAAAAATTTGACAGCAAATACAAAGCACCCATGTTATGCATCCTGAGGTTAAGATGTAAGGCTAAAGAAACAATTCAAATAGATGTTAAACAAGATAATACACCATTTTAAGGAGTTAAAAATTAAAGATGTAAATGTAACAACATTAACATTTTTTCCTAGTAATAGAGACAACTTCACCAAAAATTGTTACGTAGAAAGCCTTCTAATTATATGTGGACGAAAACTGAATTCATACCAGGCCCAAATAAGATCCACACGTATGTATTGTGACTGTACACTCGAAAATAGAATGAGTTTTCACCGCAAATGAGACCTTTGTGACGTTATTTACTTTTTAGCCAAAAACCAACCCGGCGAGTCGCGCCTGTATCGGGGGTCACGCCGAGGCCTCAGGCCTCCGTCGCAACCATCGGGGATTTTAATCGATATTCAAGCTCAGTTCGGCTTACTTTCGCCAACGCACTCACCTAAACCTATCTTCCCTTCCCGACTTACTAATCTCCTGTCTACTCTGCAATTATTTCCTCCCGCTTCCCTATCTATCCCTCTTCCCTTATCCTTATGTTGTGGGAGTACTAGTCGGTTGCTTAAAGATATCAACAAAAAACAACAACATAAAAACTACATATGGCATCAGTGGCACTTGGTGCCCTAACAGACTGAAGGTTGCACCTCCATCGAATGACGGAAATGTAATTTCCAAAATTCAAAATACGAATATAGTATAATAAAAATGTAAGCAATTCAAATCAATTAAAACTAAGTTAAATAAAAGTCTATATTGAAACACTTCTTACATAACTTTATGTGACATGTCATATGACATAAGGCATAGACACCTCCCGCGCACGTGGTTGTGGCTTTGATTTCCACTGGGCACTTAAGTTCGACTCCAGTACATCGCAACAAGCACTATTACTTTGACAAATATTTTTTTATTTTCAAAACTTCACTATCCTGGTATATTTGGCAATAATGAAAGATCTTCGACATATACTCGTATTCACAAGAACGTTCGCAAACCCCTGGCCAGCTGCAGCCACACTGGCTTCCGTGAGACACTACAAGGGATTTCCATCCAGAACGGCCATCTTTACTCAAAAAAACATCAAATGTACGTTTTCAATCAACAAACCTAATAACAATGAATAATTTTTTTTCAAATATCATAATGCATTGAATATCGTCAATAATTGACTGAACTTGTGTACTTTCCATAAGAAGCGAAATTCAAAAAACTAAGTTGCAGCGAGTCAGACGAAGACAGAATATGGGTATTCCCCTGAGACTCCAACCGTCGCCGCGCAGCGCTAGACAGTACCTGATTGCGCCACCAAGAGGCCGTTTGTTTCCTGTGTTCAATGGAAGTGCAGTAAACCCTGTATTCAGCCAAGAGCCAAGAGTGTGGTGCTATTCCTGGCAAGGCATCGGCAACCGGAGAGAGCGCCAGCTGAACGCTCTTTGGTTTTAGAATGATTTCATGTACATCGATACTGCTGTAATATCTTGAATATTGAATGCCATTAAATGGAACATGTATATTCCCAAGATATTATGAGATATTTTTCTTGGGATTGTGCAACCATGGAACCTAAGCACGAGCCGCCACTGAATGGCATTACATTTAAATAAAAGAAACCAATACATGCAATTATATATATTTGACACAAAAGCAGCACGGCATGAAAAACACTACGAAAATTGACATTATCTTATTTAGTTCAATAAAAAACAAAACGATAAGAGAAAAAATGTTTGTTCAGATTACTATCCCGTAATTCGGGAGCATCAACGTTTCCCCTCCTTTCTGTCAATGTTGTGCTTACATTTACAAACACACTCTCCAACCTAAAATATACACTTCAATGCTTGAGTAAGACTTTGTCCTTGAAGAATACAGAGAGAAGCACCTTGCAGTGCCCACAGCTCTTTTTCACATCCCTTTTTAACCCACTCAGGTAACTTATTCACCGAAACCGACAAGGCACGCGAACTAATCGTCCTTTAAGCTCTACGGCCGAACACCTTCTGTCGCCAGTCACACGACGCCAATCCTCACATCTGTCTCTCCACCTCTCGACACCTGCCATTCCCAGTCCAGCTGCTATAGAAGGATTTTTCTAAGGATGAGCCTAAGTGATAGTTCGCGTAACAAGTGAACATCACATGTGATTCAGACAAGTATCCCTCCGCCGCGACAGCTGTTCTGGCTCTTCGTAAAGTGTTAGGTTATGGCTCCTGTGAAGACATCACTATCCAGATGTCTAAGAGTTTCGCTGAGGTATATGCACTTACGCGAGTCCGGAAAATATTTAAATTTAATTACGTAAGTGGAAAATCTCTAAACATGCTCTCACAATCAGTAATAGAAAACTGCCACGAATGTAAATAGAGAGAAAAATGCTTTTACACCGGAAACACGTGCACCTGTACGCATCTCACATGCAAGTCTCGGTTTTAAAATAAACATAATATTTATTGGGCGAGGACATCATGAAAGGAAGTTTCGAAGCCATTTACAAGTTGGCCAATTGCAAACGAACAAATGCGGGAAGAGAGTCTGATGGGCTCGAGGACACAACGACCACAGAACCTTCAGTTAAGTTGCCAGCACTAGCTGTCACTTTGGCTCATCCTTAGAAAAAGCGTTCTATATTACTCCTCCGCAGCCTTCATTCGCGACTGGCCCGGCCGCCGGAGCTGTCGCGAACAATGTGGATACGCCAGTATACCACAGTGTGTATGTACTTTGGCACAACAGCACCTTATGAGCTAAGACCTACCAGCGGCGTCCCGGCCTTGCGGCCATGGGCTAAGGCGTATGTTTGGTTTGCACGTAGCGATCCCTAAGTCGTATCTCTGGTCTTCTCAACCTAAGAAGTGAGCTTTCTCGTCACTCAGCGTCTGTTTGGAACATTGCAAGGAAAGATCACAGTTAATTTTTGCCTCGACCGGGAATCGAACCCGGGGTTGCGCCGTGGAAAACGATCCACACTTATGCTCTTAATAAATCCGTGAATAATGAGAAAAAATTATAATATATTAGAAAAAACAAAGAAGAATAAAGGGACCAATCTGGCACCTAGTGGTTAACGTGAAGTTATAGAAACAAAACTCTTAATTAAAAAATATCATTATTCATAAGTCATTTTAAATTCTTTAGGAAAATTCGTATTTCAATATTTTCACGCAGAGTATAAATACTTGGTACATATTGATTATAAATTCTTTGCATGACTCCATGATAAGAATTACATTGATATCGCATCAAATATAGCACCTGTTTCAGATTTAGAGTCTACTATTCCATTCTTGTTCCTTAAAGATCTCCTTTTCAGATTTTTTGTCTTGGCTATTTACAAACTTGTTTCGTTGTTCAATCATCTTGTAATGTATTTTTCTCTATCGTCCTCGCTTATCCTCGCTCGCGCTTTGAACAGCCATATATAATGAATCCCCCCTTTTTTTCTTTCCCTTTTCGACTATCTAGTACCGTGGGTAAGTTGGTGGTCCTATACAGGAATCCAAACGGATTGGGCGTGCTAGGGTAAATAACGACGAATATTTTTGATCGATAAAAACGAACCACATTTTGGTTCGATCGTTTATTAATATTTCCTAGCCTTCCCTCTTTTCATTCTATACGGCGACAGTCCACCGTCTTTCTTTCTACCCTATAACATAAACATTCCAAACAGAAAAAATAACACACAACAACGAAAATCACTCACACACAATAACACAAAACAATATAAAAATCCCATTCATACATTGAATGCGCATTCCCTACTTTTCTTTTGACTATTTCTTATTTTAATTCTACTGACAAAACTTGATCTTCGATAATTCTCTTTAGTTATGGAATGCGTCTTCAATGAAGCATCTGCAAGGAATTCAGGCACACACACACACACACATATATATATACGCGTGTCACTTCCCTGTTTTGCGGCTCAGCTCTCGTAACGGGGATGTCTGGTGGCCGCCGTCCAATGCTCTTCGATGTGCGGTCGCCGTCTACTCCTGCTCGCGGTCGCCTTCGGAAACCACTTCTCGCAAACCGCTATTATTCGCATAAACGTTACCATTCAGCTGCCAGTCCGTCACCGACTAATAAAATTATATGTGTTCACGGTATACCGCTCGGCAAAACAGACAAAACGAAACATAACTATTTTCCGCGTGTCGTCGAACATCTCACTTCTTGAAATTACTACCACTCGCATGCGTTTATATCGAAAATAATCGTCCAATCGTACTGATCCGGGTATCTATTCTTTTATATTCCATAACGAAATGTTCGTCGCGTTGAATTTTCTTACACGAAAATAAAATACATCTCGTGATTCGTAATCACATAAAGTCCTACTAAAAAAAATTCAAGTTACTCCCGAATTTTGTTCCTTTTCCTAGTATTGCAAAGTTCTAACACCCATCACAACGTTATTTTCTATTTAAATTCCTACACTTTTGAAAAACTTAACAACACGCCAATTTCGCGCACACGAAGCGTTCCCCCCAGTGTTCACGACACATCTGACTCCCATCGGAATTTTTTTCTAGTAACTTACATTGTTACAGAAGATTTCTGTAACAAAATAATTGCTACTCGCTTGCTTTTTTCCTCTGTTGATTCCAAAAGACTGTCTTCGCTTCTTAACATGGCATCATTTGTTTATCCTTTTTGGTTCATTGTAACTTCCAAATATTTTATCATTACTCTGCTTCCGAACGTGCGACAAAGTTGACACTAATTTTGTCGTCTTTCCCGTATTTTAGTCTATTATTTCCCAATGTTTTAGCCGAATCGGTCCGTGCGTTTTGTCATAATTCTTAAAAACCCTGTTTATAATCTTTATTTTATACTTCAACAATGGCCGTATTCTGTTCATGTTATTAAAAAAAAATTTCAATTATGTTTCAATTTATATCTGCTGAAGGCGTTGACCGAATTTGATGCCGTTTGTTTTATTTCATTCTATATTTTCTGCTCTACCGGACGATTATGTTCAATTTTCCCCAAATTTCACGCGCTACAATTCCTTATTTTAATTTGAACTTACAAAAATGTTTTCTATCGGCACCGTTGCACTCCATATACAAGTTTATTCTTTGTCACTTTTTTGGCAACGTTGCATCTGGGGTTTTGGTCTCGAAACGATGGATCATTACAATCTCAAGGAGAGATAATCCTATGACGTTTTCAGAACATCAGCACTTGCAATTTCAGAGCTTCTTATCGCTAGCGATTATCTCAGATTAATATCCAACTTGCAAGTTTGTTTCGTGGTCTCTTATCGCTAGCGATTATCTCGAATTACTATCCAACTTACTCTGTTAGGTTTACTTGCTTTTTTTAATTCGTAGAAATACTCTCTCAAATACTCATGTTGCGCATTTATTAACATCGATCTAAGATACCAGAAAATTCGACCAGTTAATGTCGCAATTTACATTTAGGGAGCCTCCTGAGAGGTCTCTTTTAGCTACTTGAAAGGTTCTAGAGCCTCAATTTCCAACGTCAAAATGCATTTTCGTGGATATCGAGCTGCTGTGTTCCATTCGTATGAAATAAGGCATAACGGTGCAAATTAAATGACATTCATTCACAGCAAGGAAAAGAGGAAGGCAAACTCCTATGTGAGAAATGATGTGCAGAATGGTATCAGGAACACGGGAATTTAGAATTAATGTTGGAGTATAAAGCACGGAAAAGATTGAAAGTCTGCGGTTGAACAGTTCCAGACATAGAAAGAAGGATTTAACTCCTCTAGTAGAAGAATCAGATAATTTGTCTAATTATAATGTAAATTGTCTTTACCAATATCGTCATTAATATATTATAAAACAATACATCTAAAAATTTATTATAATAAAAAATGCAAACTTTTCAATATGATTAATACTCTTCTCAGAAAAAGGGCAATTGGTATTAATTTTCTTACATACTATTGTTATATTTTATCGATCTCTATTTTGTAATAAAATTTAAGAGCTGTAGAAGACTGGGTGTAAGTAAGGTTCCATTAAAAATTAAATGTCAATTGCTGGAATAAATGTGATCATAAAAGACATATTGATTCCCTATTTCTTCTTATCATTTGTATTTAGGTAAAATGTTATATTTTAGAGAAAAGATAGGAACATCACTCTAAATGTATTAATAACAAAACTCACATTAATATTGCAAATTTCAATTTTAATATCTTTAATTCGATCAGGTATTTGTTTTCCTCTTTCACTCAGTTTCACTTTGTTTCAGAAAACGGTATTTTGTTCTTCAGAGAAGCACAGTCTTGGAGGAGCAGCTCCTAGCAATATTAACAAAATTGAAGTAATCCAAAATATATTTCTAAGAAATACTCTAAATGCCCCCTAGTTCATTACAAATAAACAAATTCATCGCAAATTATAAAATTACAAAACTAGAAGAAACCATAGCTAAATTAGCAAACAATTTTACAACAATCTGCATTCCTCACCAAGTATCATTTTTAAGATGGGAAAAAAATGCGGTCCATCCACGCATAAAGTCAAGATTTCCCAAAGACAGATTCAAACCCCCGTAAACCACTATACCCTCAGCTCCTTCACATAAACATACTCCTTCTTCTTCTTCTTAATTAACAATCAAATTTAATCTATAATTATGTCAGAGTTCAAACCTCACTTACCTTATAGATAGCCAATCCTAAAATGTCATATACTAATCTTATGTATTTTTAAAACACTTGAAAGACTGTATTGTCGAACAAGAAGAAATTAATTTAAAAAAGAGATGTTTTAAGGTAATGGAAGAAATACTTACCTACGGTCTATAATGGAAGTTTGATATAAGAAAATTTACCCTACAAAGCTGAACGTAGGTGTCAATTTCAATGATTATGTGCATATTGGAGCAGAAACATTCGAAAACGCAGTGACCGAGAGGCTGTAGATATCGAGTGCTATTGACTGGGGGATATCCTGCTAAAATCAGCCGAGTGAGGGCGCTCCGCGAGAAAGTTCCTGAAGCGCGGCCGAGTTCCCGGCCGCAGATCCACCGCGCTCCGACAAACACGCCGGGACGCGTCTAATTAAGGGACAATTTAGCGATTTCGCAAATCGCTCGGAAGCGATGAGGGTGCGGCACTGGGGCTCTGGGCCTCTGCCAGCGCCCGCGCCGCCTGCTCCGCCTGCCCCGCCCCCGCCCCGCCAGGCCCGCTTCCGTCCCCTTCCGCCCTCGTCCGCCCCTGCTCGACCCCGCTCGACCCCGCTCGACCCCGCTCGACCCCGCTCGACCCCGCTCGACCCCGCTCGACCCCGCTCGACCCCGCTCGACCCCGCTCGACCCCGCTCGACCCCGCTCGCTCACCTCCCTTGACCCCGCTCGACCCCTTCGACCGCTCGACCCCGCTCGACCCGCTCGACCCCGCTCGACCCCGCTCGACCCAGCTCGACCGCTCGACCCGCTCGACCCCGCTCGACCCCGCTCGACCCGCTCGACCCGCTCGACCCCGCTCGACCCCGCTCGACCCGCTCGACCCCGCTCGACCCCGCTCGACCCCGCTCGACCCCGCTCGACCCGCTCGACCCCGCTCGACCCCGCTCGACCCCGCTCGACCCCGCTCGACCCGGCTGCGGCCCCGCTCGACCGCTCGACCCGCTCGACCCCGCGCGCTCGACCCGCTCGACCCGCTCGACCCGCTCGACGACCCCGCTCGACCCCGCTCGACCCCGCTCGACCCCGCTCGACCCGACTCAGACCCGCTCGACCCCGCTCGACCCCCGCTCGACCCGCTCGACCCCGCTCGACCCCGCTCGACCCGGCTGACCCCGCTCGACCCTGCTCGACCCCGCTCGACCCGCTCGACCCCGCTCGACCCCGCTCGACCCTCCCGCTCGACCCGCTCGACCCCGCTCGACCCCCCGCTCGACCCCGCTCGACCCGCTCGACCCCGCTCGACCCCGCTCGACCCCGCTCGACCCCGCTCGACCCCGCTCGACCCCGCTCGACCCCGCTCGACCCCGCTCGACCCCGCTCGACCCCGCTCAACCCCGCTCGACCCTCGAAAATTTAGTTTTAAAGCATTTTGGATCTTTTTCCTCATATTCCCTCACAAAATTTTTGCCGGGGAGCTCCCATCACAGTAAATCCGGCCCTGGTTGGTGCCAATAGTCACCAATATACGAAGTTCGCTACGGATGCACGATCTATATACAGCGCAGGCTCCGGTGGCTTTCGCCGAAAGCTCTGCGATAAACGATTCAATTCCAATGTCAGTATTAGTTATCATCACTCTTTGTAGTTCACACGAAATAAATTTCTTTTGAATAGGTAACTAGTGATGCTAAAACAACATGTACTTTCTCGTCACTAGAAATTGGAAATAAATAGTTTCAAGGGAAAATAAAATAGTTTTATGCAATATATTTTATTCAAATCTTTAAAGGAAAATCTGTTTTTGCCATTAAGGTCATTGTATAAACTATTCAGTGAATACACGAACATAAGGGATGAGACTTTTAGCCTCACAATATTCTTCGTAAGCACTATGCGAGAATGTAAAATAATTAATAAAGTTATTAAATAATACGATACTAATTGCGTTGCCAAACAAATGTAAATAGATTGAAAGATATATAATAGTAATTATTAAACTCTACGGTATCGGAATATTGTACAAATAAAAGTATTAGTTTATTATTACCGCGAACGAAAGGCAGCCGTTATTTGGCCTTCTGTTATCAGTGCGGCGTTACAGCATTGGGTTACAACAAGCAACAATGACCACACGTCTATTCGTTTTTACATTTAACACAATTAAAGGGCACAATATAAAAAGAAATAACAAATATAATAAAAATATAATAAATAATAATAAAGTGAAATATGAAATAATATACACATTCTAACTTACGTAGCATTCGGCTACGTAAGTTTAGGAGCGAGCGACTGAAGGCTAACAATCTTTATTTCATATTTATTTCAAAAAGGTTTTAAATAACTTTTAAAGGATGAAGTTGTAAACGTATAACAAAAGCTCAAATGTAAGAAACGAACAAAGAAATGTGAAATAATATGCACATTCTAACTTACGTAGCATCAAAATGCCACAAAACATTTAAAATTACGAACACGAAGACCAGGATTTTCAGAGCGGGCGATTAATAACTAAAAAAAATATTCGAAATTTTGAAACATTTAACATGTCCTTATTTTAAGATGTTTTTGATGAACACATTTCTTTAAGAAAAAATTCTATCGTTGTAATTGTAGTTGTAGGAAGGCGCCGAAAAAAAATTGAATTATTTTAATTTTCGAAAAATCAGGGTTTTGACTACCATTAGACCTACTTTATTATTATTGTCGTCTTATTCAACGACAATATTTAATCAAAATCGATAGCGCCAGTATTTGAAAATTTTGAAAATGTCCCAGGAATTTCATGTGAAGCACCATCTAAAATTAAAATACGTTTCAAATTCAAGGGGCCGCGACATCAGCCAAATCGATTGGGGAATGTCAATTTTGGAGAAAATCGGCTGAACATCGACTTTTTGGCATCAAGGGCCCACAAACCATGGATTATTCCAATTTAGCAACTGGATTTATCGACTTTTTCGTTACCACGGCCGAAAATAAGAGTTATTCGGCCGAAACATCGCCGATTTTTCTCACAGCATTACATAATTTTCTTTTTAAGATGTTCCTTCTTAAGCGCGAGAAAGTAAAAAGTAGGGAGAGCCTGCGTTGTCGAAACCACGATAAGTTACGCAGATTTTTGCGTGAGTGATGAAGATCTTCCAACCAACATTGTAAGCTATAATTTGGAAACTACTACACTAATGTTTCTGCAGAAAAGGAAATGTATTTCTTGATACATAAACTGGATTGCGTTAACACCTCTTTATATGAACAAAACACAGTACAAACGTGCTATGGGAGTACGACGCTCAGTACGACCCCTAGCGCACTCATAAACAATTTACGCATGAAATACACTAAGCTATCTACAAGGAAAAAATAAAGCACGAACTTGTTCTGAAACAGTAACACTCGCTGTAACGCAGAGAAACACTGGACCATTTACACAGAAGAGGTACTGATCCATAATAGGTAAACATGAAATTGTAAATAGTGTTACACCAGACTATTAGCATGACAATTTCTGTCTTACATTTCAACTATCTTTTGAAAAATTCTTAAACAAATGATGCGCGAATATATATATATATATATATATATATATATATATATATATATATATATATAATTCAAATGTTTAAACGAAAACATCATTCTGCCATTGAATTCAGTATATTCTACATGAATGTATCAATGATCCGCGATACGTACTGGCGATGCGCTAAAATTATTACTTTGTATTAACGCGTCGGCCGTCATTTTCGCCTTCAGCTATCAGCTGCGTCGCTGCACTAATGGGTCGCAAGCTAATTCGTATAGCATACACATTTTACCCATCAGTGTTCTTGATACCGCTAGCAACGAAATGAAATTAGATAGAAAAATATAATAATTAAAAATAATTATGATATTCATCAAAACTAAAGCTTTTTACACAAATTACCGGAAATTCCCACATCTTATTAAGCAAAGCCGAATAATCTACTCCACTTCACCATTGACGCAATTAAATGTCGCAATTAAAAATAGATTTAATGATTCAATAATATTAAACGTTATCTTTCTTTTCAAGATTCGAATGACAGTCTCCAAGCACATTTCAAATTACATTACCATTTGAGTGTCATTGTCGCAAAACAAAGAGGGGGAAATTCGAGATGGTAGATAAAATTTAAAAATTGCTTGTTTGACACCAAATTTTGCAAAAATATTCTCATGTTTTCAAAAAATTGTATGTGAACTTACTTTAAGACTTGTATTTGATAAAAACATTCCATTAAGAAAAAATATCTTCGAAATTGTATTTTTCGAAAGACACCGTATTTTCTTTAATTTTTACAATTTTAGAAAAATCTGGGTTATCAATGAAATTGAGATGTACGCGAAACTGAGACGTCTTTAACGACCTTCACACTTTCCAACAACAAAATTCAACCAAAAAAGGATGCAGCCTTTTAACTTTCCATAAACGTACGTATTATATGGAGTAATATAAGTAGTATAGAGAAAGTTATGTAATGCTGCGCGGAAAAAACGGCGGATTTTCGGCAGAAAAATCATTGCCGGGCTCTGGTAACGAAAAAGTG
The DNA here is from genome assembly GCA_011170035.1 of Teleogryllus occipitalis. Lineage (NCBI taxonomy): Eukaryota > Metazoa > Arthropoda > Insecta > Orthoptera > Gryllidae > Teleogryllus > Teleogryllus occipitalis. Next base: position 159,394 of record BLKR01001238.1, read on the forward strand.
GATAAATCCAGTTGCTAAATTAAGAAAAAAAATCTTCTAACACTTGATGTATCCAGAATCCTTTGATTTGTGGGTCCTTGATGCCGAAAATCTTCCGTCCGTCCATCCGTCCATCCGTGAACACCTCTAAGCCTAAACCGTGCGTAGGACTTTTCCCAAAATGAAAAAAATTGTGAGCATCTGCGAATGGAAGTGCTTCAATAAACTTTAAATGAAGGTTTACGAAAACTCTGTAAAGAGGACATTTCTGTAAAGAGGAGCTTCAAATTTCGCATTTACTCGCCATTTTCTTCAGGCTTCAAATTTTTCAAAGAAAATGTCTATTTAGGACGAGGATTTACTCTTCTTAATATTTCGATTCTACTATTAGGAAACAGAAAAGTTGACAAAATGTCAAAAAAATGTACTTTGGGCAACGACAAATGGCAGCTAGCAAGAGGATGGGGTAAGACCGTAAAGCCAGTCAGTGTACACCAAGGCAATTAGAAAACTTTACTACCAGAAAGTCTGTGCCATTCTTTAAACAACTAGTTACTTTCTCGTTTACATACGTATATGAGGAGTAATATACGTAGTACAGAGAATGTTATGTAATGCTGCGAAGTATATATTTCGAGATTTCAACGAAAATTAATGTTTTGGGGTCCCCTGATACCGAAAAAGTTTTTCTTTTTTCAAAACGTCCGCCCGTCCGTTTTTCTGTCTGTCTCTCTACCCGTGTGTCTGGTGTGTGTGAACAACACTAGTTCATAAACTATGCGTGCGATATTGTCCAAACCGAATGAACCCTTGTCAAACTGACCTGAGTCAAAGCTTTGCGATTTTGAAAAACATTCAATAATATTGGGGGTACTTTACATGACATTGCGACATTTTCAAAATTTTCTCAAAAACGACTCCAGATTTTTCTGTAAATTTCTTGTGAGAATAGAGCAAAATACACTAATAAAGGTGGCCTAGGTCTGATATACACGGTTAACTCTGAATTTTTGAAAATTTTGAAAGTTTGAATTTCCTTCGATGCCTTCCAACAACTACAAAATTGAAGATAGTGATATTTCCTTCAAGTAAAATTTGTGCTAAATTAACTCCATAAGATGATTTAAACGCCATATTGCCATGTTCTTTTGTTTCATGTACATTTACAAAATTGTAATCTTTTTGGCTTGTTTCTTACGTCATTAATAATTACATCAGCGGCGATTTTTTCACATTATTGCATTGAAGAGTACAGGAGCTTTAAATAATTTCATATAAAATTTCTCGAAAACTGAATTATTCTGTGAAAACAAGCTGAAAATTCCGTACTTTAAGAATCGCTCAAACGTGTATTTCCCAAAAATCGTTCCAATTTTTTTCTTGAAACTTGTCGTAGATAGTTCTAAAGTCACTATTTAAGATGACCTCAAATTAATTTTGGTGTAGGTATCCTTTTGTGTTTTCAAAAATTACACAAATATAATTTTTTTGAAATATCCCTTTCTTTAAATACGTCCGTCTTCAGCAATTTGTATACATTATAGCATTTGTGAGTAGAAGTGCATCAAATAACTTCTATTAATTTATTTTCGAAAACACAATAGTTTTCTGTGAATAAAGGTTTCAATCACCCACATACAGTAATGCTTAAACGCCATTTTCGTAAAAAGTATGCAAAGTTTTTTACGAAAATTTTCACTTAATTTTTACTTTTCTATTATATCATTAAAAGTAATTTTCCGTTTCTGTCTTTAGGAAACATAAAAATTAAGAAAATATGAAATATATATATATATATATATATATATATATATATATATATATATATATGCTAGGGAGGCAATAGGTGGCAGATGGCACAAGGATGGGACACGGCCGAAAAGCTGGAACCTGCCAAACTAAATAGTACGAGAAGGTCTGTGACATTCTGTAGCAAAACTAGTTTGGTGTTGTTTTCTTTTTTTTTAAATTTTGAAAATGTCCCAGGGGCTTCATGTAAAGTACCTCCCAATATCGATTTCAATTTCAAAGGACCGCGACATCAGCGAAATTGATTGAGGAATATCAATTTTAGAGAAAATCTGATGAACGGTTTAGTTGCTAGTTCACAGATGGACAGACGGACGGACGGACGGACATACTTTTGCGGTCCATCGATTTTGCCGTATCAAGAGCCAACACAACATCGATTCTGGGTACACAACGTGTTAGACATTTTTTTCTAAATTTAGCAACTGGATATATCCACTTTTTTCCTTACCAGCGCCCGGCAATAATAGTGTTTCTGAAGAAAATTCACCGCCCCACCCCAGCATTACTTATCTTTCTCTCCCCTGTGTAAGCAATAGTGAGAAAGTAAAAAGTAGGCTAAGGGGTAGTATTAAAATATTACGCGCAATTACTGGTAAATTAACATTATTTACCACATTATTAAAAGCTTATGTTTAATATAATTATTTATCGAAAGTATTTGCACTGAAATTATCTTTTCTGCAGGCAAAGGAACATTTTTCTTGATGATGTATTGTTTTTCTGCAGTTTCACCTTCTTCCTTTCCCCTGTTTATTTCCACGACATCTTCCCCCTATTCTCATAAATCTGAATTCATAGGAATTATCCAAAGACGTATTGCTGGAATTATACTGAAAATCGTAACTATTGTAAATCCCTTCAGAAATATTCTTAAACTGGTGCTACAGAAGTTCAGTAGAGATGCTACTGAAGCAACAGATGCTACTGGAGGCCACATTGTGAAGTACGATATCTCTGACATAAATGGGCACACCTAACCACTACTATACAGAATGTGTGGGTAAGGCGATGCAGTAAAGTACATCAACATGTCAGTTTTGAAAAAAAATGACGTTTAACCTCTCTTTATGGTAAGATTTTTATTTGTTTCCAAAGGCAATGACGATCAAAACAAACTTAATATTTCGTTACCTTTAAGAACGTATGAAAAATACGAAACTGACGGAACATACGGAACTGGCTCTTGCAAGTTCAGTTTGAGAGAACAGAGAGCATGGAATTTTTGTACCAATACGTAAAATATGAACCGCTCAAGGTTTATGTAAATTTTAAGCGAATTTTTCTCCGTTATCTTTCAATATGTATTTCATCTCTGCCTTCCAACCAGCGAATGGAAATCTGCCTCGGCCATAGAAATGTTGAAACGAGTTTTTCTTCTTGATTCTCCCTCAATTTCAACGTAGGTCGGGCGCATACTCCCCGCATAAAAACGAATTGAAGACCCGCTTCCGCACAATCTGATTCCAAGTCGATTTCGTTCTAAAATTTCGTCGGTGTGCACGAGCAACATCGCGGACGCACCAGAACCGCGGGGCCAATGGGACCTCCCTCCTCCTGGCCATTGTTCATCTGGCAACGCGCGTCCGGTGCACCGCACCCCAATACATTTCCACGTCCACATATCCAAGTGAGTCAGTATTTCGATAACTTGCGCGCCGAAACGCCGATGTTCCAAATGGCCGGTCTGGCAAATAATTTAACTGTTTGCGCCATCGACCCCGTGTGCGCGGCCGCCGCCGCCGCCGCCGCCGCCGCCGCCGCCGCCGCCGCCGCCGCCGCCGCCGCCGCCGCCGCCGCCGCCGCCCCCCATTCATCTGGTGCGGGCGAATCTCGCGCTGCCGCGTCGCCGCGGGCGCCGCGGCCGGCACGCGGGAGGGGCGATGCACGCCCGTAGGGCGGCGGTGGCGCTGGGGCTGCAGCTCCACGCCCAGGGTCCTGTCGCCAGCAAGTGCTCACGGAAATGGAACTGTAGCGAGCGATGGTAGTAATCGAAGGCTGTACATAGGAAACGCTGTATGTCTCACAATTACATACTGTCAATTTGATTAATGATTCCGGATGCGTCAACTGCTGAGTCTATTGGACCCGTAAGTGTAGTGTGCATATTCTTATCGCGGGAGGAGATGGTGGTCTTACTCCGCTGGATAGCGAAATTCGGCGCCGACCTACGTCGTTATGGGACGATTTTCCCCATCCAGGTATCTCCCACCAGCGTGACACCGGCCCAGCCGGAACAAGCTCTAAGCTCCCGACAAGTGAGTCATGTGAGTGTAAGTGTGTGTAAGTACGGGAGAGGAAAGGACAAGGAAGTGGACGAAAGAAAAATATCGCGCGAAGACCATGGCCAGTTTGTTAAAGTACTGCTCCGGCCTTCGCCTGATGTTGATCGGAGAAATCATGGAAAATTATCAATCGCGACATCCGGCCACTAACATTCTCCGTCAGTCAGCGGCTCAAACCGCACTAGCTATGTAGCTGGGGTTGAAAATCTTGCCACCGAGAAAATTCGCACCTTAGGACCTCCCGGTGAGAGACGGCAGCGGCATCAGTTGGCGCTCTGAGTCACTTTTACCGGTATATTGACAGATTTTTCATGAAATCGTCTGAATTTTGGAAGGCAAATAACTTGGGGAGAGTTAGAAGTATAAGAAATGGTTCCATTTAAACGACACCAACGGATGCATAAGTGTGAATGTTTCGTCCGTAATTTGCTCCTTCGAACGTTCAATGCGCCAAGTAATTGATTGTCAATTTCGGCGATTCTCACTTCCAGTCTTCAATTTATATCGTTGTTGAGGCATGATTCTCATGTAAAATAAAATTTTCACAGCTTTTATTGGATTTGGAAACTTTCATGACAGTGTATTTATCGTCTTTGATTAGTTTCTCCAGAAAGTCATTATCGATGTAAACTTTCCATTTATTTCAAACTTCCAAGTATCAAGTGTTTGTCACCCTGGTAATAGTGACACTAAGCATAATGACTGGGTTGGAAATCAACGACGCACTAGTGTTAGGGTGGTGGTGGTGATCGCGATGCGAACATGAGATAGATGTGGTGGTGGTGGTGGTGGTGGTAGTAAAATGACAGCATAGTAGTAGCGACATGGTGGTAACTGCCTGGTGTGGTGAAAATGGTATAATGACAATGGTATGGTGACAGCTGTAGTGACATGGTAATAGTTGCGAAGTAAAATGTGATTGCGACAATATGGCAGTGACTATGTAGTGGTGCATAATAGTTTAGGAAGCCATGATGACACTGCCAACGGTGATGTGATTGTGATAAAGTGGTGTAGTGATGGTGCGTGTTGTGATTGTGATAAGGTAGTAATTAGGGTTAGTGATTTTAAACATTGTTAGAAATAGTGTTCAAAAGAATAAAGGATAAGTTATCTCGCAATTATAGAATTATATTTCAGAATCGCAATTTATTCTAGGCCAATCCTATCAATTTCCTCGACAAATACTTTCACGATTTCCGAAAGATAAATTCCATCCCCCATAAACTAAATTATATTTATTATCTTTCTTCCTCATTCGACAAAAACAATTGATATCCCATTTCAATTTTTACCCTATTAAAATTTATACTTTTAACATAATATTGTCAATAATCCCTTCGTCAGGTTCCCTATGAGATCCAAATCAACATTAATGCAATTTTTAATGTGAAAAATCCTGAAGACAATCTTGTCGAACAGGCAGAAGTAAATTAAAAAAAAATCTTCCCGCCAACGACACATGTGCTGGAGCGAAGGGGCCGACGGTGTGCATGGCGGCGCTCGAGGGGGGGGGGCTGCAGCGACAATTGCAATTTTTTTAAAATTATATTTTATATTTTATTTTATATTTTATTTAGTTACAAACAGTCACAAACTGTATGTGACGTATAGGGGAGACGTATTCTTGAGTTTCAGAATCCCTTCCCAACTATTTAACTATTAATAGTTGAAAGATGAAAAATAGTAATAATAATAATAATAATAATAATAATAATAATAATAATAATAATAATAATAATAATAAATTTAAAAAAGCGAGAGATTAACATTTCAAAAACTAGATATTTTCGTTACCAAATTATAGAAAACTTATTTGTAAAGGTAAACGAACGGATTTGATTTTTCTCTATTGCTAACAAATAGAAACTAACCTAAGCTCTACTACCGCTACAAGCAAAAGGAAAGCTCAACAAAACGTGCGCATAGTGAAGCTACATTTACGTCCAGAAGCAAATTAAGGAGCCATCTCAGCATTTGCTCAATGGATCAGGGAAACTGGACAAAAACCCGATCGAGATAGGGGTCATTGACCCGGAAGCTGAAGTACATTACTTGTTACAGGCACTTAAGCCTTTGTTAAAAATTATACAACACAAATGTAAACTAATTCGTTGTACTATATCATTGTTTTGTTAAAGTAAACATTGTTTTCTTTTTGACGATCAGTATAGTCTCTAATTGTATAGAAACAGTTTTGCAGCAATGAAACCGTGCGGGCGCTGGAGCGGAGGGAGGCCGCCGTGCCGTGTGCGGCGAGCGCGTCCCGTTGCGCCCATGCCGCGCGCTTGGGTCGTTCGTCGTGGCAGAAGGTGCAGTCGGGCGTGGATGACTGGCTCCACGGAGACACGCGCCGTGCGCAGCCTCTGGAGGAGGCCAATGCTCAGCCTCGGCGCTCCAGATCAAACACAGATTGTCGTTCGATTCATCTGGTGTGCTCCTATATGTCTTAAAATGATAATACATTTTACTGTTCTACAATTCAACACAACAAATTAGAAAACAATACAATACCTCAAAAGGACTACATCAATGACCACTTCTATTACAACAAAGGTTGTCATAGACCTGAACAAACGTAAATGTTATCATGAAAAATAATTATTTGAAAATACCATATATTTATACCCAATAGAAACACTTACGTGCATGTATACAAGCATGCAGGAATATTACGTATTAACACGTTTATTATATTTGGACATTTGGTTCTCTTCCCATAAATTTTATAGGAATATGAAACAAAAATATATGGTATTATATAGTTGTGATTTGAGTAATGGGTGGTTTCAAAGGAAGCATGTAGTACATCAAAATTATTTTGAATTAAATATTGTTCTAGATGAATACCCTGTGGATTTGTTGAGTTGCAACTTCAAAAAGTGTTTTTGATGTTGAAGTTTCCCATGAGAATAATTGGACTAGAAGATTGTAAAATGAGGTTGTAAATTTTAGTAGAAAAGGGTTTGTTTTGGAGGTTTATAAATAGAATAAAAAGAGTAAATATTTTAATTTTTAAAGCCATGTATTCTAAAATGTCAAATATAGGAAAAATGTTTGTTGATGAAATATAGAATTTTTAATTATTATTGCTATTCCCCCAGAAGCATGATCAGAAATTCTATCATTTCTATCAATTTTATAACCTTTTAAATACATTTTTTTAGGAGTTGGATGACTTTCAGAAATACATGCTATGTCAATATTATGATATGATGAAAAGTGATTAAAATATATTGTTGCTTTAGACCATTAGAGTTTCAGTTAAATAGTGTTATATTTAGATTTCTATTGTTACTAATGGCCATTTAAAAGTGACAAGGATGTTTTGTAATAAAGTCTGAAATTGTGGGATGCGTGTAGAAATAATTTGTTGAATTATGTTGGAAATTAAAGTTGTGTATGTTGAAGTAGAAGGGTTTTGTTTCAATATATCAGAGTAAGAGAAATTATGTGATTTGTGATTTTAAGTTGGAGACGTATTAGTATTTGTATTTGAAGGAAGATTTTGTATAGGACGTTGAAAGATTTGAGATTGTGGGGAGCCTGGGAAATTTTGGAGAAGGAAAATTCAAATTTTGGTTTAAGTAATTATTTAAATGCTGGGCAACCTTTGTAATTAGCAGTGTGGTTTTCGAGGCAATTAACACAAATACGAGGGGTTGATTTTGGAAGAGGACAGTTCAAATATTGGTGGTTTTCTGTACATTTTGCGTAACGTGGGATTAACTACAATTGGCTGGTGTATGATTGAATTTTTGGCATGTCTTACATCGAATGGGTTGGTTATTTGATATTTTGGCTTGAACTTTTATGACACTATGAAATATTTTCTCTAATTTGAAGATTTTATAAGCTTCTAGATTTTTAGTAAGTTGTTTAGTAATCTGTAAGCTATTTAGTAATCTGTATAAATTTGAACGAGATAGGTAACTTTTACTCATTCATTAAAAATACTTTCATTTGAGTAAGTAATAGGTGTGTTTCTGAATAAAACTGATTGTTTGAATAGTAGAGTTACGATAAGAGTAATATTGTATGTTATTTGTATCACAAAATGTTTTATATTTTCTAAAATCTTTAATTGTTTGAAAGTTAATTTTGATATTATTCTTAATAGTTCTATTGTGAAATCATTTTGTACAATATTTGTTATGTCTTGAAGAAAATTCTGGGGTGTGGTGCATGAACCTGATAACCTACACAGAGGAAGAGTGGAGAAAAAGGGAGAAAACTTTAGGGGTGTATAAGTACACAATATTTACAAACAACAATTATCTTTTTATTCATAGAGGTAGTACATATAATACCTTACAATTCTACAAAATTTCGGAATTTTCGAAAGTCATTGTCATATTAATATTGCAATAAAAGTAAAATATCTGGTTCCGAATTGTTCGACCTTTCCGTGCATGAACCTGACAAACCACAAGTATACCATTTATCAATGAACTACTCATATGCATCATAATAAAATGAACTCACTGATGAATTGTCATTTTCACTCGAGTCATCAGGTACTGGCAAGCTGACTTTTCCTTTTCCCCAGGTTTTCTTTGGGATCTGAACCTTTCCCCTAAGCCCAGCATAAAACTCTGTGTTCTTCTAGTATATATGCTGGCATAATTTTCTCAAATCTTTCAACTTTGAATTTGTAATAGGACGCCTGGTTTTGTGTAAAAATGGCAAAATAATCTTATTTGGCACTTTACCTCTTCGAAAAATATTCACCAATGAATAGTCTTCCATATCATTGTTGTGTATATAGACTATACCATAGCTTCCTAGCAAATTTGCACATATCAAAATTCGTTATGCTTTCTGTATCTTTACAGGTCTACCATTTTCACCTTTCTTTCTAAATATTAAGTGTTTCTTCATATTATCAATGCAAACAAAGTCTTCCCGCTTCATTTTCGTTACAATAAAAGGATTAACCCTTTTACAATGCTCTGCTAATTTGCAGCAACCTTCTGGTGAATATACAGTAGGTGTTCTCTTCTTTTTCTTAATTTGCGGTATGTCACCTAACTTGCATGTGCCGAGACTAGGATGTCCAAAATGGAGATTATAATCAATTTGAAAAATATGTGTAAATGTGTAATATGAAACTGGTTCCACAGCTAGTGAAGCACATGTTTCTACGTAAAGCTCATGCAGCTTTTTTCAGAAAGTTCTGGTGAGGGATATTTCCGGTACGGATTATCTTTTCTTGTGAAATGGCTTCTGAACTTAGGTAACCGCTCTATGAAGTCGCGAGCAACTTGTTTTCTGTCTTCCGGTATTTTATTAGGTCAGTTTTAGTGTCGACCTCGACCATCTTCCTGCGGTGAACCATTCTCTGTCAGTAAATTGACCTGTGTAATCAATTTTTGCAGTTTTTATACCTAAGAAACTAGCCAGGGCCGTTTTACAAATCGGTATATTTTGTCCATCCTCAACTACTTTATATTCTATTGTAAAATCTATTTTTTTCTTTGGACTAGAAGAATATCTTCTCTTTGGTTTGTTGATGTTAATGAACGAAGAAAGAAACATTCTTTGTTCCGTACATCTTAAAAGGATATAATATTTGGAAAATAATATCTTTCTCTCATTTGATTTAACATTTAGAAAACATTTTTTTGCGACAGTTGAACATTTTTCCTTCAGTTGCACCTGTAATCTCTTTCCGTCTATAATCAATGTAACTTTTACCTTCGTGCCCATTTCTTGCTCGTACATTATGTTTCCAGGTTGATGGATCACGCTTACGTTTTCTTCTTCTCCAATTCCCTAATAAATACAAAATATTGTTACTAAATATCAAACTGCCGAGAGCCAATCCAAAATGCCATTCTTCATAACAAATGTTATATGAGCCCTTTACGTTTCCCATATTAGTGCACATAACCTAATTCTCGTTAGTTAAGGTACAATCGCAAGGTTAAAGGAACTGGTAAAATACATTATGAGTGGTTATGAATGTTTGTGTTATACAAAAACTTCCATACTGTTGCTCTCCGTTGATACTTTCTCAGCTGACTGTACTAATCGCGCACTTTTTCTTTATACTCCAAAGCGGGGAGTGCGGAGAAAGACGGGTTCTGTCTACGTCACGGTAGTGCAGTGCTGTCAACTTCAAAACTCAGAAACTCAGAGTAATAGCGCGTCTTGGACTACATAACAATGAGAAACAAAACAAGGCTTTTTAGAATTCTGAAGAAATAATAATTAGTTACAGAAACTATTGAGTAACAAGGAGCGCCGTACGCAAAGGTCGTTAGAAAGAGAGAGTGAAAACTGAGAAGCCCGCATTGTAAAGGACGAAGGTGGGCAGCACTGCAAACTAAGCCGTGACGTTCCGAGTGGAGCTCATATTTTCTACCGGACCGCGCTGTGTCGGGCTGAGCTAGAACTAGGGAGCTGGAGGATCAAGAAAACGTGCGCATATCGTACATTGGTCGCTTCCAGCAAATATTCGTCTGATGTTTCAGTATCTGACCTCCTGTTCTCTCTGTCTTCAGATACTTTTTCTGTACTGTTCTCATTTCGACTGAATTGAAAATAATGAAAAGATGCTGTCATTGTCACTACCTGTAGAGAAGATACATCTTTTAGTCTAAGAAAATTGGTAAACACAGTCTTATTTGACCTTCATTTCCTGGTGAAATTATTAAATGACACGAAATATAGAACGCAAAGGCAATAGTTAATCATAATTGAAATTATATAGTGGCATCTTACCTGTTTCAAAATTCAAAAACTCTGAAAAATCAAGCTTTCTGACCGCTGAAACACGCTTACTTACTTCACCAGACATCTTGGTGGGGTTATCAGGTTCATGCATCAAATGAAGCTCAGTTTCTTATCCGCACAATCAGTGCTTCACTCTTTTGTGAAGAAATGAGCACACGTATCGAGGTGGTGATTTAACGGTAGAGACTAGATGGCAGGACGAGTCTTACTCTACTCGTAACTCAATTTCGAAAAAAATGTGGGTTATCAGGTTCATGCACCACACCCTGGAATTATTAAAGTTATAAATGTTCGAAACAATTAGTGGAGGAATAGAAACTGTTGGAAGTTCTTCATGAGTGTCATGTAGTTGTGCTAATAATCCATATTTATTTTGTAGTGGAATTTTAGTTGTAGTCGTGTTGGAATTAAAAGCTGTAGATCTTATACCTGGTTGTTGAAGTAATGAAGAACCTTCTCTTTTTCTTGTTTTTGACTCACTTTTGGGTTGAGGTATTTATGATTGAACTGGAATGTTAGATTGACAATTTGACGAAGTAGTTGCTGGTGGGATGATGTGAGAGATCGGGTTAACTGGAAGTAATTCTTTAAATTCACTGTGCTGAGATATGTTTGTTGAAGTATTCGATAAGTTACTTGTTTGATCTTGAGGCAGAGGCAACGATGAATCATTTGTTACAGAAGTTGTGGGAAGTTCACAGTTATGATAATATAAGACAGGAATCGTTGAGATATCATTTGTAGATTGAATAATTGGGTTATTTGGGTGTTGAACAATTTCTTCAGTGATCAATGACAAATCTTGAATTCCGGCATTTAGATTTAGATTTAGATTTATTATTAAAGTTCGCTTTGAGCTAATGCTCGGTGGCAAACATGATTACAACTAGATATACGACAATTACAATACTATTACGAATATTTACAAATATAATAACAATTAGAATTAGAGATTGATTTTGAGTCATCTGTAAGTTGATTTATAAGCTTTTCTAACAATTCACTTCACTTCACTTCACTGCGCTGCACTACATTGCACTCCCCTCCCCTCCCATGCCCCCCACCACACTACACTACACTTCACTTCACTGAATAAGGGACATGATCATATTATTAATAATAATAATATTAATAATAATAACGATAATAAAAATATAACTAATAATAACAATAACTTAAAAGTTACATCAAAACAAGTAAGTGTTAATAATTATGATATCAATAATAATAATAATAATAATAATAATAATAATAATAACAATAGTAATAATAATGATAAAAGTGTCAGTATGATGACCTACATAGAATTAAGAATATTTTTAAATTTCACTACATTAGAAGGAAGAGTCTCTAGTGCTTTTGCAGGTAGTTTGTTCCAATCTACAATAGTGCGATTCACAAAGGAGAACTTGCCTACTTCAGTTCTTTGCTTTCTACATCGTATTTTCCAGGGATGGTCTCCTCTGCTTTTATAATCAGGTTTCTGTAATCTTTTACTGAGGTCTGCCCATGCTGAGTCCCCTTTGTATATCTTGTACATTACGCATAAACGCGCCCGTTCCCGTCTCTTAGATAAGGGTTCCCATTTATCTCGTCCATCAACGCGTCCATGATTTACAAACTTTTCGGCCCGTTTTTGAATTGTATCTAACGCCTCGATTTGCCCTTTTCTGTACGGGTCCCAGCAGGCCGCTCCATACTCTAAAATAGGACGAACAAGTGTAGAATATGCCAAGGATCGGGCATTCGAACTACTGTTTTTTAGAATGCGCATTACGAAGTGCAGCGCCTTCCACGATTTTTTCGCCGTATTGTTAATATGATCCGACCAACCCAAGTCGCTACGCAGGACCAAACCCAAATACTTACAGTTTTTTACACGCGGTATATCGTTAGTTCCTAACTTGTAATTCGAGTGTACATTCGAGCGAGATTTGGTAAAACAAATGAATTTACTCTTTTCCGGATTTAATTCCATCTTATTTCTGCACGCCCAGTTCCATAAACAGTTAAGATCGTTCTGTAAGATATTTTCATCCGAAGACGCGCCAATACTCCTATAAATTATGCAATCATCGGCGAACAGTCTAAATTTCGATTTTATTCCAGTTGCAATATCGTTAATAAACGCTAAGAATAGCAATGGCCCTAACACACTCCCCTGGGGGACCCCAGAGGTTACATCGGCTTTCGATGAGTGTTTATCGCCTATTCTGACTGCTTGAGTTCGGCCCGTAAGAAATTCTTTTATCCACAAGATTATTCGATGATCTAATCCAGTTTTTGACAGTTTTTCAATTAAAAGGCCATGTGGAACCAGATCAAATGCTTTAGAAAAGTCTAATATTACTGCATCGATCCTACTCCCTTCGTCTAATGAATCTGCTATGTCCTGACATAAAGAAATAGTCTGGCTGTCGCACGAATAGCTAGGACGAAAACCGTGTTGATTTTGAAAAAGCCAGTCAGTTTTATTCCAAACTCGTCTAATATATTCCGCAATCATGTGTTCCATCTGCTTGCATACAACTGATGTCAAACTTATAGGCCTGTAATTATTGACAATCCTTTTGTCCCCTCCCTTGTGAATGGCACTACAATTGCCTCTTTCCAATTTTGAGGAATCGTATTATTATTTATAGTGACGTCCATTAACCGAGCAAGGTAAGGAATCATGGCTTCCCCTCCCAATTTCAATATTTCTCCTGGTATTCCGTCAGGACCTACAGATTTATTTCTCCTAATTTTTGCGATCCTTTTTCTAATAATTCCTGCATCGACTCTAAAGGTTTCTATTACGGGTGTTGTTTCATTTACTGTTATCTGATTCTTCGGCTTGAAAACCGATGCGTAATGCCTATTTAAACAAGCCGCCTTTTCACTGTCATTTGTAATTAACGAACCGTCAGCTCCGCAGATCGCTGGAATACTATCTTTGTTCCCTTTCTTATGTCTTACATACTTGAAGAAATTTAGCCAACAGTTCGAACGATCGTTTAGAATTGATTTCAGGTAATTTTCTTGGGTATGTAACTTTAATGCTAGTAAGTCTTTAGATAATTGTAGAAAATTATTTTTCTGTTCCTTGTTTACATTACGTTTACTATACGCTTTCCTAACCTTCCTTTTCAGTCGCCTCACTTCTTTGTTGAAATACACCGGATCCGAATGGCACCGTAGATTCTTGGTAGGCACGAATTTTGCTAAGCATTCTAAAATTATGTTCTTAAAGTTTGACCATATCTGTTCTACTGTACATCCGCTAGAAGCCCGAGTTGAATATTTGCTTTTCAAATATAATTGCATGTTTGTAACGTCTGTTCTATAAAACTGAAAAATTTTTCTTTCTTTTACGAGATCATTTCGCTTACCCTCTCTGCACATTTTTAGAAGAACTCCTTTGTGGTCGCTAATGCCAGGAATTATTTCGCAGGAAAGAAGTTTGTCCACCGGTCTAATAAGAAAAACGTCCAGTAAAGCGTTATCGCGTGTCGGTTTAGTCACTACCTGCGTTAAGCCGTTGTCCCAAACCAACTCGTTAACGAGGCGTTGGGCGGCACCTTCAGCCCCCACATCCCCCTCCCAGGTAGCGTGCGGTAAATTTAAGTCTCCTCCCATAATGACGTTTTTCCCACTTTTCCTGATTACGCGGGTTCGCTCTACAAGTCTTTGTAACGGTTCATGTCCATCTTTCTGTGACCTATACGCGCCTATAATTTCCCATTGTTTTTTTGAATTTCTATCTCGAATGTGTACACCTATTATTTCAAATTTGTCATCCACCCATGCCTCTACTGCTTCCAAGTTGTCTTTTACGCATATAAAAACACCCCCGCCAATGCGATCTATTCTATCACGTCTGAATGTTAAAAACTTTTTTCTGAATATTTCAGCATTTAATATTTCCGCATTGAGCCATGATTCCGTACCTATCACGACATCTACATTATAAGATTCTACAGTGTTCCAGAAATGAACAGCTTTATTATAAATACTCCTACAATTAACCTGCAGAAAGACCAGAGACTCACCTTCTGCGCGATTACATAGTGAAAGTCCGTCTCCCGCCATCGTTCCCGCGCCGCTGTCCGCCGTTGTGTCGCCGTTCGTCGTCGCCGCCACCGTGTCGCCGTCCCTCGCCGCCGCCACCGCGTCGCCGTCCGTCGCCGCTGCGTCGCCGTCCCTCGCCGCCGTCACCGCGTCGCCGTCCATCGCCGCTGCGTTGCCGTCCCTCGCCGCCGTCACCGCGTCGCCGTCCGTCGCCGCTGCGTCGCCGACCCCCGCCGCCGTCACCGCGTCGCCGTCCGTCGCCGCTGCGTCGCCATCCCTCGCCGTCGTCACCGCGTCACGGCAGGTCGCAGCTTCCTCGCCGTCACTCGCCGCACTGCAGTCCACCGCCAAAATTCCCAAACAAACCATTTCATGGGATTCGATATCCCTTGCCGCCACCGCCATGCGGTCTCACGAGCTTGCCGCGGAAAGTTTCGGGCCTCCTACGCGCGAGAAGAGTCCACCCAGCTTTTTGGACCCCGAACGGTTTAGATGCAAGTCATCACGACCGAAATCGCCGTCCTGCAACCACGAATTTGGGTCCACAAAAAACACATTTCTACTTTGCGCCACCCATTCGTACGAGCGGTTGACTACATCAACCCGTCTCCACGGAATGCCGCGACGCCTGAGAATCCCACTGATATATACTTTGGCACTTGGGAACTTCTCTTGCACTTTCATCATGAGGTCACCCATATCCCCCATGACGAAGTCCAGATTTCTTCTCCTAAGATCGTTAGTACCGACATGTAATATGACGGTATCTGGCGTTCCGAGGTCCCTATTCTCCACATACCTTCGTAGCTGCTCAGTTCGGATTCTCGGGAGGCACACAACATCCATATGTTTGTGGTGATTGCCTACGTGCCTGACTATCGAGTCTCCAATTACGAGAATAGGTTTTCTCGCAGTTGGAGCCTCTGCGACTGGCTGCGCGGCGTCTCCTACTGAAACAGCTCCAAGTTTCTCCACCAGAGCTGCGTTTAACTCCTTCAACTCTTGGATTTGAAGAAGAGCAGCTTCCAGTTTCTCTTCCAGTAGACGAACTCGATTTTCTTTGCACTTGTTGCAAAACCATTTGCCGTTATCCATGTCCCCGTTTTTACCACAACTCGCATGGTACCACAGTCCACACAACTCGCACTGTTTCCCCGATTTGAGGTTGCTGTTGCACCCACTGCACACGATGCGAATTGCATCTGATTCAACTGCAGGTCCTGGATTGGGTTCGACACCTCCAATTCTGTTGTACACAAGCATTGTCTTGAAGCGTGCCAACGGAAGTAAACATTCTGTGAGCTGGTTGTTTGAAAAGACATTATCATCACTTAAGAGGATTGAGACACCGATGTTAATTGATTTATTTGTTTGATTATCAATTGGTAGTCCGAATCAGTGCTATATTAATATACCAGAGTAAGTTATGTCACTTTAAATAGTAATGTTCAGGAAAATATTTTATTATATGTCACCATACATACAAGGGCTCCTGAGAGAATTTAAGAAACAAGAAAGAACTTCTTTATATAATTATATCTTCCATTTTTAATCCATGGTATATATTGCAAAACAATTTTTATAATTGTAAGAACTGTGACCAACTCTTTTAAAATATATGTTTCTTTTATTTCATACTCTGCAAAAAATCTACTATTCATTTTATACTAGTATGTTTCGTTCTCATTTATTTATTTTCCAAATAAATGAAATGTCTAAAATTTATTTTAAAATGTCGGCCAAGTAATTCGTAATATATTTTCACAATTTGCCGTTTTGCGGAAAATTATATTTTTGTTAATATTGCTCTGCTTTGCTCATACATTGTATAAATATTTTTATATATTTTATATTATTTATTTATATTATATGTTATTATATTATATATTATATATTATTATATTATATATTATTATATTATATATTATTTATTTATATTATATATTTATATTTTATATTTAATATATATTATAATTTTTTATTTATTTATTTAAGTAGTATATGACTTAGTGTAGGGATCACAGAATTTTGAAAATGTGCACACAATTCACTTTTCCCCATAGCACGTCATACGCAGTTTGAACTGTTTTTTTGGACATAAAATAAATAAATAAAAAAATAATATAATAATTATTTCTCACTGCAAATTTTGCTATTATGCAGGTCAGTATTAAATTATATTTGATGTTATAGATATCATTATTCCTGGGTATCGACAAACAACAAGATATCATTATTCCTGAGTATCGACCACTTACGTCATTATATGCTGACGGACCGTCCATAAGAAGCGACAATTTCTGGAAATTTCTTTTAAATAAACATATTGAAATATGTACTAAACAATAATCCTTTTATGAAAAAAATACATTTATTTATTTCACATTAACTAACAAAATTTGTTAAAAAATTATTTATCAAAATTTGTGAACCACGTGAAACGATTGTCTCATTTCTACTAAGGTATTTATATTTGTTTTTTTCATACGTTGTTTTCAGAATACATATTGTGGGTTTTGTTTATTTGACGTTTGTTTTACTCAAATATTATTGATTGGTTAAGTTGAGTTAGGTTTAATTGATAAAATTTTATTGATACTGGTCAATATCGTTCTATTACAACTAGACATTCTTTTTCTTGAGACTGAAAATCTTCCTTTTTCCCAAATCACACCCTTTGCTGAAGCTATTCCATCTCCTCTATTGATATTGCTCTTCAATATGCTTCGTGCCTTACTTTGTATTTATCAGTATAATCAGTCTAATTCTTCACTTCTCACCGTTGATAATTTTGCAGCTTCACTCGCAAATACAGCGGTCACAGCTTGTTGTAATCACGGCTATTGTCATCTTTCGGCTATTGTTATCATTTTTATGATGGACTTAAAAACATTACAACATTAAGTAAACCTTGTTTATTGTAATTAGAATTCATTCTATGTTATTATTTTGAAACAATTTTATCTTTGCACAGTTTTGAGCCCTAAAAGACCGAGCAGATACTATCTGATGCTCGCGTGATAAAATCCTGTGCACTCTACCACCGAATCCGACGGAAAATGAATTTCGGGAATGGATTGCTGTGGGTGAAAACAACACTGCATCTACTGGACAAATAGAAGACGACATACGTAAAATCGTTACTTATACAGATTCAAAGAGGCAGCCAGAATGTGTGGATAAGAAAATTACAACGATGTTATGGCAATATCTCATCTTCGAAGAAAGACTCAAATGAGGCAGGCATTAGAAATATTAATACTTGGGGTTCAACGCAGATGAATTTATTTCCAGAAACATCATGAGTACGAGATTTATATTAATGAAATCCTTAAAGAAAACCAGAAGCAGAGCATAATCGAGGGTTTTAAACTAATGAAACTGTGACTTATTGTTATATGGTTTTTAATTAATTGTTTTCTTAACGAAGACAAGAATGCATTTTATTATATAAATGGATGTTTTTCTCATGTAGTAAACTACAGAAGTAGCTTCCTCTTTCATTAGATAATATTCAATTTCAATTTTTTATTTATTGTTATTAATCGGTTAATGTTATCATTTTATCATTGTACCATTTTATCTCGGAGTGATCACAAGTGGCGTCTAGTGTTCATCAAATCAGTAAACGTTTATACAATTATGTAGATTTACTTACAACATTCAACATACCATTATATGTTATCCCAGTGATTTCATTAAAAGTAAGAGTGAAAAAAAAAGGGAATCCCAAAGATAAAAAATTATTTTTTAGAAATAACCTACTGGGTTCCATTTCCTTCCAGGTATTGGTCCTTTCTGATTGCCCCGGAATGAGCATCGTGCGCGTTGCTTGCTGCAGAGCGGGGCTTGCGGGTGCCGAGCTTCGGCGTCCCCACACCGCATCACGGCTCGGCGCTGTTATCGCCTCGGGTCAGCGACAAAGTCGGTCTCATTAGTTATTCACAGGCTTCCGAGCGAGAATAGTGCGGCGTTGGCTGGGAGCGGGCGGACGCGAGGGCGGACGCGTAGGCGGACGCGTGGGAGGACGCGTGGGAGAACGCGTGGGAGGACGCGTGGGAGGACGCGTGAGCGGCCGGGCGCTCCGCCGAGAGGCGCAGTGTGACGCGACGGAGAGGTGCCAACGGCGGCAGTTAGTGTTGGAGATAGCGGCGGGGACGGAGGCGTGGATGATGTGGAAACGTTGACGGCACCCTCTTGAGGGACACTGACGGTGTCGATGGCGGTGGCAGTGGCGGTGACGGTGGCGGTGGTTATGGTGGTGGCGGTGGTTATGGCGGTGGCGGGGGCGGGGGCGGGGCCGGTGGCGGGGGCGGTGGCAGAGGTGGCGGTGGCAGAGGTAGTGGTGGCGGTGGGGGAGATAGTCATAGAGATAGCGGACTCGGTGGCGGACAGCGATGACGGAGAAGGTGGGGGCGGCGATGGCGGCGGCGGAGGCAGTGAGGCGGAGACAGATGCGCTGGCGGTGGCGATCTTGTCGCCGGCGGCCAGAGGTGGAGGCGGTAACGCGTCAGCGGTAGAGAGAACAGGGCGGACGCAGCGGCGGCGTCGCTCCAGCGAGAGAAGTTATGGTAGTCAAATCAAGGAGATGCTTAGGGCGAATGTAGCAGTTCAGCACGTACTTATTGGAGATGAAACTGTGACGACAGAAATAGATGTTTTTGCACAGGAAGAAGAAAATACGAATATACAGTAGAGAGCAGAATTGTATATACGTATATATACGAGAATGTAAAAATTGGTTCATTTTTGAGAAAATATTTTTTATACAACGCGATTGCTCGCGTGTGAGAAAATATCAAACACAACGCGCCGCAGTAATCATCACCTTCTCATATTGGTTCCCTTCGAAGAACTAATAAGAACGAAGAACGGATGCAGAGTTGAAACGTGCGGGAAGGCATTGCTCCAGCATTATCTCCGTGTGTTGAAATATGCCAATGCTATTGAAATAAATCTAGAATTGTAGGATTTTTTCTAACAGCTCAAGTAACGGCTGAATAAAGCAAAAAGCCGGCGATTTTTAACGCAGCATTACATAACTTTCTTCATTCTGCTCATATTACTCCATATATACGTACGTATACGAGAAAGTAAAAACAACAAAAATAAGATTTTACTCAAAAACCGGCTCCCAATTTTTTCTTAAAAGTTTTGTGGGGTTAGTGCCAAACGAACCCTTTACGATGATATAATTGCCATATTACTCTATTTTTTGTTTTTTTTAATTACAAAGATTTAAGTTTTTGACTTGTCTCCCACGCCGTTAAAATTTACATTATAGATGTATTTCATTGTCCAATGCGTTTGTTAACACATGAACTTGAAAGTATCTCTAACGATGATTTTTTAAATATCCATAATCAAATTTAAATCTCCATAATTCTTGAGTATAATGGAACTGAATTGGCGAATTTTCTGAAATATTCGAACCAAGTTTTTTCAAAACTACGGAAAATTTCCCCCCGAAATTCTCCACAATTGAAAAGAATTCAATTCTGTCTGATATTCCAAAAACTTGATTTGGGCCAAGTTATCTGGGGCCTCAGAATCAAAATAATGCTGAAAAATGTGGGTTTTTAAAATAACAAATAGAATAAAATGTGCGTATTGCAGAAAAACGAAAAGTAAACCATCGTGTTAATTGAAACATTTTCAAAATATTTTGTTTTATAATATTTTCTCGAATTATTGTAAATATTACCGCAAATGTGATTTTCCAGCATTCGCTTGCCTAGGAAATTCGTCAGTAGTTCTGGAATAAATTCGTTACCATGACAAGAATGTTGTTATTAAACAATGTATTTCTTTTGATGCAGTCTGAAATATAAACAAGACTGCAATTTAACCTGTGGATATTAAAAGAATTAGTATAAGTGTGAGTGTGTGTGTGTCAGTCATAATAAATATTCGTGTTCTGGTTTAAGTGTCATCGTTGTGTAGTACTTACGTAGTGATCTTTTTCATGTGCATCCGATGGAATCATTTTATTACTGAAATCGTAAGCTGGTTGAGGCTGCAAAAAGTGTACCCATTACTCCTATGTATTATACATCAAACCGCTATAAGGTACGCAAAGTGAAACCTCTGAAACGTACGTAAGTAGTTGAGTAAAGTAATTACAATTTCACAGTGAATAATAAAGCTATATTTTGTGTTCATAATTTTTGAATCGTTTGTACTTACAATGTTGTTAATACTAATTGCTTTCCCTGCTTCAAAATGGTAGAAGTAATGCTTGAAGTAAAAGCTAATTTGAATTGTTGGTTTCAAAACCCGCTCCAAAATTTTCTTTTAACTTTTTCCTCGCATAGAGCAAATGGCACTTGAAAAACGGTCCTCGTTTCATATTCGTTGAACTCTGTAAATTTTCTAAAATAACATGTTATAAATTAAGCGCAAAAAATGTTATGTTGTAGCACCACAAGTTGTATTCTGCAACTTGGGGACCAAAAAATTAATAAATTGCGACAAATAATTTTTGACACCGATAGGTACCAGCCACGACGAGAGATGATGGCAAAACCGAAAACCAGACGAAACAGATTTGGAAACTAACAAGTACGAGAAAGTCTATGCTATTCTGAAAAACAGTTTTTAAAATTTGTGAGTACTTTACATGAAGCCCCCTCAACATTTTCAAAATTTTCTCAACAAAGGCTCCAATTTTTTTCTTTAAATTTTCTTGTAAGAATAGAGTAAAATACACTTATAAAGGTGACATACGTTCGATTTTGCTATAGTTGCTAAAGTATCAATTTTCTTCCCTCTTCCTACAACTATTAAATTGACACTGATTTTTCCTTCAGATGAAATTTGTTGTCGATAAATAGTTCTTTCATTAAGGTCTTCTGGACGTTTTGAAAATTTTAGTAGTTTTTTTGCAATAGTGCATGAAATATTTGCAATTTTAAAAAAATACAAAAAGAAATTTTCCAATACTGCTCAAAATTTTTTCTTAAAATTTTGGTTAAGAGTAAAGCTAAATGTACCCTATACGATGACATAAACGTCATATTGGTCTACTCTTTTATTTTTTCAAAAATTCCAAATATGTAATATTTTTGACTTTTGAAAATTGCCGTTAGGAAGAGGTTTTACTCTTCTTTAATATTCTTAAAATAATATTTGGGATCCACTATTAGGAAACAGAATAGTTGAGAGATTTAAAAGAAATGTATTTTAGGCGAGGATAGATGGCAGTTAGCAAGAGGATGGGTCAGTCCGTAAAGCCAATCCACACCAAGGTAATAAGAAAACTTAACAACGAGAAATTCTGTGCCATTCTGTAGGACCTCTATTTCATACTAGCCTAGATGCTTGGTCTAACAGTGGAGCAAATGTTTGGAAGAGCAAGGAGTCGCGTGCCCTAGAGTACCAATGTTGTAGGTTGTGAATTTTTACTCTAGTTACATAGCCTTGTCAAATTCCATCACTGTGTGGAGAATAATTGTGGCAGTCAGCCGCTTCTGATTGAGCTTTTCTATGTTTACCATGTCAATATCAGATGAACGCCGAAGAAGTCGTACTTTAACAAACGGGTCACACTCGAGCGCAATCTTTCCTTCCTGATCAGAGTCCTCTCCTCAGCTTTTACACATTCTTCCTCTGACGTCACAGCGCTCCGTTTCATGTAGAGATTGTTCCACCCGGAGCAGTATTTTGATGGAGATAGCATTTTTTTATTATTTTGCATTTTCATGTTCAGTGATGTAACGCTTTACAAGATTGAATAGCCATGTAACCTAGCAAGTCAGCTAGCGTTTCAAAATTGCAAGGACATTCCCACTGGAGATTTCAGAGGGAATAACTAAGAAGAGAAAACTCCGTAAGACAACGTGTAATCATGCGGCGGATCTCAAGTTCCAACGGGGGAGAAACATCGATATAACTCTGCCTTTCGGGAGAAATGTCTTTATTCGTTAATGCATCCGAAAGAATCAACCCTCACTTATTGATAATTGCATTGTATTAAAAATCCTTTACCATTTCCTACGTGGTACTGCGAGATACGTTCAGCCTGAATATATCACCTTTTGATTGATTAATTGATCGATTTTTTCGTGTTTCCGGGCGCGTCAACTGCTTTGGTAATTAGTCCCGTTAGTATAGTTTGTTTTCTCGGGAGATGGCGGTGGTCTTCCTCCGCTGGATGGCAAGATCCGTCAGCTAGTGGAGTTTCCCCCTAGCCAGGACTCTCCCACCATCGGGGCACCGCCCCAGCCGGCACAACCACAAGCTCTAAGCTCCCGACCGGTCTCCCGGAATATGTGGTAGTGTAGTGCATGTTAGTGTAAGTGAGTGTGTGTGTAAGGGGAGATGATAGGAAGAGGAAGATCGCGCGCGGTCCGTTTGTCAGGGGACTGTTCCGGCATTCGCCTGGTGTTGATCGGAGAAACCACATAAAACTACCCATCAGAGCAGCCGCCCGCTAGTATTCTCCTCCACACAGCGACTGAATTCGACTTAGCTGAAAAGCTAGTGTCGAAAATCCTGCCGCCGTCAGGACTCGAACCTAGGACCTCCCGGTCAGAGGCGCTGCAGTTACATCAGTTGTTGCACTGAGCTAACCACTCCCGGTTCACCTTTGGAGACGAAGCGAAAGCACACCTGCCTGGACGAGTGAACTGCGTGAAGGGAGAAAGCAGCATGCTGGAGAGGTCTGACAGAATGAAGCGCCCGTGTGGGTGGCGGTGGAGGTCTCTGGTGTGTTGGGGGCGGAGATGGGGTGGGGTCTGTCACCGCGGACGTGGCGCGCGCTGCGGAGCGGCCTTGCGGCGCGCGGCGTGTCAGCGCCGTCGGCGGGCGTGAAGCGTGCGCGCGCGCGCGGAGGCGACGCGACGCGACGCGACGGGCGGGCGGGCGGGCGGGCGGGCGGCAGCGCGCGCACGCGCCCAAGGGGAGTTTGGCGACTGCTGGCGGCAACTTGTGGGCGGCGCGCCGCTCCAAAGGAATCCACTTACCCGCGCGGGTGCAGCGCGCGTGCCGCACGCGGTAGAGCGCGGCGCCGGTCGAGCTTTGAATGCGCTCATATTGCTGGGCTAGGCGCAGATGCACAAAGCACAGACTAGAGAGCAAAGTACGGATAGAGAGCATTTTCTAGCTCACGCTCTCTCCAGCGTTTCCTCCTCGAGCGCCGGAAGTTGGAGAGTGGGCGCCCGCTCGCGGCGGGCTCATTCACAGGGCAGAGCAGTGGCCCTGACGGCTTCGCTTCGCCTCCTCGTTACGAATAGGAGACATCTCATGTGCAAAGCGTTCCAGAACTACGTAAGCGAGGCATGGCATGGCGAACGTGCTACATGCCAACCTGGGAAGCCTATCCCTTACTTATTACTTTATTTCGTGTTTGTTTTGTTTTGAAATTGTGCTTTGGAGCAGAATTATTTTTGAATTGCAAATTGTTTGCTTCTTTTTTGTGTTGTAATTTATTAAATCATTATTATGTGTTGTATGTTGTAGCAATGATAAATAAATTAACAGTTCTCTCTTGCTGGTGGACAGCCCTTTTAACAAATAAGACCCTTTATTGAACTCACAACTTGAACTTAGGAAGTTAATGCAATTATTGCGCTCATAAGTGGACGCGTGTAAGAGGTCAAGATCATTTAGTTTCAAAATGTTTAATTTTACTCTAATTTGACAATTGGAAGTGAAACTGATGCAATATATTTTGATATATAATTTCTTTGCTTTAATAGAGGAAATGGGAATTAATATGACTTTTGGGGCAATAACTGTCGACTGACTCTTCCGAAAGACTGTCATGGACCAATGTCAGAGAGATTTGTACATCTCCTATTTTTAAATATTATGACATTTGCTCTGAATGTGATACCCGCAAACTCTATTGGGCTACTTACCTTGCTCATGACACTGACTGGCCTGACAGCAATATACATGAAGTCCCCTATCGTTGCATTTACTGCAGACAAGCGAAGTATGTATGAAAACATAATTAATTATTACATAACTCTTATTGTCTTTTAGTATCTCTGGATTAGAAGAACGTCATTAATTCTTTCCTAAACAACACTTTTTTTAAAAATCTGTGCCTGTCATGTATTACGTAAACCTTTCGACTTTCTATATTAATTTTAAGTAAGCAAAGGAAACTAATGTTTGAGTTGCATACCAAATAAGTCACACAATTAAATGTAGAGAAAAAAATAGTCAATTCATTCAACTTACAAGGAGCAAATGAACGTAAAATAAGGAGAACCTAACTCAACAGCAACAGTGGGATAATGGTCCAGCGTTTTGAGCACTTTTTTGCCACATCAGCAGCAAGCAGTAGCTAGATAACTCAACGGGATTATTATGATCCCATCGGTAATGAAAGGGATAAAGTATCCCCAAATTTTAAAGAATGACTTTCAAACTTGCAGAGCTCCAGGTCAGTCCAGATCGACCAGGAAATATTCATTTTCGAAAACATTCTACCCATAGTTTAGGCGCTAGTGTTGTTCACAGATTGACAGACAGACGAATGAATGTTAAAAAAACATTTTTCGATATCAAAGGGCCCCAAATCGTTTGTTTCCATTGAAATCAGGAAATCGATTTTCCGCAGCATTACATGACTTTCTATATATAATGTATATTACTCCGTATATGGCGCATATACGAGAAATTGAAATTAATGTTGAAATGCGGAAACTAGCAAGAGCATTTTCTGACAACTCCCAGTCGGACACAAGAGAACCGGCTGCTTACGTGCCTGACCTCTACCGTTTGTGTACCTCCGTGCACCCTACAGTTTCCCAGAGCATGCGGGGTAGCCACGCGCTAGCAGCGGTGGTGGTGGCTGGCGCGGCATGGGGGGGAGGGGAATATTTTGCCAAATTTCACTTCACAACGCACCTATTCATCCAATTTGATACGGCGTTGGATTCAGGGGCCATGACGGCTTTGCACTATAAGCTTATATTTTTAAATTTCTTCCCGGAACTATGAAAAGTAATTTGAAAAAATTAGTTTTGAAATCGAGTTTTGAAAAAGGGCACCACAGAGTAAATTCTATATTAAACACGAGTCAAATTCCGTTTACAGATAGAAAAGCGAATCATTTGTTTAGATGTTATCGGTGATGTAAATTTCTCTATGACAGTGATGCGATCTATTGAATTTTCCTACAAGAATTTTTCGGTATATTTAGCTTTTACCGTTGTGTCGCTCGAGGGAAATAATCTCGTTCAGGACTAACGCCGACTGAGGGATGCGGGATGCATGCTGAACGAAATGTAGTATAAGAATTTGTGGCCCCCTAGCTTTGGAATTTTGTAGTTGTTTACAATTATTTTCTTTTATAGTTTTCCAATAGAAATTATGCTTCTGAAATTGACTTTTGATTTCTAATATGGACAGATTATTTTAACAACAGTTCCAGCATATCACGATACAGTCCCACTATCCAAGACAAAAGGCAACATTGCAACCTACATTTATTAAAATTGGTGATTTCAAACAAAAGTTCTAAAGAACAAATACAAAAATGTCCTCCATTATCCTGTACGATATTCTTGTAATATTCAATTAACGAGTTTCACAAAAAACAAAGGAAGAGAACATTGTTAGCTAGGAACGCGGGTCTGCTTACACCTATTGATTCCCAATGCTTTACTTTCTTTTTAAATACCGACGCTGATGTTCCAGCGAGAGCAGGCTGGCTAGCCTGCCTAGTTTGATGTGCAGATGTCACATCAAACTAGGGATCGCTCTTATAACTTCTAAATAGTTACAGCAACGCAGTTTTCTCCAACAGTCGTGAGGCAAATAATAGTCCGTAAAGTTATAATTCGTGTAATTTTCAATTATTTAGAAAATGTATTCTTAATTTTTTAAATCCATTTTTATACCAGCATTATAAACGATCTTTTGTGTTGCAAGAAATCTTTTATAAAAGGTTTTTTTTACGGCACAAATGATGACGTAATAGATTTTAGGCACGAATGATTGCGTCATCACACATTCAGCCAGTAGTAACGAAAGAATCTTGGGGTGGATGCAGTAAATGGAACAGCGGACCGACGTTTTCTCGTACAGATGTCAAGTACCCGAGACGTCACGAGGAACTTGTTTTTCAATATTAAATTTGATTGTCTTAAATTTTATTATGTTTTTATGCAAAAACTTATGGTATGCAACTCGTTTATATTGTTGCTTTATTTCATTCGTACAAAGTTGAAAACTCGCTCCTAAAGTCGCTCCTTTTCAAAACGTACTCATGCAATAAACCTTTACATTATTAACTAATTCCATAAACTATTATGTAGCTATTTCACATGTGATTACCTGACCATAAAAAGAGAGAAACAGTGATATTTTCGGTATTTTAAAATGAATATTGAGTAAAAAATCTATTTCTGACAAGTGGTTTTAGATAACTGCTTGCAATATTGACAATTTATTGAATCAGAACTCGGAACGTGAAACTTGCATTTAAGGGGAGATGGCCTTCGCGGCGCCAAGTTAGTAAAGCTGGATGGTTGGGAAGGAAGGAGCTAAAAAATGTCATAGATATTTGAAATATCATTGAGTTCTCAAATCGAGTAACTAGATACATTTCTGAATATTTTAGTTCATTTCTTCTTTGCTAAATATGATCACAAAAACGCTGTGAGTACGTTCCTTTTCAATCACTCCCACTTCGCTCGTTTTCACTCTTACCACACTTGCGAGAAACTCCTCTCAGCGAACACTTTTTCTTTGAATGAACTCCAACTTCAACATTTCTCAAAAACTATTTTACTTACAAGTTTCACTTTTTAACATTTAGCATTTAAACCTTGGTTAATGCAAGTCAGCTCAAAAATCTTATATACAATTATTCATTTTTGAACTGGAATGTTTATGAAATAATGACAAAATTTACATATTTATTAATTACTAGCTGGTGTACCCGGCATTGCTCGGGTTTATAGTAAATTATTAGTCAGGAAGAGGAATTCCATTTTTTCATACCCTGTGGTGGGGCCTACTATCTTCTTATGTTGTATCCCTTCTCCCCCCTGCTCTGCACGGCCACGCTTCGATAGCCCTGTCTTCTCTTCACCCCCATTGGGAAATTTCCGGTCTACCTCGCTCACTTTTTCACAAAAAAATATATTTTTCTTACTTGGGCTTCCATCTCCTAAACTTTCTTCACTTTATAACTAAAAACAATAAACAATTCTAAACTACAGAATAAAATACTTGTAGACTCACGTATATTTTGTGTTGTTTTTTTGTGGAGTTTCACATACTACTTCCAATACTGTCAATAAATTGTCACATTGTAAAACTTACTCTTTTTTATATTTTGTCTTCTCTTGTATTCATAAACAAATATTTGAAATTGATCTGTCAAATCGTAACCTCGAAGGGACTGGCTGTTTTAAGCGAAGTTTAACATGTCAGAGTTCTCGCATGGAGACGCTAGAAGATAGATATGGAAAATGAATGTATATGTAAAAACGTAATTGACGAATCATAATCATAAAAGTAAATATTGAACGTAAAAATCAATATTGAACGTAATTGCCAGTATTTATAATTATTTTGAAGACGAAAAATATATATAAGCTTAAACTACGTGTAGAATAAAACTTATTTTTTTATGTAAATCAATTAATCATAACATTGAAGCATGAGAACAATACTGATCCATCAACATGTACATTATGGGTACACACTAAATTGACAATCTTCTGAACAAAACCATATTAGCTTCATTATTTGATCTGAAGTGCTATATATTAAGGATCTTGAAATGTGAATAACAGAAACCAATTCATGCGTTGGGAGCAATTGCAATGCAAAATAATAGCACAGATTATTCTCAATATGTAAGTGATCATTGCTTAATTACATAGTACTACTGCACTAATCTTCTGCACATAATGAAAAAAAATCAACTGGATGAAACCAAAACATACAAACATTTTACATTTTACCAATTTGAACATGAGAACTGTAAATAGTTGTGAGTGCTATTGAAAAGCAACCCTACTACGTAGAGAATTATTTACATTTGCATCCCTCCTTGCAGTATTATTTTCAATAGTGCGAGTGAGTACTTCAGCAAGTCGCACTTCTCTTAATAGCCGTTTCAAAACGTTTATAGACTGCCCATCTATTCGCACTTGTTTAATCTGTTTTGACAACTTGACACTCGCATTGTTTCAAGAAATTCAATGTTTACAAATTTCTGTAAAAGAAGAGGTTGTTTAGAATGTATACGATATCTATATATAATACATTGTAGATTACTGTATATTCTGTACTATATATTATTGTACATTGCACTGTCTCAACCTACCTCAATTTCTGTACAAATTCAAACTCCAATGTTTTATAGCCACTTTGTACATACCACGGATTAAGGATAATGCATGTACCTTGTCATCTTTACCACTTTAGTTACCGATTTCTTCCAAATATTCCACCAATGTTCAGAACTAACAAATCACCACCGTTCATACAGGGACATTACATAACCTTATTCAAAGTCCAATGAATCTCGTAATAATTCTGGACATTGATGAAACCAGTAGTAGATCTCAGACGTCATCCTCTGGTGGCGCACAGCTAAACCATTGACATTGATGCGCTCTTGAATCTGTGATGTAAAGCTATGCCAAAAATGTCGAGAAAAGTAATTATTTTGTAAATATACTACGGTTTATGGTAGTAAATCATAGCCTATAGCACTCCAGACCTTTCAAGGAAGTTAGCACAAAAGTTTCATCGGCATTGGTTCTGTTGATTCAGAGATTACCGCGTTGGAAGACAACGCACTTCTGTCTTTATATATTAGTATAGATATAGATATAGATATAGATATTGATATAGATAATTATTTAACATTTGAATGGCTGAACTTTTTGGTAGTTTTATTGTTTATTATGACTTTATAAACATTGTAGATAGCACTGTAAATTATTAAACATGTACTACTATTTTTTGTGAAGATAAATGTTCCTAAAGTTACTAAAACAAATATTTGAGTAAATTTACTTCAAAGTTTTGGTGTTACATGTTGCGTGTACTCAATCACTCAGTGCATTCCTATTCCATAGTCTGGGTCATCTGAAACCTTGTTTTCTTTCCTTTTAGCTTCCTGATTTTTCTTCTGTTTTTATTTTAGGAGACAGTGCAGCCATAAACTGCAAACAATATATCTAACTTGGCAAATATCTAAAAGATAATATTTTCCCATTCTACATTCCTCCAAGGGTTACGCCCACTCCTTAAATGCCCTAGTTACTGCGTAGTTCCATTACATATTTTTAAGGAAATAAAATGTAGTAAAACATGCCAAAATTATGTATCAGCACATTCACGAAAAGACAGATAATAAAATGGCGCAAATTATGAAAAATATTTCTTTTATTTTCTTGCCGTTAGGGCCGGTTGTACGATATAGAGATATCTCCAGGAATAGTTATCTCTAGAATTGCTTTTTTCCAAGAATAAACACCTCGTCCAGTTGTACGACTTAATTCTGACTGTAAGTTCAAGCAAGATATTATGAAACATATTATAAATTGTTATGTACAAAATTGAAACAACAACAGTTCTTTCACAAAGTTTATTTCCAGAAAACCACAATTCAAATCAAAGCCGTTATACAATCCAGGTTCCAGTCCGCCAGAAGAAAATCTCACCGTAGACACAAGCACTTGATCGCAATCACCACTACTCCTCCTAGGCACTTACTCGTCACTCTCGAACTGTTCCAACTCTGCCTACCGCCCCGGGCGAGGCCCTTGAAATATGCCCCCTGAGGCATCAGGGCGAGTCTTCTACTCCCCACCTCCATGGCGGGGCAAGGAGGGGAAAGGCTCCCGCGATCGTTGGGCCGACACGGCCCGGTGACCACAGACAGACGCAGCCGCTTGACCTGCGCCTGGTGGCGTCTTCCCGAACTTCTCACTTCCCCACTGGTCGTGCTCACGGCGCGACACTACAGCGGCCACAGTGGGCCACAACAATGTTGGCCGGTACAGTGTGCCCGTTACGTGGGCACAAATGCTGTAATACACAGCATAAATTGTCACATTTATAAAGCAAAGTTGTATGACTATGACATAAATAAACAAACAAATAAATAAATAAATAAATAAATAAATAAATAAATAAATAAATAAATAAATAAATAAATAAATAAATAAATAAATAAATAAATAAATAAATAAATAAATAAATAAATAAATAAATTTCTGCAAACTGTAGTTTCTGCAAACATATAGATTAGTGTAATATATTAGTGTAACCGTACACCCTCGCTTCTATATTCCAGGATGTGTACACACTACAGCTTAACTTTCTGTTATGCCTAAAATATATTATGCTCATTCCAAACTTGAACGAATGAACTTGTCTAATCTCTGGGCTTTGGGATCTTGATTGATATATCAGTCATGCTCATACACTTGATTGTATACAAATTGAATATATTTTCACTCTTTCAAAAAAAATTGCAAAAATTATCCTGAATTCTATGCACCATGATTCCACCAAAAAAACGTGTTTCACAATATAGTGAAATCATGGTAATTATTAACATGTGATTTCAGATACTGATCACCACACTTTCTATACAAGTGATATCAAACCCCAAAATTGGTTTCACAATATAGTGGAAGCTTGATAATGATTAACGAAAGGCTCTGACTTGCAGCAATAACCTTTCATACCTCTGAAAAGTAAAGAAAACTAATTTAACAAAAACTTATGTCCATTGTTCAACATGCAACAACTAAAACTCTCATTTACAATGAAAACAACCGAGATGAATCTTCTTAACCACTTTCTCCCACATTCTAAGAAAAAGGTAGACTCCCAATTGCTAAAGCTTAATCAGTCAGCATAAAATTGTTTGTCTGTGGTCTACTCTTCCTACATTAACTTTACCGGTTGTGGTAGCACCAATAATGTCGCCGTACTACACGCCCTCACTTAGAGGCTATTGTGAAATAATCTCGCTGCCGAACAATCCTTCAGTATCCCAAAGTCAACTGGCTTCATCCGATCTCATTATTTTCACACACACAAAAAAAAAAAAACACTGGCATAAAGCAAAAGTGAACATGTCTACTTATTGGTGACGAAGTTAGAACGCTGGTAGGCGAAATCCAGAATATCGTCGGTCGGTTCCCGGTTCCAAGAACCGCCTTTCTCTCAGACACCTCCAGACGCACTCGTCGCACCTTCCGTAACCCAAAAGGACTCTTGCTCTTCACTCAAGCTTTTACCCCCACTAGCCAAGTCAAATGAGCGACTACTTATGTATTCGTCACAGAGCTTACACTGCTTAGTCTAGTCAAAAGTGCAAGTAGGTTATATTGTGACTATGGACGGTCACAATACATACAGTTAATTTGTAAATTTGAAAAAAAATGTGTGTTTTTCTTCTAAAAATTAACATTGGTTAACCTTATTGTTAAACATAAGCATGACAAGATGGTGGCTCCAATTGCGACAGTGTCCTCCTACATATCCGCACACGCTGTGCATCCTCATTGGGGTGCCTTCCCCGGTGGCCCTTGCAATGCCACGAACGAAGCTGTGGCTGGCGGTGCTGGGCGCCCTGGGGGCGGGGCCTGACTGCTGCACGCACGCACGCACGGGCGGCGCAGCGGCACGCGCCGGGTGGCGGCAAACTGTTGGCTTTATCCCCCTGCGCGTTTCAGGAACAGAAGCTCAGACATTATGAGCAGCATTTCCTCCACTTCTCGAAAAGCTGACACACACTAGATTCTAACATTGGTTGGCATATTGTCGAGTTTGTCTTCAAAATTTATTTCACATTATCAACTTCAAACTGATTTACTCTGAAATAATTGAGCAATAATCTCGACCCTTAAGGTTTGGATCGATATAATTTAAAATTAAAACGAGTCGTTATGAAGCTAGAATCATATTAAAAAAAATTTCCGATTCGTAAGGTTGGTATTGCTTGTATTCATTTTCAAAAACTTCAACGATTTATTATTTCTTATTTTATTAAGAAGAGTCGTAATCCATTATTACTGATTGTTTCAATTGTATCCGTCTCTTCAGTATGTTATTTACTAAAATTCCTCTACAACAGGAACGATAAAAATGTAATACTAATATGCATGTAAATTGTAATATCCATGTAAATAATATTCATGTAAATTGTCTTGCTTGTTTTCATGTAGCAGAATTTAATTTTCATTTAATCTATTTATTTTCAGAAAACAATAATTACCTCGTGAATGTGACATATGGGGGAAAAGTATAATCTGCGCACGTTTTCTTTAGTCCTAGAATCCCCACCTCGCCCATTTAATTTACATAGTTGATTAATGACAAAATGGTACCAACAAAGCGTGATTAGCAACACTTTTCAGGATAAAATAATGTGACAAAAAATTATCTTATGCCATAAATATTTACTACTTATTAATCGATAGAGAATATTTTAACCTATTAAAGATCCAGGAGGTATCAACCACAAGTTTACTGTTTGGTACCATCAGCATCATCAATGTTTAATTAAGAATAAAGCACTTTTTCATAAAAATGAATCCTTAATTTACCACGTCTGGATTTAACACGCTTGTTTGCATCTTAAGATTATATTTTTCTGCTTCAGGGTGCTGGATTGTTAATTACATTATTAAATATGATTTTTACTTTTAGACCTCTGTGAATTATGGGTTGGCAGGTGTTGGCTAAACAATGTGACAGATCCGATATGTTAAGCCTGTGTCACATGACCGTTCTGTTGACGCGCGTCACCTAACGTTGAAAGATCTGTCAGCTCTGTCGACGCGTGTCGATGCCTGCGAACACGAGTTTTTTAACGCGGGTCGTAGATTAACACTATATCTTATATGAAATATCACATGAGCGCTCTGGGCGACTTGCGTTGTGCCGACAGCTCAAGCTATAACGTAGGTCAAGATAACGAGCTTTTTCTAGCTTTCATCACGCGTCGCCTATTACGCGATTAAGTTAGAATTTTCTTAAATTAAAATACTAAACATTCGTGCGATTACTATAACATTATAAACAAAATTCCACTTATACAAGACCGTCAACACAGTATTTTAAAAAATACCCCAAAATGAAGTCAAACCTTTGTTATGAATGGAGTTTACGAATACTTTAGCATTGTCTGGTTTCTACGTTTTGCGTCGAGCTAATTCTTAGTTCCCATGGAAACCGAGAAGTCTGTTAAGTCACACAAGAGAGCGTTTACGGCTCATAAAGTACATGCTTGATGTAGCAAATGGTTTCCATTTTAATGAAACATTTGTGTTAACAATCCATTTCGCTGATTAAGCAAAATTTTTATTTCCAACATAAAATTAAGCCTGGCATTAAAATTAATGATGTGCTTCGTAAATGGCAGCCAAACAGAAGGCATCATTTTTAATGAAATTTACTGGAAATAACATTTTCCACACAAGTGCTGTTTGGTACAATAACAAAATTTTGAAATAACAGGTTGTGGAAGTTAGGAATTAATGACCTTCCGGAACGTCCGGTATCTCATCAACACATTTGTAATCTAAATAATATAAAACAATAGTCAAGAAATAATGAGTAGAGTAAACAAAGGGTTATATGGTATTCAATGGAAAATGAATGCACATAAGAACGCTAAAAGTTCTACACATTTTACGTGATTACATAATTAATTACGTAAGTTACAAATTATTGGCAATATAAAAAACTTTACAATATTTTAATTAATAAATTACCTTAGAATCAGCGCACGATTAAGAACATTTTTCAATTTGGCACATGATGAAAAATGGAGCAAATTTCTTTCAGACAATAACACATTTAGGAATGTTAGTGATTTTTAGACAAGCGTTAGCATGACATAGTGTCATCACATAGTTCCTCCCTTGGCTTCATTTATCCAGGATTTAATAAGTAACACGTACGTGCATTGTCAATTAGTTTTAAACTTCTCGAAAAAACAGTAAGTATCTGTATCGATTCTAAAAGGTTCCTGACCCACATCCCACCACGAAAATCCGTTTCATTGCGTGGGTTCTGAGTGAACCAACATTCCCGAGCTACAGTGAATATCGAAACCTAATGTATGTGTAGTTTTTCTTCCTTCGGAAACGGCCCTTTACCGTTGGATTTCCTTACGGAACATAAAAGTGGCCATACGTTTCCGAGGCCGTTACAAGCAATAACAAGGCCGGTTTTAGCGCGCCGCGCGGCCAAATTCATCGCCAGACCTCTTCTGCGCTCGCGAAGGGCGGCGCGCTCCTTATTTATAGAGGCAATATACGCGAGCGCCGCGGCGGCGGGCCCGCGCGACGGACGCATGTGGAGCGATGTGTCCGATTCTAACGACACATAGATTAGCAAGCAATACTGCAGGTAGTATATAAAATTGCCGGACAGTGGGTGGAGGGAGACAACCATTTGTTACGGGCAGGATGAGATTTATATGCATTTTGGAAATTGAATCGGGAGTTTTAGGATACGATATATGATGACTGGCTGGAACAGTAATAACACGTTACATGTCCCCTCCCCGCAGAAGCGCCTTCTATTATTTTTACGCGTGGCAGCGGTGGCTGGGTGGGGGGACGGTGGGAGGGGACGCACTGCAGGCGGCCGCTGTCTGGGAGCTTCCGCGGCTGCTTCGCAAGAGAAGAGTGTGGGGGAACGGCGGCGGCGGCGGCGGCTTCAGCGCATATTTGCAGCCCTGGTATTTGTAGAAGAGATTTATTATTTTTGGCCAAATATAAAAGTACGTGAAATTGGTGAAGGGAAGCGCTTTGAAAGATTATCTGATAAAAATGCTTGGATACTTTCATTGTTACCTACCTCTTGAAAATTCCAATTAAGAGAAACAACGATCAAAATGTTTTCTCTGGAATGCATAAAAATGTTATTGTTCCAGTATAAAAATGTGGAATTTATCAAAATTCTTCAATATTTTAGATTAAATCTATTAACTAATTCCAAATATGTGATTCAATAAAAATGGGCGGCGGTGTGTAAAATGTTTACAAGCAAAGCAATTATTAATATAATAGAAATTTTTCCATTCCACATAGTAAATTCCCTACAACATAAAATAAAAGACTTTTACCCTACTTTGTAGGACAATTAACAACTTCAATAATTTAGTTGGATTTTAGATAATTCGCAAGGGACGTTTCAGAAAACATTTTAGTAATTATATGCCATGAAATTGGTGAAATGTAATTTGATTTAATGAAGTATTTAAAAGCCAATATCTTATAACTTAAGAATTTGACATCTCGGTAATAAGCAAACTACATTTAGAAGTGGAAGAAAAATTCATCTACTTCATAGAAACAAATACACAAACATTAAAAGTCGAAGACAGTAATTTGTATTAGTATGTAAAATGTAAGTAAAAAATGATTAAACGTAAAACTAGTCTATTATATCTGATCTTATAATCCACTTATTTAGCTTCTTATTTTCAAGAGAAAAAAATCCAAAAGAGAGTTCCCTCAGATCGTGAAGCCGTGCTACTTGTACCACCAGCGCTTTAAAACATGGTTTTCGAAATACGAGTCAGCGTTTGTTTAGGAACATTTTTGCAAGCGAAATGCCATCCCCTGTGCTCCGCGGGCGTACGTCCGTTATCAAGACGAAAAAAAGGCATTCCTGCGCAACGTCACAGTCCGGATTGGAGAAGATGGTTGAGAGGGAAAGTTAATGCACTGGCAGAGACCCGTTTATAAAGGAATTCTTCCAACATTTTCGCCTGGAAATGATCATTGAAGCTACAGAAAACACTAATCAGAGAAGTCGACTACGAATTTATCTTGGCAGACACCACGAAATCGCTAATGTTTAATACAGGAAATTAATTTCTCGCATCTCTAATTTTCCAGTTATAACCTCTGTTGACAAGTCAGGCGTTGCCTTAACTATTACAGCTACAGTTGCTCTTCTTTATGGGATTAGTACCTGACAAAGTTTGAGTGAGGCACAAATCTTTTTACCCCATTTAACCTAGTTGTATTACCCCTTGTTTCTATTGGTTTAGTGGTGAGTTGTAGTTGACATTTACATAATTGAAATGATTCAAGGTGTTGTCATTGTCAACAATACTATTTATTTCAATAAATAGTATTGTTGACAATGACAACGCCTTCAATCATTTCCCTTTTTTCTGTTATTTACGCGTCATTTAATACATAAGCACCGCAACCTCATCTATCTGCGATCAACAAAATTCTCGAAATATCAGTTAGTTCTTGTTATTTAAGAGTATATATAGTAGTCATTGAAATCTATGAGTGATGATTTGATATTAAGATAATAGAATTAACTCTGAAGTGGGGGTTGGAGAAATGGTAGAGTAAGAGGCACGGAAAAACGGGAAACCTTGAAAAAGCAGAAGCAATTTCCCTTTGTCTACCTCATATTTCCCATGGATTAACCGTGGGTCGAACCGAAACCCAGCGATGGAAGGTGTATTCGCTTGGCATCTCGACACAAGACACCTCCCTTGAGTTATGCCGTCATTACCGTCTTGATTATAGTCTTTCGCCACTCCCCGAGGAGCTAGTCGGCATTATAACATTGTCGGTAGCTGAAGCTGTAGCCGCGCTGGTGGCCTCCTCTACCTTTCGCTGCAGTCTCTCCCGCGTGCGCACCCGGCTTCCTTCCCCTTCTCCGCCTTCACGGCCTGCGCAAAGTTGCGTCGCCCCGCGCAACTTCCGCGCGCAACGTCAGGGCTTCTGGGGGCTAATCTCTTCGCCTATGCTCGGATACGCACGCCGAATAACAATAATATCGCGGCGCGCAAGTTTGCAGTCGCACGTCCGCCCTCCCCGCCCTCGTTCCCCTCCACCCCACCCCCCGCGCACGGCGCTCTTGTCTCCCATCCGCGCCAAACCCCTTACCGGCACCCATCGCCTGCTCTCCTTCGCAATCTCCACCGGACTATTTACTTCTCCACCTTTGCATTCGCTGCGATATCTCAGCGGCAACTTTCATACCACTGCAACGTCTTTAATCGAGAGGACCTAGGACCATTTGGAGGTGAATTTTTTCCCCTAGCTACATATTTGGAACACATTCAACCATTGTTTGGAGTAGTTTTCCGTGTTTTTTCGGTAGGCTAATGCCCGAGTAGCCCCCTGACTAGCAAGCCAAGGACCGCGATCTTCTCTTCCTCATTCTTTCCCCTACTCTCCGGGACACACACACATACACATACACACACTCACTCACTCACAATCAAACACTCTACCACACATGTGAGGAGAACCATCGGGAGCTTGGAACTGATCCGCACTGGGACGGCCCTGTTTTGAGAAAAGTAACTGGAGAGGGAAAACCTTCCAAGTCCGCGCGTAGGTAGCCGACATAGGCAGGATCTCACGTTCCAGCGCGAGAGAAACACCTCCAACTCCCAGATCATAAATTCACTACCTTTACGGGACTAACAACATACAAAGTTGGCCGCATCCGATGTCAGTACTCAATTTATTGCTCCCTTATGCTGCTATCAACTTTCCGCGCCCTCGCCTGTCTCTTTCACACCGATACGTATACTCATTTTCTATACCACCTGCTCTTAAAAATGATTCATCTATTTGCAGGAAGTTCATACTGCATTGGTAATATTATAAAGAATAAGGATGCTTTTTCTAGTGAGCTTATGCCCAGTGGTTAACCTCATTGTGTCCCTTAATATCTTGTACAACTCCCCATAACCCACACACAAATTTTCAATCCCCCATGACCTAATGGAGTCTCTCTCCTTCTCCAATCTTACCAACTCATCATCATATACAGCATGGATTTGGCCTTTAGGCCTGTTCCGTCTCCAGGAGTTTCATTTGATAATTCCATCGCAGTCGTGGACGTCCTACATTTCTTCTGCTTTGCGGTCTGCATCCAAAATTTTCAAGAGGGAACTATCCATTCTCAGAAGATGATTGTACCATTAGAATCTATGTGAATCTAATATTTGACCTATATTGCAAACTTGAAGTTCTGACCTAATGTCTTCATTTTTCTTGTAGTCCCTCAAAGAGTATCCCGCTAGTGGTCTCAGCAACCTCATTTCTGCTGCTTCAATATTTTTTCTGTGTTGAGCTTTTATTGTCATACCTCTGAACCATAGAGAACCACCATCTTTCCAACCCTATTTTTTATTTATTTCTCCTTAAATTACATCTACATTCCCCAAGACAATAGACACGTTCATCTTGCACATATTCACTCAGCATCCCCGTATTAATCATTTAGTTCATCTTCCGATACCTTCAACCTCAACCCACCGAGGGGTGGGCGTGGCCCCGTCCGCCTGAGAGCGTCTGAGAGCGCCCGCGTGCTGCGTTGCCCACCTCCCTCTCCATTGCAATATCCGCCCAATGCGGAGGCCTCATCAGCGAGGATAACCCCGTTTCGGCAAACACGAGCGCCACTTACGGCCGCGCGGAACGCAATCGGCCTCGCGAACACAACGGCTATTGTGCATGTGCGACTCCCAATTAACGAAGTGCTCGGTTAATGTAATTGCGTATTTGCTGGTGGGCGCGTGTTTACGCCGGCTGCTTCAAGTCGTTGAGTACAGCGCCTTGGGTCTAGCGACCTGCTTTTATTAGTTTCTTGGCCGTAGTCTTTTATGACGGTTCTAGCCACGGTGGAAGTAAGGCGGTGCATTTCACTGAGAGTAGTTCGGTGGTATTGACTGCATCTCCTTAGAAGTTGAAAGTTCGCCAGTCGAATCTGAAACAAATCGGTAAAGCAGTAGAGTTATAAGTTAATTTTTAAGTTTTTTAAATATTTATTTTTACACAGGCACAGATTTGAATGAAATATTTTCATGCTATACAGGAGTCAATTGGAGAGAAAATATGCATTTTCGTTTTTTTAATTTGCTTAAACAACCCCAACAATAGTAGATTTTATCATTCATTGCGTAACAAAATTTTGTAACATTTAAGTTCTAGTTTAGGGTAGTCAAATTTTCACTGACTAGAAATTCTAACTTTTATTTGTTACCTCTTTTCTTACAAACACAATCAATGCTTTTATTGTAGCACTCTGCGCAGTTCAATCTTTGTATATGGTTAAGGTTGGTCCGATATATCAAGTTATGTGTTCTATTGTACCTATTGTAAAAAACTACCACAACTGAAAGTAAACACTTCACTTAAATTAACGCTTGGAAATAAAAATTTAATATAAGAATAAAAAATGTTTTCTTTTCCAATATTATTTATGGTAAAAACAGTTTTCCATGGCTATGCTATCGTTATCAGAAACTGATACATATCAAATAAAATATAAAACTACTTTAGTAGTGTACTGTTGAATATATGACTGAAAGGTTTAGTAAATATACAATTTTAAGTAAGATAAATGATTTTAATGAAAGGAGAAAAAGAAAATATGCAAAGATTTATTTTAATCTTACAGACAGTGATTTATCAAATCTAAGCAATCTCTGAAAGTAAATTTGTATGTTTTCATTTTTTGCATTTAATTCTTACATTGATTCAGTAAAAAACTCAAAGCTATATATTTACCAAAACTTTCAATTATCTATTTATCAGTTAATTACTGAAAATTTTGAACTTGAGAGTCATACTTATGCCTCGTGTAATTATTTCCACTCTTCCGACCTCACTGCCCAGCATTGTTCTCTCTAACAAAGCAATTTTAGTATCTCTTTTATCACATGAGCAAAACACATTTTCAAATATTTTTTCTCGCAAATCCGGAGTTCCTAACCGTTTACGAGAAAACCAATACATTTTTTGTTGAGAGAAAAAATTATTTATTATTCTTCCGTAGAGAGTTATTTTTACAATTTACCAAGAATTATTAATTCGTGGAATAACGAAAATACCTTTCAGCAAAATAATTAGCGTACTGAGGCAACAAAAGCGTTTTTCTGCTCATCAAGCCCTCTCGCTGCCGACAGTTTCTTGCAAGTCGCAGCCAATATGGGCCCATCGCGGAGATTGCCCGCGCTTTGTGGGCGAAGAGCGAGGGACGTGCTCCTCTCAATGGCGCTGCTTCCTGGAAGGCGACGTTCCTTCGCCGGCGCCCTCCCCCCTCCCGCGGCCTCCTCCTAATAACTTGCAAT
Source organism: Teleogryllus occipitalis (assembly GCA_011170035.1). NCBI lineage: Eukaryota > Metazoa > Arthropoda > Insecta > Orthoptera > Gryllidae > Teleogryllus > Teleogryllus occipitalis. The sequence continues at coordinate 200,329 of BLKR01001238.1, forward strand.
TACTTTTCATCCTCCTCAAATCCTTTTCTCCCGAGCGTTTTTTTCTTCTCTTCACTTTCCAATCTGCCTCCTTCGCGCCGCCGGGAGTCGCTGACGCGATGACAGACAGGGACTAATTGCGCGCGAAGAACCTCCTAGGCCTCGAGCTGCTGCTGCTGGCGGCGATGGCGGCGATGGCGGCGGCGGCGGGGGCTGAGGCCGCGGGAGCGGCGGCGGTGGTGGCGGGGGCGGCGGAGACGATGGCGGTGCGGCGGTGCGGCGTGGGCAGCGTGGGCGGCGTGGGCGGCGTGGGCGGCGTGGGCGGCGTGGGTGGCGTGGGCGGCGTGGGGGGGGTGAGCGGCGTGGGCGGCGTGCGCGGTGTGGGCGGCGGGGGCGTGGGGCGTGGGTGGCGGGGCGGCGGCGGCGGCGGGGCGGCGGCGGCGGCGGGGCGGCGGGGCAGCGGGGCGGCGGGGCGGCGGGGCGGCGGGGCGGCGGGGCGGCGGGGCGGCGGGGCGGCGGGGCGGCGGGGCGGCGGGGCGGCGGGGCGGCGGGGCGGCGGGGCGGCGGGGCGGCGGGGCGGCGGGGCGGCGGGGCGGCGGGGCGGCGGGGCGGCGGGGCGGCGGGGCGGCGGGGCGGCGGGGCGGCGGGTCGGCGGGGCGGCGGGGCGGCGGGGCGGCGGGGCGGCGGGGCGGCGGGGGCGGCGGGGGCGGCGGGGGCGGCGGAGGCGGCGTGCCGGCGGGGGCGGAGGTGGCCGCGTTTGTTTTGTTCGCGCGCCTTATGGCTCGCTTTCGACGCGCCATGCTCTTGTTCTTTGCGCCACTCGTTCCTTTTAGTGTCACATCACTTGTCAAATTCGACTAAACGAAAAGAACTTGCATCGCCACGAGTGTATTCTTTGGCTCTGGCATTCTGGTCTGACGTACTGACGCTCTGAGGGCTCTGACGTACACTGATCCTTAAACTGTTATTATTTTAAAAAGTGACATAATAAAATTATTATAAATATACAAATTTTTAATACCACAAATATATTTATTATTATTATTATTATTACATATACAAATTATAATATTATATTCAATGTGAAATATTGTCATGAATAAAATTGTAATTTTTTTCTGGGTACAAAGCATAAAGTCCTTGTATATTAAATTTAAATTAATACCGCACACATTACTGATTTCAAAATTTCTGGCAGTTTACGTTAAATGCCAATTTCTTACCACATATTTTATATCCGCACAATTTATTTTCTTTTAATCCTGTAGAAAGAACAAATCAAATATTGAAATAGATACGAATTATATAAAACAACAGGGTATGTAATATGTGCTCATAAAATTCCCTTGGAACTGTCGTAATTAATTTCCTAAAAACAAATTGTGAGGGTCGGATTGCTGACAGAAAGAATATGGAGAGTGAGGTCTAGATCAGGATGGCTCAAATAAAACAATCGCGCCAGATTATCCATGGTGGCCCGCTTCAGTTGCCCGAGTGGCACCCACTCTTCACTAGACTGGTGAGCCGAGCGTCTTCCATTCCATCCCCCTCCCCAGCGGGCTCACTCGACAATCAGCGGACCACAACAGTTCCCGCACATAAGCACTGGACCATGGGACCATGGCACGCTAAAGAGGCCGCCCACTCGAGCAACCAGGAACTAGGTCTTAAAGAAAAACTATTGGTACTACAACAGCAGATTCTATTTTCTCGGATATTGGTACCTTTTTCCACTTTTTCAACTTGAAAGTGTTGAACAGCGACGAAACTTGCACATTTTGTTCTATGTGAGAAAAATGGAGCCCTTTTAAAAAAAATTGTTTTTAAAATTGCCGATATTACACACAAAATTACACCAAACCTACTCATATTTTCAAAAACTTTTAGATGACTGTTTCCACACCCATCTCTTAAGACCATGTTTTATTTGGAAAAATATATCTTCAATATTGTAGTTGTAGGAAGAGACTGAAAAATTATTTAACATTTGTGGAAATTATGTCATACTTTTAGGAAACTAAAAATGTAAAAAAAAAGTTTGCAACTGATTTTTGAAAAAAAATTGACAATATTGTTAAGTCTTCATGTAAATTACCCTCAAAAATACAAATATCTCTAGCAATTTTTCAGAGCGTTACGTTACGATTAATCGATAGTAGAACACCAGTTTTGGAGATAATCATCTAAACGGCTTAGGTTCTGGCGTTGACCACAGACGAACAAGCAGATGTTTTGCCATCAACGTATAAAGAACTCACAAAACGTGAATTCTGACTACCCAATAGTAGGTTAGGCGAAGTAATTTTCTTCATAAAAGAACAAGAATTATCCTGTTTTTTTGGAATGAAGTACCTAGAAAACGAGTATTGTTGTCGAAAATATACTGTTTTTTGCTGTAGCATTGCAAATACTTTCTTTTCACTACAAAAATAGCATACGAGAAAGTAAAAGTTATTAAAACAGATGAACAATTTGGAAATTGACATCATTTTCAAGAAAGATAAGAACTGGACAATGATAATTCAACTCCTTAAAAACGCGTTCCAGAACAATTCCACATCCGTCAATCAGAAATCCAGTTATGGAAACGTGGGTAAGAACAGTATCTCAGATCGTACGGAAACTGCGGCTCTGCGAAACTGTAACGATGTCCCTCATTACTCGGGGACATCTATCTATCTCGATTTCCCATCGCCACGAACAACTTCCCAGCGCCGACCGAAGCGCCACCCACTCACAAGTTCGCATTTACGCTCTCCCTGCGCGAGGCCAGCGAAGCTGCGAATGGAGCACGCAGCATCTGAGACAAAGAGCACGGCGAGAGCAGAGCTCACCAGAAGTCAAATAGAAATCACGCGGGCCATGCAAAACAGAAATTGGAGACAGCGCGGACGCAATCACGTGAACTCGTGATGGCGATGGGGATCAGTGTGTGGCGGGAAAGTTAGGGCTCTAGAAGAAGTAGATTAGATAGCAAGAAGAAATCTCACTGTTCTAGATGGTTTCAATTCATTCTTATATTTCATGAATATATTACATCAAATAGCGATCTATATGGGCTGAATATGTGCATTCTTTACATTTGATTTCTGCGACAAAAAAAATTGTAATAACTGGTCAATGGTTAAGAAAGATTAAAAGAAATAACCATTCTTATCTTTCAACAATTTCATCACCTAGTGTTACATTCATAACAAATATTTTATCTGTATATTACTACCTATCTATTTTTACTCACTATTTTTACTCTATCGTCCTTACTTTGTAAGAAGAGAAAGTATTGTAATCGTGTGTCAGAAAATGGCAAATTTGTTTACATGAAAACGCTTATTTTCGGGCCCTGGTAACGAAAAATGAATAAATTATGTTCATATATAAAGTAATTTACTTCCTATAACCCGTTATATAATCAGAACACACGTTTTGTGGGTCCTTAATACCCAAAAATTGATTGATGATGAATTATCTCTCTGTCCGTCAGTCTGCTCGCTTGTCCGTCTGTAGTCAATGGCAGCGTCTCAAGCGTATAGTCTATTTTCTCCAAAATTGAAATTCCCCAATCAATCGGAACTGACTCGAGGCTTTGCGAGTTGGAAATATTTATATTTTGGGGGTACTTTACATGAATCCTCAACAACTTTTCAAAATTTTCTGAAAATGGCACCATATTGTTTATTAAAGTTAGTCCTCTAATAACGTAAGTAGAGGAGCGATTAGCGTTCGTAACACAGAAATGGTGCAGGTCGCATTTTCGCTTAAATAATTGTTTTTCTGGAAATTGCAAAAGTTCAGTTCTTTTACGAAATTAAAGCTTATGTTTAAAGAGAGGTATTAGAATAAGATCACGGACAGTTGTTTTGAAAATAGTAATTTCCGCTTAATTTTATGTGAACTATAGGCAATTAAAAATTTTAACACATTTTTCCCAAAAAGACCAAATTAGTTATTTATATTTTATCTTCGTATTATCAAAGGATGGTAAAAATAATGGGGATGGTTCCATTTCCAGCATATTCTCTGCTTTTACAAAACTTTCAAAAAGTTAACATTACAAAACACCAAATGGAAGATAGATAGTCATCTCTTTAAAAAAGATCATGTACAATTTTTTTGCAAAAGCAAATATTTCCCCCTTATTTTCTGGATAAAACAAGGTACGCTTAAAATAAGAGTGAAGGTATCATTTTCATTGGTCTCTGAATTTTCGAAAATTGCGTATTGGAAATATTGGGTTCAGACGATTCGCTTTTTAAGCTTGGGTCCCCTAGTTGACCCGTGAACTTGGTCCAATGGAGTACTGGTAAGGCCCACAGCTCGTTAACTAAGAGGACTCGAGTTCGAATCTTGTTGCGGAAAGAGTTTTTGGTTGTTTAAAAGAGTTTTTCAGAATCATATAGTAGTATATTAGTATAGTATTGTGACCTTTTACTCAGGCTGGGTGTGAAATGTTCATGGATTCGGCGCTCTCCTTTTTGAAGATTTTGTAAAAAAAACAACACAAAGTCGTAGTCACAGAACATTTATAATTTGACGTTTCCTTGAGCATTGACCAAGATACAGAAAGTCATTCCATAAACACCCATAACAAAAAGAACAAACATTGTACAATACTAAAAAAACCAAAAATAACCCAAGAAAAAACAAGAAGGTTTCCTCAAATATAAACAAAACTTTGTTTTGTTCTGGAGACTATCATTTTATCCATTCAATAGTTTTCTTATGACTAAAGCAAGAACTGAACATTAGCACTAATCAGACATCAAAAAGTAAAGAATGACATGACAGTGATATAATGTTTAATCAATATTATCACATTCCTTATTGCACTATCAAACTGGGTCTTAAGCATTAAAAACTCAAATTGAAATATTAATTTTTTAAGTACAGTATTCATTGCAGGTTACTTTTCTCTTAAATGTACTATTTACATTACAACAGATCACCTGGTCTACGTACCATTTCACAAGCCATCTTGATTTGTAAGCGCCAGCATCTGCTTATCAAAAATAAACAATACCCTCTATTGTAGTGACTATTACATCAGCACTGACATAAGCTTCTTACACTGTCTTCTTTAAACATCTCTATTGAATGTTTATAGTTTCAATTTAACAGAAGATGTGTCTTTCCAACACAGTACATTCTATCAACAGAAGCACTGATCAAAATCTATAATTTATAAACAAAATGTACAGTACAAATACCTCCTTTCTCAAGATAACCTCACTCCACGACGTCTGACGAACGACAAAAGTCTCTCGCCTCCCTCCTGCCCCCGTGACGTCACAACGGACGGTAGCAAGACCTCCCCTACCTCCTCTACACCCCTCTTGCTGGAGAAGTTGGTGTCGTCAGCGGCGGCAGCGAATTCATATGTCGAATATGTGAATGGTCACAGTACAGTATTGTGAAGCAGTTAGAAATAATGCGAGAAAGTATGTGAGGTGTGGCACCATTAGTTTCTATACTGAAAAGTCTACTACTTCCAATTTGTAGTTACATTTTCCATTATTACACCACTCACTAAAGAATGGTCAATTGTTTCATAATAGATGAATATTGAGAAAGAAAATTTTGTTTGTACTTCGTGATACAGAAGTAAAAGAAATACCTTAAGCTGAAATCATATGTTCCTAATTTCTTTTGAAATTACTTAAACAAGGAAAATTACCAATTCAGTATTTAGCAAATAATACTGATATCTGTTATCTAATATCAGCGAGGAAACGATTGAATAACAACTCCGCTATAAATATTAAAATATAAATCGCTCAATCATTAATGACGATGTAATTCAAGTTAAGTAGCTTTAAAGTGTTTTGTAAGGTACCATTTAATTGTCTCAAGACACCCCCATAAATTAATTAAAAATATCACGCCTTATCAATTCATTATGTAGGTGTCATTTAGTACGAAGGATAGTTTCAGCTCAAATGTAATTATATAATTTTGTGAAATTGTGACACTTTTTAAAATTCAGTATTTTTAAATCAGTTGACTTGATACAATTTTTTGAATATAAATAATTGAACTTCAAAAACTACAAAACTGAATGGTACAACATATCAGTTTACTGTTTTTAGTTAAAAGCGGTTTGCGCTGTACACATTCGTTCTACACAATATTTCAATATTTTCTATATTTCGAAAATTCTCAAACGTAACGTACAGCCTGCAGAAAATTTCAAACTCGGTGAGTTTCTACCAAGCTGTCACTTTTAAAGGATCGGGTGTGTGCCAGCAACGAGGATATTGCCCTGCGGGCGGTCATTCCGATACCCCTGGCAAGTGACGCGATCGCTTTCGTGATGAACCTCGGCAAACGCTTCTCATTTGTCTCCACACCTCGCCGACGCGCCGCCCCGCGCGCCGCCGGCGGGAACGCCTCGACGCGACGGCTCTGGCAGCGGGAGAACAACTGAAGGGCGAAACAATGCGAGCCCTCAGGGAGCCGTTGGGAGCGTCATGATGAAGGATTCGTAATAACTCTTCTCGGTACGGGTGTAGGCCTACATCACCGGGATTGCGCACGCAAAATACTTTGCAGATTTGCAATGGGCGACGAGGTTGATTTGAAACGTGGCTCGGTGCAGATAACGCCTTTTCACGATTTATTTCTCTGTCGATGTGAACGCTACGAGTGTCGTCGAGACACTTTATTTCTTTTAGATTGCAATCTCGCAAATGCAAGCGGAGACATAGGACGATGGTTCGGGTTCATCCGAAGGGCTTTTAACTTCTCGTATACGTATGTAGCATAAACGTTGTAAAATACATACTATGGAGAAAGTTTTGTAATATGCCAGAAAATAATTTTCAAGATTTCAAAGGAAATAGCACGTTTTGGGGTCCCCTGACACCAAAATATATTTTTTAAAGAGTCCGTCTGTTCGTCTATCTGTTCGTCCGTCTGCCCGTCCATCCGTTCGTCCGTTCGTCTGTTCGTCTGTTCGCCTGTTCGTCTGTTCGTCGGTTCGTCCGTTCCTCCATCGTCTGTGAACAACACAAGCGCCTAAAATATTTGTAGAAATGTTTCTTAAATGAATATTGTCCGGTCGATCTGCTTCCACTCAAAGCACTGCGATTTCGAGAAAGAAAGTGAGAAATTGTGAGAGTATAAATAAATAAAAAAAGGACATATTTATATATAGTGACACGTTGTATACGTGTATATATATATATAATATATATATATATATATATATATATATATATATATATATATTGTAATATTTTGTATCAAAAGTCGAAATTGTGTATCACAACCCATATTAGGAAGACAAGGGTTCAAAAATTATATAATTTTATTTGTAAGGATGGGAGTAAAGGGGTTGTGTGTGTGTGCAGAAACCATGACAGTATCAAGGACCTACAAAACAGGTATTCTGGCTACATCACGTGTTAGATTTTTTCTTCATTTAGCAACTGGATTTGTCCAGATTTTCGTTATCAGAGACTGGCAATTATGTTTTTTCTGCGGAAAATCCGCCGTTTTTGCGCAGTATTACATAACTTTTCCTATACTTTGTATATTACTCCCTATATATGTACGTATACGAGAAAGTAAAAACTGTACAGATGAGTCAGAATACTCTAAGAATTTTAATGTTGATGAAATCATAACTATCCTTAAGGACGTGAAGACAGAGAAAGCTCCAGGGTTTGATGTAATGCACCAAGTATTCCTATAAATTAGTGGTCCTCAGGTGAAAGAATAGTTGACAAATTTTTTTACAGATATTTTAATGACCGGAAAAATTACCACAGATTTGAGGAAACTAAAAGTCATGGCTATCCTAAAACTAGGGAAACCAAAACACAATGTGGAGTGTTACAAACCGATATCCCTTCTGAGTGCCAGGTTATAAACTTTTAGAAAGACTGATTCTTAGTAGAATCAATAACAAAATAATGAATTGAATATATGATGAACAAGCAGGATGCAGACCTGAAAGAAGCTGTTTCGATCAGGTGCTCAGTTACATGTATAGAGGCTGGCTATCAAAAATACCTAAAGACCGCTTCTGTATTTATTATATACGGTTATAGGTAATTCTGTGAATTCCGTCTTATTTTTGGGACATGATTTAGCTGTATCTAACACGTTTTAGTTATCGAATTGTTGATATTTGCTTTAAAATATTTAATTTTCACACAAAATGTTTTACGATTTTTAATGAGTTACAAAAATAATGACTGAGATGTGTAAATTGGGACAGAAATTGCGATATAAATTGTATTAAGTAAGAGATTACGGGTGAGAAAGTGTGTGCGGCATGTAGCCCCTCTAGATACGTAAACTATATTAGTTTATAATTTTGAATATGTTATTTAGTTTTATGTAATATATCCAACTTACATAGGGTAGCATTGTAAATACGTGTCGCATAGCCCTAATGAGGGAACGGTAATGTCCCAGAAACGTTGGCATACTAGGAGTTTTTTCAATGATTTGACTCACAACTATTAACCCTTCCTAGAATCTGTGGTGAGTGCATACTTATAATGATTTTTTTCAAATATTAAAATCCAGTTTTAAAACATCTCTTACGTCGTTGATATTTATTTGAAGAACATTTCCTAAATATTATGGTATTTATGAATACAATTTCTTCAAATAATTTCTTAAAAATGCGCGTCAAAATATGCGTTTTCACATTTTCTCAAAGGTAGCTCCAAAGGTTTCGTAACTGCAAAGATGCGATATTTTACTCTTCTATAATATTATTAAAGTTATATTTCAATTCCACAATTAGGAAACCGAAAAAATAAGAAAGAGTGAAAAAATGTAGTTTTGGTGGCGATAGATAGCAGCTGAGAAGAGATTTGGGCAAAACCAAAAAGCTAGAAAAGCTAGCCCAGAAACCCAAAGAAATTACAATATTTATTACTGCGAGAAAGTCTGTGCCTCACTGTAGAATTACTAAGTTTTTCTACAACACTGTTAATTTAAACACCACTATCGTTCATTTTCATGACATTTTGTTATAAAGTACGCGTAGTTGCTCTTGGTCTGAAAGTTACAAATGTAATGATTTGTGTCGAAAACATTCATTACAATCACAGAAATTAAATATTGTTTCATAATAGAGTTTAATTAAAGATAGAGTGTTATTGATCTTTGAACTCAATTTTTTTTCAAAAATGCTATTCGTTGTAACACAGGGAGTAGTCCTTCTTAGAATCCTCACTAATAATCTGTAACAATCCGCGTTATAAACAAAGTATCTGAATACCGCAAAAGTAAATTAATATTAAGTTTAAAAAGATATTCCTTTTAAATATTCTATGGATGATAAATTTAATATTGGGTTAAAGCATTTAGAGTTACTGGAACAATAAAATATAATATACAAATTTACTATTAAACTTAAAAGATTATCGCCTCTTCTCTTAATTATCGACGAATTTTTGCTTAATAGTTAACAAGTTCTTTATGCTCCAACCAAATAGCACATTTTATTGTATGATCATACAATCAATCAGTGATACACATTTCTAGTTTTTAATTGACGGGAAACGTTTAATTCATAAAACCCAATTGGATAAAAATATAGTAAATTTGTATATTCTTGGAGCATGAAGGGCGACACTATTGAGGAAATATTTAACATAGGTTTCAGTTGTTTGAGATTTGCCAACATTAGAAGTTTTTGAAATGTCATATGTTGTATATTTCTGTATTAGTCTAACTTATACATGGAATGGAAGTTTGGAAGTTTTTATTCAAACGGCAATAAAATATCTAATAAAAATATGGTTAGGTTAAAAAAGATCAGAACATGTTACGATATATTCTACAACTTTTTTGCTAGGAATTAACTTGATCTTACTGAATAAAGTAGTGCGATCTATAGGTTAAACTAATTAAGATCTTTGATTTAAACATGGTTTTTCAATGTAGCCAAAGTTTATTTTTCTACAGAACGGGTGTCTGAAATGCTAAGTTTTACAGGCATAATGAAATGAAAGGTTAGGCGCACTGGCCCAGTAACGTATGTGTCCCTGGTTTAGTATGAAGGACCTTAGAAAGTTCATCTGAAGCTGTGTCCCTTCTATCGCTCCCTCCTCCCTCGAGCAAAGGGAGAGGACGAGGGGACGCCGTTGCGAAGGGCGGCGGCAGCTAAGGCTCGGTCTCGTTAATCACGAGACCGAGCCGAGAGCAAACAATTGACAGCTCATGGCACGTCCCCTGGGGCTCGCTCTAGCGGATGATTGTCGAAGTTTTCAGCGAAAATGTTGACACAAGACACTCACGGTATGGCGATAATGGTCCTCAGAGAATGGAACTCCCTTCCTCACCGCGCTGACGGGAAAGAAGAGTAAAAAGGCGTCTCTTGTCAAAGCGACTCATAGATCCTTTGGCTAATTTCTCAAAATGAAGTTCTCCCGCAATGTTCTTGCCTCCAAAGTCCGATAAGCCACATTATTTACAACGACTAAAGAATCCCAAATTATAGGTCGTGAAAAATGACTTACTTCTACCCAAGGATTGAAGATGTTCTCAAGGGAGGGAGAAGGAATGTAAACGGAGTCACTTAATGCCGCTCTAGAGGCTATTAACAGAAGCCATATTACTGCATTATTGGGTTCGAATTTTACTCTTTAGAGCGCAGTTTACACGAAGCGCTTTTATAGTCCAAAGACACAAGAACTAGGGTCATTAATGCAAAGAATTTCACGAGTTTCGTTCAGAGGTAGCAAATAAAACCAGACCGCACATCGAGGAATTATTGCTCCTGCCTTCGCACAGGATTATTGCCCCGATATTTCTAGAAACTACATAAAGCGCGAAAGACGAGCTACCACATGGCTCCGAAATAGGCGACTGAGGAGAAGGACACGAAGCATTTGTCCCTCCGCATTGCTTCCCGCTCCCAGCGAATATAAGCTCCCCTCCCACCTCTCTTGGGAAAAGCTCGGATGCCCCCCTCTGTTTATACAGGGACACATTAACGTACGGAAGGTACTTTATTTAATCAGGCCTGCCACGGCAAAGCCTTGGCCAGGTCTTAAGTTTAAAAGATTCCCTCTCATTATTAAGTTGGCTCCCCTGAGATTAGAGCGGAGCGGGGCCTGTAATGAGCTCAACTGTTTATAAAGATGGCGGGTGGCACCTGCGCCCCGCCGCAGATTGCTTGGGACTTAACCGCACTTTAATACCCGTATTTATTAACTACAGGCGCCTCGCTCCACGCCCACCCCACCCCACCCTCCGCCCCTCCCCCCTTCGCCGGGACGGCGCAAATGCATTGGGTCGCGCACCCGGTCGCTCCGGAAGGACGCACACGGCGCGGCGTTGAAAGCTCAGGGCGCTTCCAGAGAGAGCGACGCCGCTCCCTTAGCAGGCGATTCTAGTATATTTCTTTACTACTGGCAAAGAACAGAATATTGTTCATTTTTACTTTCTCGTACAGAGAGTATAGAGGAAGTTATGCAATGCCGCAGGAAAAAAGTGCCTGCAATGGATTTTTCGACAGAACAACACATTTTGATCAACGCTGCTGCTGGAAAAAGGAATTTTTTGCTTCTATATCTAGCAAATTACTCGTTATACGTTGAAAAATTGTTATTTTGGTTAAATTTTGCCGTTATTCCTTTAAAAATTGGGAACCGTTTTTAAGAAAATGTCATTTCAGCGTTACTGTTTATGTGAAATTTGAAGATCTTTTGCACAGAAAACTTTTGAGTTTTCGAGAAAATTCATCGAAAGTCTTTTGAAGAACATCCAATCACAAATTCAATAACGTATACAAATTGCTGGAAATGTGCATATTAATGGCATGGAGAGATATCTCAAAAAATAAATCATTCAAAGTATATGTACCCATAATTGTAATAATGAATGCAAATCGTCGGTATTGTGAATAATAAAGGTGTAATAGCTAAGTAAAAAAATTGGAAAACAAATAATGCACCACAGTAGTGTGTTTCATTTGTTACAATACATTTAGCACTATCCCCACCAAAAGTTTAAAGAAAAATTGGAGCCGTTTTTGAGAAAATCTTATTTTTGTTATTTTTATTACTACACATATTTCAATGGAATCAAAAATGGAAATGACCTTAATGAGGTAACTAATTATGGAGAACAAATTTCAATATATATCTTCAATTATGTATATGCAATTGTGAGAAGACGCCGAAAAAAATTCAATCTTTTGCAATCTTCAAAACTTCAGAGGTGACAGTGAAATGCGATCTACGCCACTTTTACAACTGCATTTCACTCTATTCTTGCAAGAAATTTGAAGAAACAAAATTGAGCCAGTTTTGAGAAAATTTTGAAAATGTCCAAGGGCTTTATGTAAAGAACCCTCAAAAATTAATGATTTTTTTCAAAATCGCAAATCTTTGAATAAGGCCAGATTCATAGGAATTTTGTTCAGTTTGGAAAGAAATGTACGCTAAGTTTAGTAGGTGCTAGTGTTGTTGACAAACGACCGACGGACAGACAAATGGACGGACGATTTGAAAAACAAACAAGAAAACATTTTTCGGTGTCAGGGAATCCCAAAACGTGCATTTTTGTTGAAATATCGAAATCGATTTTCCGTAGCATTACATAATTTTCTCTATATTACGTAAATTACTCTGGTTATGATAAAATAATAAAAAACTTTCTTCTCTTCTGGGTATCCTAGGTCTTCAAAATGTCCTGCTACAGTCAGCAGGGGACTTGCAGAAATCATGCTGAGAACGCGCCGGGGACATGCGTAGAACTTGTGAAGAATATGTGGGGGAACGTGGACGGTCAGATGGAGGCCGGGTTGTGTTTCTTTCAGCAAAATTCTTTCAAATGCGTCCCTTTTGAAATTTCTTTTAATTTTTGAAGGTTTTACTTTCCTGTGTTTCACCACTCCGTAGCCATGCATAGCTTTTCACAAATGAATAAAACTCCCAAGTCTATGTGTAATTAAATTGATGCTTCAATAGGCCCGTCGTAATGAGTTGGGTTTTTAAATACAGTTCAGAGGCTGATCTTACTAAGATAAGATATACTTACTAAGATCAAATATAAACATACTTTCACATTTAAAATAATGTTCTTCGCTGTACGGAAGGTTTTCTCCGGTTCAGCTTGTTGTTTTATATTTACACTATTTCATGCAGTACTGTGAACGGTTTCAATTGTTTTGAAGTTGTATGTTAGGATGTTCCATGTTGACCGGCAATAATGATTCCGAAATGCAAACTCTTTGAAATATAATTTTGTTTTCTTTCATGCTTACTCCTATAAAGGCTTTCCAAAAAGCGCACTCCTTGCTGTACTTCTAATTAACCACTAATTAATACGCATACACCAAGTATATAAATATCTTCATATTTTCCTTCAGAAACCGATGGTCACTTTGAAGCAGTCACTGATTCATTGAAGCAGTCAGAGCGAGTGAGTATTTCGTGTTTCTAGGGCTTCGGTCTATAGAAAGTGTACTGTGCCCTTCGATTCTTATATATCGTTCCTTTGATTCTGAAATTCGGTTCTTTTGATTATGAAATATTACTGAAAGGAATCGGTTCTCAATAATATAAATCGATGCCTAAATGGTTTCTTCCTCAATGTCCTAAGTTTTATTGACGTGGATGTTTCTTGAACCATCATTCCTTTAAGTGCGAGAAGAGAGGGAGAAAATACGACGGTAGACATCAGAACAACCCCCACCAACCACTCCAAATCCACCAACCACTCTACTAACCACTCCAAAATCTACCAACCACCATAATAACCCCAAATTAAATTTCATAATGGTATTTATTTCCATCTATAAAATTACACAAATATTGTTGCATTCATAATGTTTGTAAATATCTGGTATCTGTAATTAATCAGTATGCAGTTGGCCGTGAGTATTACATTTTAAAGAAAATCAAAATACATGTAAATACAAAACCAGGCCTTAAATATGTTTAATGCAGGTCAACACTTCTGTCTCCCGTGGAGTTTGCATAATTATTTTTACTTTCTCGCCCTTGCTTTGTAAAAAGAGAAAGTATTGTAATCGTTTGCTGGAAAGCGGTGAAAAACTTTTTGTAGATCCCTGGTAACGAAGAAATAATTTGTTTCTATATATAATAAATTACTTCCTCTAACACGTTTTGCAATCAAAATCCGTGTTTTGTGGGACCTTTATACCGAACAAATAGAGCTGCAACAACACACACTTTCTCGCATTATTTGTAACTGCTACGTAATATTATACAATCTACTTGAAACTGCGAAAGTGTTTTCAACCAGCAATTTTTTTCCGCACTGTGGCTAGAACACAGAGTCTCCGAGTAAACACGCTGTGCGCCTTACCTCTCCACAAAGCACCCGTTCTGACGCATCAACTCGCGCCGACTAATTGTCTCAACCAAATTTTCCAAACATTTTCCAAAATTCAGAGAAATCAACGAAATTAAGACCTCCACTATTCTTTCAAGCGTTACTTGTTTCATACGTGGAAAATATTTAAAGAACAAATTTGGATAGATTTTTGAGAAATTATTTTTTATCAGTTGCATTCAATCACAAATTACGCAAAAACTAGTTTTTTTAAATTGCACGTAACTTTTTATAAAGAAATGATTTTTAAAACTGATTTTCTTCCATGAAAAAATCTCTGTCTACAATGTAGTAGTTGTGGGAAAGTGCCGAAAAAATTGAACTTTAGCCATTTTCGAAATATCAGGGATTCCAACAAAAATTCGTCACCAAGGACCCACAGAGTCCTTGGCCTGTTAAGTTCGTCTTCTTCTTCTCTTCTTCTTATCTTCAAGTATTTAGGCATAATGCCTGTTACGCCGCTAGTACTGGTCCTTCCAACGCATTCTTGGACGTCCTATGTTTCTCTTTCCTCTTGGTTGATAATTTGCCATTTGTTTAGGAATGCGGTCGTTGATCATTCGCAACAGATGTTCTTGCCAAGAGAGTCTGTAGTTAGTGACTTTCTCTATGGGACATTCTACATTTAGCTCATTTCGGATTTTTGTGTTCTTTTGTCTATCTAGGAGACTATATCCCGCTACCGCTCTAAGAAATCTCATTTCTGCTGCTTGCAGTCTTGAGATATCTTTTTTTTTGTCATTGTCCACACTTCACTCCCATATAAGCAAGTTGGTATTGACATAACTTTATAAAATTTGATGAGAGTGTCTGTTCTCACTTTTGAACTGAGTGTTCTTCTTATGGTACCATTCATTTGATTGAATCGTTCTATTTTCTTATTTATGTCGATTTCGCCATAAAATGATATGTCTGCTCCCAGGAATGTGAAGTGCTGTATCTGTTCTACCGTTTTATTATTTACTACAATTTTTGAGCGTACCGGGTATCGTCCTTGGAATGCCATCACTTTCGTTTTGGTGTCCGATATTTCCAGATTATATTCTGACATTATCCGCTGCAGTTCATGAGTTGCTTTTTGTAATATATCTTCACCTTCTGCTATTATTGCTTGGTCATCTGCAAAAAGTATTGTCCATAATTTTGTTCTCGTTAAGTCTAAACTATAAAATTTTAATCTGGTCTTCCACTCGCGAAGAGCTTCGTCTATGTAGATATCAAACAGAATCGGTGAAAGACTGCATCCTTGTCGTAAGCCTTGGTCCACTTTCGCTTTTCGATCTGGTTTCCAAGTAATACATATTTCGGATTCATTATACATACTTTCAATTACAAGAATCAGATGTTCAGGGATTCCTTTCTTTCTTAGTACTTCAAAGAGGGTATGCCTGGCTACAGTGTCAAAAGCTTTCTTGTAATCTACAAACAAGATGTGGGTTTCTTTGTTATATTCTCCGTGTTTCTCTAGAATTTGTTTTAAGACAAATATATTGTCTATGCAAGACCTTCCTTGGCGAAAGCCACTTTTCTCTTCCATCAGCATTGTTTCTGCAATTTTCCTTAATCTAGAGGTCACGATTTTTGAGTATACCTTATACGCAACGTTTAGGAGACTTATACCTCTGTAGTTGTCACATATTGTTTGGTCTCCCTTTTTAAAAATAGGCAGAACTACAGAAATTTTCCAATCAGTTGGTATTTTTCTTCTATTCCAGCATAGGTTGAAGAAGTGGAGAAGCCTTGTTTTAAATTTTTTAGTTGCACATTTAAGCATTTCTGCCTTAATGCCATCACTACCACTAGCTTTCCTATTTTTCATTTTAGCTAATGCCTCTTCCAGTTCCTCAAATTCTATCTGGTCTACGCTGTCTTCAACAAGGTTTTCATTTTTGTCTACCTTCTCATTCTTATTACTCGCATTCTTATTTGTCCATAAGTTCTTATAATAAGAGAGCCATTCATCTGACTTAATTACCTGTATATCTGCTACATCCTTCTCTTGTCTATTAAGATGCCTCATAATTTTATACGCGGATTTCTGCCGTCCATGTATGTCATTTTCAATATCAGCTATATATTTATCCCATGATTCCTGTTGGGCTTTTCTTGTTAGATACCTGACGTGGTTGGAAATTGTGGTATATTCCTTCTTAGTTTGTGGAGATTTATTGGATAAATATCTTAGGTATAATTTCTTTTTCTCATTAACAGCTTCTTCAATTACTTCATTCCATATTTTAAGCCCTTTCTTCTTCGATCTCTTTGAAGTAAAACCTAGTGTTTCATATGCTGTTGCTTCCATTATAGTTTTCAAATTCCTCCACTCTTCTTCCACGTCATTACTAATTTCATATGTTTTGTTATGTTGCTCCAGACGTTGTTGGTATAGCAGTTTGACAGATTCTTCATTTAGTAAATATACTTTCCAAATCTTTTGGATGGGACAAGTTTGGCGATTATTGTTTTTAACCCATCTCTTCAGTAGTTTTAACTTTCCAAAGAGTGCAAAGTGATCGCTATCTATATCGTAACTCCGGTTAAGTTTCTCGGTCAAAATTTTGCCCTTTGCCTCCGCACAATTAGCATACTTTTTTCTTCATACAAAGTAAGTGTGAGAAAGTAAAAAGAACTGTACGAATTCTCTATCCCAATATTCTGAACAATCCCAAAGGATACTACAAAAAATGGATATAAGAAAAGCAATTCTCAGTCAAAGATACGACTCATCTATTTTCATTAATGGCAGAAATAAACATATTTAGTTTCATTTAGAAACGATACAATAGGTCTTGTCTTTAATTTAATACATTCGGAATACAAGATAGACGCTCTTGAAGGTGAATACCTTCTGACTCGTATTATAAACGGGATTTTTAACTTGTAATCGAACGTCAGTTTCTTTCGTCACTCGTATATTGCGGACACGTATATTTCAACCGCGAGATGGCAAAGTTCCTCTTCCGCTGGCACGTGAGATTTGGCGCCGAATTACATGTAATGAGGAGGATTTCACCTCTCCAGGTAGCTCATCGGAGGGTTACAGCCCCATCCAAAACATGCTATAAGCTCCCTACATGGGGAGTAGTGATGTGCATGTAAGTCTGTGCGTATGCAAGGGAAGATGAGGGGAGAAGAATGAAGAAAGGTGATGCGCGATCAGTGAATCTTTTGTTATGCTTTTGCTTCGGCATTAGCCTGGTATTATCGGTAAAACGAAAGAATACTGTCGATCTGAACGCCGGTGCTAAAATTCTTCTCCTGGCAGCGGTTGAATTTGACCTCGGTGGTGTCGAAAGTCCCCCGCCGTTGGGACTTGAAATCTAGGACTTTCTGGTCAGAGACAGTTATAGTCACTAAGCCAACTAAGCTGGTAGAGCTTTTCAGAGATTAATAGAATGTTGGCTGTCCGCAAGAACGTCGTGTCCTAGACGGTTACTACCGTTTCTGTTGTCATACTGCGACCTTCCTCAAAGCAAAATGCTCTAGGACTGAAGAAGGTTGCAGGTCTAGAACATTTTTCCCTGAGGAAGGTCGCAGTGTGACAGCCGAAACGCTAGTAATTGCCTAGAATGTGAATCTTCCGGACAGACAGCCGCGGAATCCTACTCTTCCAGCCGCGAGATTGTCGTCAGAGTAACCCGTTGGTTGGGGGCCTTTGGCGCCGTCTGTGGGCGAGGAGGCCTGGCAGCGCATGGAGGCTGGCGCGCGCGGGAGCCGCGCGGAGCGGCTGGCGGCCATCGCCGAGGCGGCGCACCGCCTGCGCCAGGAGACCCAGTGGCAGGAGCCCCCGCCCACGCCCTCGCCTCCAACCGACGCCGCCCCCGCCCCCGGCCCGTAGCGGCAGGGCCCCGTGTGGCCGCGGCTGCGCCAGTGGCTCGCCGCTCTCATCGGTGAGTGCGCTTGCTCAGAAAGCCTCCCGATTGCGGGCCTTATTGGGGAGGAAGACTTAGGTGTCTAATAGCGTCTTAATTTAGGGGGAGGAAATCAAGATAAAAATCACTTTTATTCAGATGATTTTCCTTTCTATTCTAATTATCATCAATATTCACTTTATAACATCAGCAACTTATTACAAACGTATGTTTGATTTTATTATTGCGAGCACAAATATTGTGTGTAGGAAAAGGTTTTGAAGCTGGATTGAATTTGTTAATGTATGATTCTTATTATTACTACATTTGATTTATCATGGACTGAACATTTATACAGTTAAAATGGTTTTAAAATTATTTAATTTTGGTCAAATAAATTCCTTTCAGAATTTCTTACAGTCGAGAAGAACGAGTTAAAATTTTAGCCTGACCAAACAACACAAATATAATATATTTAATACAGTATTATTTTATTAATTTCAGCCATATTTTTAGCAACATCATCTTTGGAGGAAGTTTAGAGAATCTTTCATTATCATGCCTGTAGTATTTTGTAATTATAAATTGTGTTGATAGCTAGGTATTTGGTGACAAGAAATTGTCATACATTAATTCTACGAAAATATTTGTTCAAAGTTTATGGAGAAACAATGATTTAATACTATTCTGTTCGAACAAGATATGTTATAAATCTATAAACTGGGCATTCGACTATTACAATGAAAATCCTCGCGCATCTGGGAAAGAGGTTTTTATTGTGAGATATAAGGTTCAAATGTGTAAACATCATATTCATGAATTTTGTTAAAAATATCTTGTACCCACGAGATTCGTTGTTCTTGGACTTATACTCTTTGCTATCAATCAGCTATAAGAAACACACTATTTTTGAAAGTTACATTTACGAGTAAAGCACTTAATGTTTTACAGAGTCCTGAAGATTTTGTACATACATACCTAAACACGCGTCAACTCGGAACATCCCTTACTTCAACCACATCACCCTCACAATCATTAAGATACATTTTGATGATACGTTTGAAACTGCAAGTTTAACGTGTTCTGAATGTAGAAGAATTAAATCAACACGAAAAGATAAGCCCAACTTTAATACCTTTTATACACAGTATTCAAAAACTTCCAGGACTGTTGAGATACAGACAGTATAACACAGAGGATATTAGTATATTTGGTATCAAGTTTCTATATAGTCTCCCTGCAATACGATACAACCCTTGCAACGAGTGCACAAGTCTACAAACGTCTTCTAAAATACCCCCCTTTTCAACACTGTTTAGTTCTGAAGTCACTGCTGCTTCGATCTTCTCTACCGAGTCCCTCTTCATCTTCAATTTCAACTTTGGGAATACAAATAGTCAGGAGGGGATGAATCTGGAAAATATGGAGGGTGTTTGATGCTAACTACCTGTTTTCTTGCGAAGAATTACTGCACAATGATGAACGTGTGAGACGGTGCGTTCTCATGCAAGAGACACCAATTACCACCGTCTAACAAATCGGACCTCACACGCTGCATTCTTCGTAGAAGCCGATTCAAAACACCTTTGTGTAATACCCCTGTCATAGTGGACCCTTGTCGAAGAAATTCTCGGTGAATGACAATGGAAATAGGTGATCAACATCCTTTTTTTTCGATTTTGAGGGTCTCACTTTCATCGGTCGACTCTTTTTAGGGCTTCTCCACTCAACACTCTCGCGTTTTGTTTCCGGATCAAACTGTAGACACTAAGTTTCATCTCTGGTAACGATGTTTTGCAAAAAAATTGATCTTGATCGGCCATGGCAGCCAAATATTTGCAGGCATAAAATGTTTTAAAAATACCTTAAAAGCAAAGAAAAATGAATTAAAAGATTTGATCAAAAATCAGTGCAGATTAACAACTGAAGCTGTTGGATATGTTACTGATGTAATCGTGACTTGTTCCTTTCGTTCAAATAAACTCAACTGTTCAAACTTTTGGTTTGTACAGTTCTTTACCAGGAAATATGTCTTTAGTTATCGCGAAATCGGCCGAATCGACAATGGTAAATATAGGTATCACAGGAATATTAGATTACATTCTCCAAACGGGCGATATTACAATTTTTGAGCGAAGAAATCGAATAGGGACAGGATTTCTGTGGAAACATTTTGTTGCATATGTTAAATATCATTTGAAGTAAGTACCATTAAAATGATATTAAAATTGATGAAATCAGTGAAAATGCTTTAAAATGAGGGACAAGGACGACATACTAGACGAAAAATGCATAGTCATATACAAATGGTTGATTTCTTTTTGTCATAACATAAAATTAATGTGTATACTAAAAGTCATTCTTCTAAAGTGAAAAGAAAAGAATGCCATTTCATTAAAATCCACCTCCTGCAATGGGCGACGTTGGGCTGGGAGGCTGGTGTGTGGTGTTGCCGCAGCCAGCCTGGCGGGCGCGTGCGGGGGCATGGCGGTGCAGTACCCGGTGACGGCGCTGCCGCTGCTGCAGGGCGAGGAGGAGGACGGGCCCGTGTGGGCGGGGGTGGCGCCGTGGCGGGACGCGCTCTTCCCGGTGGGCGAGCTGGAGGGCGCGCAGGCGGCGCTGGTGGGCGCGTTGCTGCCCGTGGGCGCGCTGCTGGGCTCGCTGCCCGCCGGCGCGCTCGTGCCCAGGCTGGGCCTCCGCCGCCCTCTCGTGGCGCTCTCTGTGCTCTACCTCGCGGGCTGGGGCTTCATCTTCCTCTCGGGCCAAGGACGGGTGCGTTGCGGCGTCCTCCCATCTCCTACTCTCCCTCCCTCTCTCTCTCTCTCTTTTCTCTCTTTCTTCCTTTCTCTTTCTCCCGCTTTCTCTTTCTTTCTCTTATTCTCTCTTTCTCTCTCTTCCCGAGTTTTCCCTATCAATTCCAGGCAAATATCGGAGGAGTAACCTAACAAACATGCCATGGCCAGCGCGCGATATTACCTTCCTCTTCCTTATCACACATTTACACTTACATAATCTACACTACCACATATGTGGAGAGATTAGTCGGCATCTCAGAGCTTCCTCCGGCTGGGTGGAGGAGTCCTCCACTGTGAGGAAATGCCTGGAGGCTAAATGCCCCGTAAGGTGAGGTGACCTGATCTTACCATGCAGTGGGGAAAACTATTGCCACCTTCTGGGATAAAATATTTACTACTGTAAAGGGATTAATGTTCATAGCAATTGGCATGACCGGAAACAATCAACGTTGCATGCATTTTACCTACGCCATATCGCTTTAACACAATTCTGTAGAACTTAAAAAAATTATCAACCTGTAATAAAATAATCTATCTTCCCCACATATCCTCTAACAAAATAACCTTTCTTTTACTACCTCAATTAAATAAAAATAAGCAACATATCACCCAACCAATAAAAAACAAACAATAGCCCCACTCTGCAATAAAAAAAATTCATTTCTCCACTAGCAGCCTCTCCGTCTCCGATAAATCTGGAAGAAAGGAAGGATTTTTTTTTATTTCTGTAAATACCTTAGATTTAAAAACAAAAGTTTCAGAGCCCAGTGATGGGCAGACCAAAGAAAAAAAATAAAAAAGAAACAACTCTGTAGAACAGACACTCTAAGGCGTGCGCTGTGCAGTGCTCACGAGTAGGGGGATCAGCACTTGCATTGTACCTTGGCGGCTGGCTGCAGACGCTGCTCGTGACCGTGAATCGAACGCAGTGACCGGCTAATCAATCTTACAATAGCTTCTTCATTTAAAAAACAACAGAGCCACGTGAGCCACAGAACCTAAAGGTGAATGTTTATTTATTCACTTATGTTGTTAATCACTTTTGTATTTTTTCTGCAAAATACGTTTAGCGCTATGATTCTCATTTCTTTTCATTTTTTTCACAAAATAACAAATTTTTAAATGAGTCGCATATTGCACATAGTTATTATTTTATTGTATTTTTAAATTATAATTTCTTAAGTTAGTAGAAACATCAGTAGTTGCGGTACGTGTAACCTCACGTAGCCAAAAGCAAAGTCGATAAGTCATCTAAATCTAGATACGAAAGAAACCTCCTTATGAAAGGCTCTAAAATTTTTAAAATATTTTAATGATCATTAATTAACATGGAAAACCAATTTTGTAACTTAAATGTATAGAGAGATGTTTGAAAGTTTATATTCCATATCCACGAACTTTTCAACAAAACATTTTAATAAATCGTAAGAGATTACACAAATAATTGAAAACAGTACACCACACACTAGTATGCATTATTCTGATGTCCATATAAACAGTCTAAACGTAAGGTATCAGAAGTCGGGTCGAATTGCGAGTCCGTAATCGCTGACAACTTATATACCTGCACTGATCAAACTGATTTGTTTGTTAACAACTATCCTTTGAGGTATTACTACCATACTCATTCGATCTGATAGTCGGCGAGCCAGTACTGCAGAGTTAAAGAATGGTGAGTGAATCAAGTCCATCATTAGTGATCAATAAGTCAAGTTCACTATTAGAGTTATGAATGACTCAAGTCGATCACTAGAGTAATCATGGACTTGATGCATTGAACAGAGTTATCAATTAATCAAGTCGATCATTAGAGTGTTCAATGCATCAAGTCCATAATTAGAATTATCAATGAATCAAGTCGATCATTAGAGTGTTCTATGCATCAAGTCCATAATTAGAATTAACAATGAATCATGTCGATCATTAGAGCGATCAATGCATCAAGTCCATGATTAGAGTTATCAATGAATCAAGTCGATCATTAGAGTGTTCAATGCATCAAGTCCATAATTAGAGTTATCAGTGAATCAAGTCGATCACTAGAGTGTTCAATGCATCAAGTCCATGATTAGAGTTATCAATGAATCAAGTCGATCATTAGAGTGATAAATGTATCAGGTCCATGATTAGAATTATCAATGCATCAAGTCCATGATTAGAGTGATCAATGCATCAAGTCCATAATTAGAGTGATAAATGCATCAAGTCCGCGATTAGAGTTCGAGGACGCTCCTGCATGCTGCACAGGCGCCGCTGCTGCACGTGGGGCGCGCGGTGCACGGGGTGGCGACGGGGGCGGGCAGCGTGCTCATTCCCCGCTACTGCGGCGACATCTCCGAAGTGTCTATCCGCGGATCACTGGGCTCCTTGCTCGACCTCATGATGTGCAACGGGGTCCTGTTCGTGGACCTGTTGGCGCTCTTGGTGCCCCACGTCGTGCGCAACTTCGTGGAGGCAGGGTTCTCCTTCATCTTCGGCGTCGCCTTTTTCTTCATGCCGGAGTCTCCGGTGCGTGTGCCATTGAACACTCAGTGGAGGACGTAGGAACACCCTTTTTGTTTTGGGATCTACAAAGGGCCAGAATAGCTGTAATTTGAAAAGTGAATTGCGGTTTCTTACTATGTTTAATATAAAAGATGCTGTGATAACCTCAACGATGTGGAACTAATAGATTTTATGTAATATTTCTCTCTCTCTTCTGCGAGTGGAATTACACCATGCCGCGTCTCTCACACCCAAGCTTCCATCTTCTTCTATCTTTCCAATCATCATCTTCGATGTGACGATCTCTCATTGTCTGTCGCACACCGTCATACCACGTGAGTCTTGGTCTACCTCTCTTTCTATGCATTGGCACCCACCACCTCCAAGTTTTTAATGGCCATCTTTCCTCCGGCATTCTTCTCAGGTGACCATACTATTTTAACATTCTCCCTTCTATTGTATCCATTATATCCGACATGACACCCATTTGCTGCTTTATATTTTCATTCCTGATTCTCTCGATTAACGTTACACTACAGCTGCGTTTCCAAAACTCCATTTCCATAGCCTTTAACTTTTTCTCATTACTTTTTGAGATCTCCCACAACTCAGCACCATACAGTGATATACTTTCCACAATTGCTTTATAAATTCTAATTTTCACTTTATTACAAATATTTTTATTCCATATTATTGAATGCAATTGCCGAATAGCAGATTTTCCTTGCCGAATGCGATGTTTAATTTCCTCTTTACTGCCCCCTTGGTCTGTTAAAATGGTTCCTAAATACTTATACATCTGACAACACTTAACAACCGAGCCATCCTCCATGACTAAATCTTTTCCTGTCCCTCCTACCACATGTACTCTGTCTTCTTAAAATTGATTTTCAAGCCCCATTTTCCATATTCCTCATTTAATTTCCTTAACATATAATGTGCATCGTCTTCATCCTCTGCGAATATCACTTAGTCATCTGCAAAATTTAGTGAATATAACATATCGTCATTTAATTTTATTCCCATCCTTTCACATTTTATCTTCCAGTTTTTTAGAGCTTCTCCTAGATATATTTTGAAGAGAGTTGTTGCAATACAACACCCCTGTCTTAGCCCTTTATTTATTTTGATTTCTTTTGATATGCTATTTCCTGATTTGACATAAGCGATATTGTCCGTACATAACTCTCTAATGGCCTTAGTATATACGCTATAAATACGGTGGTTTTCCATGGCCATCCACAATTTTGAAAGGGGGACACAGTCGTACGCCTTTTGCAAGTCAATGTTGACTAGATGTGTCTCAAGGTTATGCGCCAGCCGCTTATCTGTAACTTGTCGGATGGTAAATATATTATCTGTGCAGGATCTACCAGCACGAAAACCACTCTGTTCTTCCATTTCATTTATTTCATTTTCCAATCTGTTTTTAATAATTTGACCATATATTTTACCAAGGGAACTCAGGACAGTTATACCACGGTAATTGGAGCAGTCCTCTTTATCTCCTTTTTTAAATATATTGGAGATGTAACCCACTTTAAAGACTTCAGGTATCACACGGCCCCTGAGACATGCATTAAATAATTCTGAAAGCTGTTCAAATAACACCGATGGAGCTGATTATATTAGTTCTATATTTATCCCACCGGTCCGGGAGCTTTACCGCTTTTGAAACTTTTCACCACTTTCTCAAATTCAGTTGCTGATATATCTTTTACCGGATCGTCAGATGTATCTTTCAGCTGATATAGAGTGCGGTATTCTGCACGGTGTTCTGCAGAAGTTCTTTGTAATACTTTGACCAGTTGTCTAGGCTTATAAGCTGCAAATGTCCATATCTCACTTCCTTTGTTCTCAGTTGTTTCAACTCTTTCCATGCCTCCCGTGATCTTGAGCTTCCAATGGTGTTGCTGATTTCTTGACACTTGATGTCCCACATATCAGTTTTGGCTTTCATAATCTCCTGTTTTGCTTCTCTACATATTCGTGTGTAAGTTTCTCTGTCTTCTAGATCATGGGTCGTCAGCCACTTTTGATAGGCGCTTTTCTTCTCTCGTACCCTTTCAGCAAATTTGTCACTCCACCAATACGTCCCGGTTCTCTGCTGCTTCCTTTCAATTTTACCCAAACTTTCGTATGCCGCTTCATGTATGTACTTTGTTATATCTCTGTACATTGCTTTTGGAGAGGAGTCATCCACAATTTGCAACTTCCCACTGAGCCTTAGCTTATACAAGAACAGGATTGATGGGTCTTCAAGTAAACTCAGTTTGTACTTAATATCTTCGCCTTTTCTTCTTGAGTCTTCTTCTTTTATTTGATTTTTTACTTTTACATTTTGGAAGGGGAAAAGACATTTGGCTCGCAAAAGGAAGTGGTCAGATCCGCACTCTGCACCTCTATAAACTCTACATTCCTCCACTCTGGTCTTATTACTCTGTTTACCAATAATGTAATCAATTATAGAGTATAATTGCCTTGATGGTTGAGACCAGGTATATTTATGGATATTTTTGTGCTGAAAAAAAAAACATTCCATATCTTCAATTTATATTGCTCGCACACATCTATCAGTCTTTCCCCATCCCCGTTCTTTACATCTTCTCCAAATTTTCCTACAACATTTCTTCCATATTGTCTCCCTACATTTCCATTAATGTCGCCCATGAAATATATTTCCTTCCTGTTTTCAATTTGGCCCAGAAGGTTCGTCAAGTTGGTAAAAAATTCAAAATTTTCGGTATCAGTTGCACTGTCCGTGGGCGCATAGGCGGCAATTACGATCATATCGTACCCTTTCAGACGCAGATCAATTCGTAGTAGGTTTTCATTTATACCATCCCATTTTTATATGATGTTTTAAAGATTTGCGTATGGCAATGGATACTCTTTTCTTTGCTTTGTTTTCTTTATTTACTCCGCTGTATATGTGAACGTAATTTTGAATCTCTTCCAAACCCTTCCCTTTCTTTTTAGTTTCAGATAGGGCAGCAACATCTAAATTTAACCTGTCTAATTCTCTAAAAACGTCGGATTCCTTTGTGGCTATGCCTTGCACATTCCAAGTTCCAAAATCCATATACCTATTTCGAAGGCCAAGTCATCGTCGTAGACTAGCATGATTCCGAGGCTTATTGCTTGGGACTCGTGCATGTTAAGTTTTTTTCTGAGCGATGAGGTGCAGGCCCAACATCTCAACCCCCAACTTGGAGGACCAGGGATTTATTCTCGAGGTTTCCTTCCTCTAACCTTTTTGATGAAACATCATCATCTGCATGTAATATTTAATTTTTATATAAATACTGTCACTACCAGTGATTGAAAACTCAGGTAGTAATATGAGATTGTACTGTTTTATGGAGAAAAGAAACAGTTGTTACAAAATGTTACAAAACGGCTTTATTGACGTTCACTATGTACAATAAGTAGAAATACATGCTTACAAATCACTTAGTTTTACAATAATGACACATATAGACTACGCTCTCTGTACCGGCACAATTACTGTGGACCCACATTCTGCAAAAGATACACTGAATCAACAATTCAACCATACAATATTTAGAAAATGTACAGTTATTAAAACTGTCTGATAGTAATATGAGACGGTATCATAATGTTACCAATTAAGTGTCTCATATTAGAACCGCCACGTAATCTTAGATTTTTTCGACACCTCATGGTAAACATTGCATTTTATTTTAAATTCCCACTGATATAAAAAAAACTGCCATATTTCAATGTCAATGTACCTCCGTTTGCTGAAAACACACAAGATACGTCAAAAGAAATTGTACATCACTGAAGAACTACAAAAACCTTCCACTGCAAACATTCACATCGGCAACTTCAAAGGCTGAAGTGACCGGCCGTTGAGGGAAAGCAATGATGATGCTAGGCTACGTAGTTCTCCAGTCCCTCAACATATGTAAACACTATGCAGAGACGAAAACCTTGCTATCTCATGTTTCTACCCTATCTCATATTCCTACCTCTTCCCCAACAGGATTCTTCTACAGATATTCCTCAAATATAGAAACTTAGAAACTGAAAACTATAAAATATACTATGCGAACGGGAATAATACTCGCAGTACTTGACGCGAACGGAATCAAAACACACTCACTGAGATCAAAATTATATATTACGAAACTACAAGGGAACTTCATATCATGTTGGTGGAGCCGTGAGTAACATGTTTGGCTGTCGCAACGAGGAAGTGCAAAGGAGTCCATGGGGACGTGAGGCACACACAAGTATCCATGGGGCTGTGAACGCTATGGATACATTTGTGCGCCTCTGTACCGCACAGCCTGCTGTACCGCACAGGGGTCTACGCAAGATGGCGCGCGGAAGTATGCATGAGGTCTTGTTTAGGTCGCGCAACGGGGCCAGCGCGAGTAGTCGCGCGCAGGATGCCAAGGATCTGTGAGTGGCAGGTGTGGCTGCCGCAGCAGGGTAGACGCGAGTAGTCGCGCGCAGGACGCCGTGGGGCTGTGAGTAGCAGCTGTGGCTGGCGCAGCGGGGCCAGCGCGAGTAGTCGCGCGCAGGATGTCGTGGGACTGTGGGTGGCAGGTCTGTCTGGTGGAACGGGACCGGCGCGAGTAGTCGTGCGCAGGTCACCATGGGGCTGTGGGTGGCAGGTCTGGCTGGTGGAACGGGACCGGCGGGAATAGTCGTGCGCAGGACGCCATGGGGCTGCGTGTGGCAGGTGTGGCTGGCGCAGCGTGGCAGGCGCGAGTAGTCGTGCGCAGGTCGCCATGGGGCTGTGGGTGTCAGGTCTGGCTGGTGGAACGGGACCGGCGGGAATAGTCGTGCGCAGGACGCCATGGGGCTGTGGGTGGCAGGTGTGGCTGGCGCAGCGGGGTAGACGCGAGTAGTCGCGCGCAGGGCGCCATGGGGCTGCGTGTGGCAGGTGTGGCTGGCGCAGCGTGGCCGGCGCGAGGAGGCGCTGCGTGCGCTGGCGTGGCTGCGGCCGGGCTGGTCGTCCGACGACCTGCACGTGGAACTGTTCCGGTTGTCGTCCGACGTGCCGGAGTCGGAGGGCGGGCTGGCGCCGGAGGACCTGGAGGCGGCGTCTGCGGTGGCGGCGGCCACGCGGGCGGCCGTGGAGACGCCGGGCAAGGGCGTGGCGTCGGCGGCGGTGGAGTCGGCGCGCCGCGCGGCGGAGCACGCGCTCACCGAACTCACTCAGGTGCTACGTCACATCACATCCTGTACGCTGACTGTACAGATACTACACAGACAATGCCACTACGCAAAGGCTCTGTACGCAGCGTGTGTCATTTCATGCGGAAACAACACGCTATCGTCTTGTCCCCAGTGAGATGGACATTTGTGTCCCAATTTCATCTTGCTGAGAAATGCTCTTTTCTTCTTCTGCATTTTCTTGACTTTTTTCACTTTTTTTGTAATGTCAATAAGTTACAGCCTAAATTGAGTATCAGAGAATATGTCTTAATATTGGCGAAGTAATAATCTACTTTTTGGACAAAAAAGGCGTAAAATGCAAATTTGCTGATTGCTGGAAGTATTAAGGAGACTCTGTATTGTACGTCGCTCTGAGATTGCGCGCGACTTTGCCAACCAACATGTCAGAAGACAGATTGGATAATCGCTTATTGTAAACGACGCCAATTAATCTGAAATTGCGCTCTTAATAATGAAAGTTGCAACAACGTTCCAGTAGCTTAGAGATTGTAACAACATTAGAAAATTACCAAAAAATGTCTTCGGGAATCTGTGCTTCTTTGGGCAAAGTTGCAAAGGAATAATTTCTCCCCT
The DNA here is from genome assembly GCA_011170035.1 of Teleogryllus occipitalis. Taxonomy (NCBI): domain Eukaryota; kingdom Metazoa; phylum Arthropoda; class Insecta; order Orthoptera; family Gryllidae; genus Teleogryllus; species Teleogryllus occipitalis. The sequence continues at coordinate 229,550 of BLKR01001238.1, forward strand.
AAATATGAGAAAACTGGGCGCGATTGTTTTTGTACAAAAGAATCATCCTGAGTACCACACAGCGATTTGACAACTGTTTTGAATTTTTTATCAGAAACAATTGACACAAAAGTCGCGTGTATGATACTGTTGAGAGAGGGAGGAGGAGGGAAAGAAGGGAAAAGGGAGGGAGAGAGATGGATGGGGAAAGATGGAGGGAGGGTAAGGAGAAGGAGAGGATGAGAGAGGGAGGGGAGAGAGAGGAAGGGAGGGGGATGGTGAGAAAGGGAGGGTGAAGGTGGGAAATAGAGACTAACCTTTCGTTATTTTAAGATAAAAAATACATAGTTCGCAATTTATGATTTAGATAGAAAGCAGGCGTCAGCAACCCGCAACACACATTAAGCAGCAACATACTCTACCATCTGGCACGTGAGAGAACGTAGAACTGTACTTTATTTTTTCATTTACAATTTTGTTTGAGAATTTTCTATATTCTTGTCATTTTCAAAATCTTCCCTTAATATTTTCGCTATAAAATTCCCTATGTTGGTAGTCTGTCAATCCTGTGAAATAGATTTTATCTCGCGGATGTCTCTGGGTTCGGAGAGCTCCCACACTCTCTCCTTCGTTGGAGCCGTGTTGACTAGGCGTATTGACCTCGCGATAACCTGTATTTCTTCTGGCCAAATAGCCTTCAAACCAAATAGTCTCTTTTAACTTTCAGGAGGATAAAACGCATTTGTTACTCACATGAATCGCCAAAAACAAGAATTTCAGACCGAAGTTTGCATCGTATTTGTCTTTGGTTTAAACTGGTTTTAGTACTTATAATTGCCAGGAGAGTTTATATCTAAAATAGCAAAATATTTGCTTTCGGAAGAAACACAAGAAGTAGAAGTTCTAGAAAAGAAAATTAACAAGATAATTTTTTTTTTAAAAAAGAAGTTTGGAAGTAAAGGCATCCTATAAATATGAACAGTGTAAGAAAATGGTCGTATGTAATTATAAAATTTAGTTTTTGTAATGATTATATGACAACATAGATTACTGAATTTTACACATACATTCCCTAATTAATATTTAAAATAATGAACTTCTTTTGAATTATATGAAAAAATTATGATTTTATGAATCAACAAGTGTTCGAATTTTTTAAAATTTACAATAATTAATATAATTAAAATCGTACACGGTTAATGAATTTAAAGATATAACAGTCCTTTAAATATCCAATTATATTAATTCATGATGTTAGAAGAACTCGAGGCATTGAAAGTTACCCTGAAGTCCGTTATTTTTGCTATGCTAAAGGGAAATATATAATTACAAAAGCAGATTGCATTGAGTTGTATGAGAAACGATAGAATCCCAGTTCTAAGAATTTTTCCATTGTGTATTTCATGTTTCACTCTATTATACATTTTAGTGGTAATAATTGATTGTGGTGATGTTATGATGTGTCGTGAAGATTTGATACGTTAATAACAGGGGGGGGACAAAAAAATTGTCAAACCTAGGATTCCCTGCGAATGCTAGAAACCACCAATTCTATGTGGTTAAACCACGGATTGAATCAAGAGAAGGGAAGAGCCATCTGTCTAACTCGTGGTTCACTCGTAGGTCCTGGTGCCAGACGCAGCGCACCGTGCAAAAAGTTTTGCCGACAAGATAGTCAACTTTGTACGGGAAATGCGTGCGTTCTCGAGAAGTACCGCCAAAGGCATTTTTATCTGCTTCATGCTGATGTTTCTGCAACAAGTAAGTGCTCGTGGACATATACAGTAGTTTTGCATGGAGATTTTGATTTTGTATAAGAAGCTTCATAACTTATTTGGACTTTCTAGATTGAATCTGAAACTTATGAATGCACATATTATGACGTATATTTCGTTTTTTATCATTTATATCTTTATATTGTGACCTCCAGTCTGAAGTAGGCTGGTACTACTCGCATTGCGTCCGATAGTTGATACATTTGAATTCGCGCCTGAGTGCAGGACTTATGTGTCATCAAGGTGGCGGACACCTAGTGGACAAGTACGCTTGACTAGAGAGCGCGCACAATAGTAGCATGAGAAAGGAGGAGGACTGAAAGCACTCCCAGTAGACCTCGGCCCATTTTGCTCGGCAACCTGCTCGAATGAGGTACTTTTGCGATAACGCTACTGTAGACCGTCATTACTTAAGATATTCAGTTGTGCCACGAGTAGTGACGACCTTAAGGAGCTCAAAAGAGGTAAGTAGTGTATAACCTTTATTGCGGAATAAAATAATCGTAATATGGATAATCCATATTACCATATATCCAGGATACGCTGTATTATCTTTTAAATTTTAAACTAATTAAAGACCATTTACAAAGATATTCTAATCCCGATGTTCTCTATACATATATGTAATAAACCTTCTAGCGACTATTACGATGGGGGAAGAAGGATATAGGCAACGCCTGGGGGCTTCCGATTTATATCTTTGCCACGCTGCCTCTTGCAGCGTCCCCTGTAAAAAGAGAACATGAATAAATTATTATGATTATGATTATGATAATAATAATAATAACAATAATAATAATAATAATAATAATAATAATAATAATAATAATAATAATAATAATAATAATAATAATAATAATAATAATAATAATAATAATAATAATAATGAAATAATAAATCCAGGCTACGTAAATTATCATGTGAACACTAAAGGAAATTAGATACCAAGCTAAAATTAGGGTATTTTCATTTCAGCTCATTTTATTCCCTTGTATTTCTACTGCTGGCGTCCATTGAATTGCGTTGGTTGTTCTCCGACCGGACACTCAACAACTCCAATTTACCTTTATCAGAGTTCAGTTGTGCGTTGGACTGCTGAATTTGCAGACGAGCTGTAACGTGCATGGAGACACGGTCGGGAGGAGACAAGGCGCTATGCATGTAAACGCGACCAACTGTCCACGCATGAAAGGTTGACGCAATTTACACACAGACTCATTTAGTGGAAGGAGTAAGCGGGGACAGAAGTTGATTAAAGATAAACCACGTGTCAATTTCATTTAGGGACAAAATTCATCAAGTTTGAATCATGATCATTACAACACAGGGTCATGTCTCATGTTATGAATCTCTCTGAGTTTCACCCTGTTAATTTGAAAATTATGTATAATTACAAGGTTTCCGGGGGTTAATAAGAAAAAAAACGTTTAAAAGACTTTTGATTGCTTTAAACTAGTTTTATCGGTCACATGCGTCTTTAACTCCTGTTAACATGCAACCCTTCAGTCTTGTTAAGTGCTCTTGTACCTACCTGTACGTTAAAATATTTGCAAAGGGTTTTAACATTCTCAGTAATGTAAATAAACAATAATCGATTCATGGCAAGTCAACTGTTTATTAAGAAAAAAATATGGTGATATACAAAACAAATCACTTTCAAACAATTCAGAATAAAAATTACTCATATTAATTTTTGAGATAATTATTATTAATTGTAATATTATTAACAGAACAATTAAAAAATGTATACTATTAGGTAAATTGATCTCATTTTCTTGACTTCCACGAAATGAAACTCTACTTCGGTAATCATATTTTCGGACAAGGTGAAGGTATCGGAGCTGGAAGTCGACGCCCCAACTTCCTCATCAAATGACATTTCTTTAGATAACTTTAATTTCGAGAGAATTATCTACATCCATCTTTCTCAAACCACGATATACGAATATTGTTTAATAGATATGACGCAAGCAATACCCCATCACTACCGGGATCATGAAGGTTATTAAGGGTGGGTGGTTGTAACATGATCCATTCAGTTAGTATACAGATCCTATAATTTTACCCGTTCATCATATCATCGTACATAGAAGATATGACGTTGATTAAAACTGAAGTGATGCAGAATGTTTTGACTTATTGATAAAAATCTGTTAAGTGGGTGACATTTTGCATGATAATTAAGGGTGTTGTATGGAAGTGAATCGGAATCGATTTCGATAGTGTCAACTCCTTAGGTCCTTAAACTGAAATGCATGTTATAACCCTGTATGTGGTGTTTCTTTCCTGCTAGAACAGAAAATTTAGCGCTGACCTGCACGTCGTCTTGTGTGGTTTCCTCTCCAGGTATCTCCCCATCCGAGACATGTTCTACACCTCCACATAAGTGGTAATGTAGTGCATGTAATATTGGGTGTAATGAGTGAGGATAGGAAAGATCGTGAGCGGTGTGTGGCCGGTATGTCAGAATACTGCTCTTCGATTTGTCTGGTGTTTATGGGAGAATCCATGGGCAACTCTCACCGGCTCAAGGCATCAACTGATGTGACCAGAGTGTCTCTGCCCCGGAGGATCTAGGGTTCGAGTCACGACGGTGGCAGGATTGTCGACACTAGTTAGTCAGCTACATCGAGTTCAGCCACAATCTGGAGGAGAATTCCAGCAGCCGACTGGTCTGATCGGTAGATTTGCGTGTTTTTTTCGATCAACACTAGACGAATGCTGAAGCAGTATCCTAACAAACGGGCCATGGACTGCGCATGATCTTTTCCTCCTCTTCCTTGTCCTATCCTCTCCCCTTACTTACACTCACACATACATTCACTACTATACTAAACATGCCGGGAGACGTCTATGCCCCTGTTGGGAGATACTTGGTTGGGGAAATCCCCGTAAGCAGATGTTGGTTGCCACCGGATCCCGCCAGCGAGCGGTGGAAGATCACAGCCACCTCCCGCGATAAAAAAAACGTACTACTCGCGCTACTTTTCTTGAACGATGGATTGAAGAAATGTGGGCGGAGTGGGGGTATTAGTTACAAAGTCGGCCACTAGAGCATTTACAATATTGCCAACCTCTGGAAAATCAAAGTCAAACCTGCTACGTGTGCGGCCAGGTCATCGCTCCGAATAGACGACAGCAGGGACACTAGATAGAAATTTTAGGTGCCTCCCTTGAAGAACCTGGACCTACCTCAGCCATTTCTTTAGATAATGGTAATAAAACTGAACAGAAATTCTCGACTATGAAAGCTACTAGTTTTGCTTAGCTTATGTTTTGCTCCAACGAAGTTTTAATGCTTGGAATGTTGTCATCAGTGCTCGGTGCGAGCTTTTGTCTTCAACTGTTTATTGTTCAAGGGAGGGGTAAGTGAGGTCATCGTTCAAGAAAAGTTGCGGGAGTAGTACTAGATCAAGGCGCGGTCGCCTCGGGTCGAGTGCAGAGCGGGGGCGCGTGCGCGCGCGGGTGCGCAGGCGTGCGGCAGCGGCGCGCTGGAGATGTACGCGCCGCACGTGTTCACCGAGGCGCAGGGGGCGCTGACGCTGCCGCTGGCGCACACGGCGCTGAGCGCGCTGCGGGCGGCCGGCGGCGCCGTCCCGCCACTCGTCGTGGAGCGCACGGGCCGCCGCGGCCTGCTCGTCGCCTCCGCCTCGCTCATGGCCGTGGCCCTCGCCGCCATGGCCCTCACCGGCCTCCACAACAGGGACTGGCTGCCCTCCTGCTTCCTCGGCCTCTACGTCACCTCCTACGAGATGGGCCTGGGCTCGCTGCCCTGGTTCATCGCCTCGGAGTTGGTGAGGGCAAATTGCTCTTTCGCAAATGGGATATAAATTACAAGTATTCACTCTGACAAAGGTGGCAGGTACTAAGTAAATCTGTAGAAAAAAACTCCATGTTTGTGTTTCGTTTCACTCTCATCATGACGTCACAGACGAGGAAATATTAACCTTCCGTGTTTGATTGATTGATTTTTTCCGGGCGCGTCAACTGCTTTGGTCTTTATTCCCGTTAGTGTAGTGCTTGTTTTTTCTTGGGAGATGGCGGTGATCTTCCCCCGCTGGATGGCGAGATCCGGCGCCGACCTATCGTCGGCTAGTGGGGTTTCCCCCTAACCAGCGGGACTCTCCCACCAGCGTGGCACTGGCACCAACCCAGCCGGGACAGGCTCTAAGCTGCCGACCGGTCTCCCGGAATATGTGGTAGTGTAGTGCATGTTAGTGTAAGTGTGTGTGTAAGGGGAGAGTATAGGCCAAGGAAGAGGAAGGACAGATCGCGCACGGTCCGTAGCCCGTTTGGTACAGTACTGCTCTGGCGTTCACCTAGTGTTAATCGGAGAAACCGATCAAAGCAGCCGGCCGCTAGAATTCTCCTGCAGACAGCAACTGAATTCGACCTAGCTGATAAACTAGAGTCGAAAATCCTGCCGCCGTCAGGACTGGAACCTATGACCTCCCGGTCATAGGCGCTGCAGTGACATCAGTTGATGCACTGAGCTACCGCTCCCGGTGTGACTTTCCCTGTCAGCCACGTGATTTATCATTTCCATGCTCTTCCTCTCCAGGCTCTCCTGCCTTCGAAAATGTCCTGCTTCTCCACACTTAAAACAGTTGGCCTTTCTAATTCAGCTGCGTGGTGAACCTTAGTTTCCAAAAGTTTTGTGACTCACGACGCACCTTCCGTCGCCTGGTCCAACCGTTTTACCTACGTGTTCTCTTTCCTCGTAAACTTCGAGAAATTGCGTTTCCAACCTGCTCGGTTGTTTTCATAGCTATCGAGTTTCCTTGCTAACCCGAGACACGCCGCAAGATTCTCCCACTCATCGATAAAGTGGTCACGCATTTCCGCCGGTACTCTCCGCTTTAATTGGTCCGTAACCATTAAATCTAGGAGCTCTTGGAGTTCAGTAATCTTAAGCCCCGCTACCCATTCCTTGTAATAATTACTTAATTCCTGTGCGTATACGTTCCGAGTGGTTCCCGCACGTCTTTGGTGCGACATGAATAACTGTCGAAATCTTTCAGCGTTAAATTTAAACATTTCTAACAGCCGCGTTTTTACTTCTTATTTTAAGTCTCCCGTTCCCGAATCGAGCATCAACTACGCAAAGCAACATCTGGTTAGGCAACAGTGCCATGAAATTTGTTTCCCAATCAGATTCCGGTATTCCTAATTGCTCTACTGTGCTTCGAACACGCTAATGAACATTGTAATATCATTATATTCGCCCTGAAATCGATCCATGACGTTTTTAATCTGAGCAGCTGCTTTCGTTACGATACCGGTACTACCTATCGACTTGCGTGTTGTGACTGTTGTGATACGCAACCTTTCTAGCTCATGCTGTCTATCATGTTCCTCTCGTGCCGCGAGCGTGTCCTTCGCGTTCTTCAATGAGGATTTCTCTGGACGCTTTGGCGAGCTCCCGTACTACTTCTTGCTCATATTGTGCGCTATTAACAATTATTTACTTTAATGCAAAACCAGTTTCATCACATGAAAGCGTTTTCCCCATCTCTTTGGCCACTCGCACCTTAATCCGCAAGATACGCCATACTGCCTGAATTAATACCGGCGAGTACAAAAAGACACACTTACGTACAGGGAACACCTCTGTGCCACTTACACCGATGTGACCCGGGGTTGTGGGGAGACACGTGTAGACGTCCGGCCTTCTTTCCTTCCATCCAGGCTAAGACCAGTCTTCTTCCTTAATGCTGCCGTTGCAGCCGCATAATTTAATGTTTCCTCGCGCTTTACAAGTGTCTTAGGCTCCTCGTTGGGTGAGGGATTAGCTTACTGGCCCTTGAACCCCCAGTGCGCGGGTTCGATCCCGGCCGAGGAACCCGGATTATAAAAGGGCGGAAAATCCACAGTAGCCATGTCACTCTCCTGGCATGTAAAAGAACCCTGGCAGGATGCCCGGCAAAATTAAATCCCTCCGTCAACATCCCGCCCTAACGAGGTCCCACTTTCTCCCAACCAGACAGTTCGGATATAGTTAACTGAGCCGGACATCTGGCGGAGAAAGTGAGAGTCCAATCCCAGGCGCAGACGGGACTGCCCACGGGGTGCGCCTGCTTAGACAAAAGTCCCCAGACCCGCGTCGGGGGCAGGCTTCGAAGGAAGCCTGGGTATATATATATATATATATATATATATATATATATATATATATATATATATATATATATATATACAGGTGTCTTAAAAGCTCCCGCTCACTTTCGTCTCTGCGGCACCTTTCATTCCACGAACACGTATCCACACTTCTCACAACTTCCGCACTTGCTGCCGTAATTAATGTCAATTCAACACGACTCTGCGTGAACCACTTAATGAATTATTGGTCACTATTGCGTGGATGTTCGTTGTCACTGCTGCTACCATTTAATGCTTTAATGGCCGTCTCCACGTGAAAGGTCGTATCTGGGTTTCGTTTCACTCTCATCATGACACCACAGACGAGGAAATATTAAATGATAGCGTTTCAAACGGAGTGTTTATGTACAGATTTATTTACATTTACTATACAATATGTACACTCCCATGGAAACTGCTGCACTCCACAGTACTGCGAATTCCTGAGGCAAGTCGCCCCATCCTGACACAGAGAATACCGAATGCTGAATCTTAGCGCTGCCTCTGGCCTCTCGTCCCCTGAAGAAAGCCACGCCTCGCCGGCCGTGACTTGCGATAACACCCTCACAGGTGACAAGTGCCTCCGAACCGCGATTCGTCTGAACCTCGAATGCATCTGCTTTTTCCGACAGCTTTTCTCGCGAGGAATCAATTAGCAGACCTCCCACACTGTCGACCCCCCTGTCCGCCTCATCGAGTCATTACCGATTTTCGGCCCAGGCGCAAAGCAGAGCTTGCTGGCCAGTTGCTGTCCGAGGCTGTTATCACACATCATCCCCGTCTGCGCTAGCTGACACCCGTGTTCCAAGAACACGCCCTCCCCCAGCAGCCTGCACTCTCCTCAGGCGACAGAGCGCCAGTTGCTACGCCCGCCCGGCGACCCCCACCCCCCGGCGACCCCCACCCCTCGCCGGCCACACGCTTTGTGAGGTCCGATGAGCAAAATACTGTGACGTTACACTCGTAAATGGAGATCAGGCATTTCAGGCACTGTCATTCCGTACTCGCTAAATATCTTTTGAACATTTTCCCAGTTGGTTCTGCTTATTCTATAATTATGAGGAGTTGTCACATCAGTATCCCCTACTTCATTCCGAACGTCTACAGGTGATCACTTTTAACTAACTTGTTCTTGACTCGCCATTTGCAAAGATCGAAGCACCATTAATCAAAGTTCGGCTTATAATTGATCCTATTTTGTTCAGGACTCTCAATACGGAGGGTTCGGCAAGTTGAAACTAGTGACCTGCGAGCAGTGGACGGTTTGGGGGGTACCCTATAATTGCTGCTTGCTCCACCACTTACCACGATAGCTTCCGAAGAACCAGTATGTATCTGAGCGAACACAGACGCTGTGGATTTCTCAAATAGAAACATAGAATACCCTGGAGGGATTACTATCATTTACGGAGATTCAGAGATTCAGAAGGAGGGATTACTGTCATTTAAGGAAATTCAGAAGGCATAATTTAACTAAATAATGTATTATATAATTGAATTCACTAAGATTAAGATCCCTTTTAAAGGTAATAATTCATACAGTTTGGAAAACACCGTAGGTGATGTTGAGATTGATGGTTAATCCATCACCAAATACACGTTGGGAAATATACTGAAAATATACAAGAATAAATAATATTTGGAATGGCATTACCGCAGAGAAATTACAGTAATAAGAACTGAACATATAGGTACAAATGACAATGATATGACATACAGAAATAGAAAAACTATAATAATGATGTTATTGTGAGCATGTAGTCCACTTGTGTGATAAAAACACACGGATCAGAAGAGCTCACGGTGTATTGCTAATAATTAACTGTTTATGTCAATATGTATGTTGGAATGTGTACAACGCACTCGTGCTGGGTCCAAATAATCACGTGATTGCAGATTAAACAGTATTTTGCACAAGATTCATTGTTCAAACTTTTAAGCAACAATCACGAGGCATTGCGTAACACGGGGAAGGACAATTCTAAAGCATATTTTACGCATTGATGTGAATACATGCTTCGCTATATGCAAGTTAAACAAAGAGCTATTGCTATTGCGAAGAGTTAGCAAGCTACGTTCAAGTTCGTGCAGTAATTGCAACACATAATGCGACACACGAAAAAATGGTTGGAACACAATTCTTTAACACATTGACATCGACTTTCCTGTATGTGCATGTTTCACTGTACACGTGGTAAAGAAATGCCTTACATACGCACGTTATGAGCTATAGCGGTAAATTGGCATGATTTATGAACTGAACGAGAACGCAACAGATACATCCGCCAGAAAAAAGTGTGTGCTCATGCAACTGACTGAATTCACCAAGGCGGCGTAGCGAGGCGAAGACGATTCGCGGTAATTAGATACTCATCCCATGACGATTGACATCGGCTCGATATAATTGAAATCTTTGAGGTGTATTTAATTATAACTTAAACAAGAGAAGTATGACCATGTATCAAATTAAAACTGATAAATTTGGTAAGACTTGGAATGCTAATATATTGATTCTATTGCACAATCAGTACTGAGAATCGTAGAGATGCAGCTTTGCCAAATGTGTGAGCTACGTTCTAACTATTACCTGGGCGGCGACTGTTGACAATCTTGCGCAAAGTGACTGGCATTGTATCTTAACATGATCAAAACATAGAATACAATAAATTGACATTATGATCGTACAAGACCCAATTGCTGTCGTATGACAAGACGTAGCTGTCTATCAGAGAAAAATATTTTCTATATTTTTTATAAATAATCGGTAAAAATGCAGGTTTTTACTTGAAACATCAAACTACAAATAAGACTACATCATAACTATAAAAAAGAATTATCAAATTGTTATATATTGATAATTCCTTTTTAAATGTAATCTCAATTGAATATTCTAGTAAATGAAATACAAAGGTAAAGGATGATGACACTGTGATAACTAAAGAGTCCGGACTTGATTATTTGAGAAAAAATAATTGTTTATGACTTAATTCTGGACATTTCCGTTCATAAAATTGAAACATTTAGTGACAGTTTAACAATTCTAGTTCATTCACTAGAACAAATCATTGGTTACATGCTGCAAAAAGAATTGTTTATGAGTTATGTTTGGCATGCATGAATCTGCTGAAAATTCACAATTCGGAAAATGTGTCTGAATTCCACTCACTGAGAACTTGATAGTTGACACTCATCGGAAAGAAATTATTTCTGAAAACCAAGAAATGCAGAAAGAAACGGAGACATTTAAAAGATAATAAAACAGAATTCAAGACCCAATACACATTTAAAAAACACGAAATGTCACGATTTTTTCTCATTCTCGGGTAGGCAGCTACCTTAAATGTTTAAAAACATGTTCCGACACATTTATTATGTTTAAACCATGCCAAATCTCCATATGAGTACATTAGGGATTCTGGGGTACAGCTCCGTGCTGAACAATTATCGGTACTTAGCATTTGCGTCCGTTCTAATAATTGCTTACTTGCTAATCGCTCTTGTGACAGTTTCCAGTTTGTCACATGTCCTCAAGTGTTTGGCACATGTCCTCAAGTGTTTGGCACCATATACGCGAAGATAACTCGAACTCACTAGTGTGATGTCGCATACGATGGTGAACTGCGAGAGATCTACTCGAATATTTTTATTGTCTTTACAATTGCTGCCCTGTTCTTGGTTGCTATAGTAGCCTGCTCCACTCTAAAGGAACGATAAAGTCCAGCCAGGCGGTCTTGCACAATATACTCGATTATTGTCGCAAGATTGTACCCTGAGCCCGTTACATTCTGCATAGTTGTTCTATGCTTGTCATTGCGGAAATGGCTTTGCTGGTGTTATTTGAAATATCTTAAGATCCATAATCTGTCCTGGATATTTATAATTGTTGCTAATTTAAGCTCAGGACATTTCTCAATAAAGACTTGTCCCCCTAACTTTTCTTTTTGCCATTTTCTTTACAAACTGCACTGATTCCCAAAACGCAAGCAGTTTACGTACGCATTGCGACGTTATACAGTAAGATGTCATGTCCGCATGTACTCGTCTCACTGAAGTGCAGTTTCTTCATGTTTTTGAGGATACTCTCAGCACCCAAATTCGATATGGCTTCGTCTCGGAATCCCTTCCTATTTTAAAAAGCCCTTTTATCTCTCTCGCCTCACTTTCGAAGTCGATATCTTAAAACTTATATTTCCTAAGTTTGCTGAACAGGGCGTTTTCACCCATGGCATGAAGAAGGCCATGAATGTATTTAACGAAAATATCTCGTTTTCTGCCGACCTGGATGGCCGAGGTGGCTAAGAGCGAGTACCGACTCAGCGCTTCGGTCCGAAGGGTCGCGGATTCGAGTCCCGCCTTGGGCATGGCTGTTTGTCCCTTGACTTTGTGTGTGTGTTGTCGCGGAGGGCCTCGCGTTCTGCTGACCCCAGATCAGAGGAGCCCGCAAGTGTTTGTCTAGTGTACGGTCGAATATGCGTCCCGTAAAGGGCAACCGGCTGTCGGCTGGATACAAGCCCTAGGAAAAAAAATCTCGTTTTCTCTTCTATTTTCTGTGATCTTTTAAAGAATACTTAATCATCTCTGTAGCCTCCTGGTTAGCTGCCTCTACCAATAATACGCCAATTTTTTGGATTTCCGGAACAAATTTATATTCGCTTTTTATCATGTAGTTGCTTTCCCACTTCTTCAAATATGGACTTATGGTTCAAATTCTGGTCCTTTTGAGAGTTTAATTAAAACATTATTCTCCTGCTTTCTCTGTATCTTTTTTCTTGGACTTAAGAGCGTCTGCGGCTCTGGGTTTTTCCCTATGTTCATTTTCGCAGCTCTGCACAACCCCTCTCAGCCAGCCCAAATTTATGCACAGTGCATTGCCCGGCCCTAGCCCGTTAGGAGACAGAGTGAGTCACTTTTACTAGCACCATTTGGAGTATTGACCGTGATCAAAATTTAGTCTGAGTCCGATTCTGAGTTTTTTGACACGTGAGTTCTGGACACGTGTTGCACTATAGCCATAGGTCACGGGTGTAACAGGGTTTGCGTTTACATAATAGTGACGGGGTCCAGGATACACAACGGTATCAATAAAAAGCGCAGAGGAACCACGGCCGTTGCAAATGAGATATGGGTTACACAACTTGTAACTTTAAACTAGTGGTGCTATCGAATGTCATAGGCTTTCTCGTTGTAAAGTTTTCTAATTTCTTTGGTGTGGACTGCTTTTACGGGCTGGCCCCATCCTGTTGCCAACTACAATTTATCGCCTCCCAATGTAAATATTTTTGAAAATTTCAGAACATTTCGGTTTCCTAATAGAACGGAAATATTACTTTAAGCATATTAAAGAACAGTAAAACCTCGTTCTAAATTATAATTGAAAAATTTGGAGCCGTTTTTAACAATGGCGTTTAACCGTTACTGTGAATGTGAAATTTGACGCTCTTTTGACAGGAGTCTATTGAGTTTTCGAAAAACTTCATTTCAAGGCATTTGAAGCACTTCTACTCACAAATGCAATAATGTAAACAAATTGATGGAAATGTGCTTGTAAACGTCGTGAGATACATTTAAAAAATTACATTTGTGTAAAATTTGAAAAAATAACAACAAAAGAATACCCCGACATGAACTGTAGGTCATATTTAACAGTGCAATTAGCACTATGCGTTGGAAAAGTTTTAAGAAAAAATTGGATACGTTTTTGAGAAAATTAGTGTGATTTTTCTGAAAATGCGGAATTTTCAGATCATTGTCACAAAACTGTATTGATTTTTCTGGGAACTTTATATGACTATTTAAAGCACATGTACTCATAAATATAATAATATTAATATTAATCACCGGTAACGTAAGTATTAACGACGTGAGAGACGAGTCAAAAAATTACATTTTGTAAATTTTGAAAAAACAAAGGAATAGAGCAATATGGCCTTTTTATCATCTTATAGAGTGCATTTCGCGCTATCCCTACTGAGAGCGTAAAGAAAAAATTGAAGTCTTTTTCGAGAAAATCTTGTTTTAGTTATTTTTTCAAATTGCACATGCTCTACACAATATTGCACAAAAGTTTAAAAAAGTTGTTTATGACCTTAATTTCAGAAGTAATTATCAAAAACTAATTTCATTTGAAACCAAAATCTGTATCTTCAAGTTTGTAGTTGTAGTAAGACGCCGATATAATCAAACTTCCCCAATTATCGAAAATTCAAAGTTTACGGTGAAAATCCGACCTCTGCCACCTTTTTGACTGCATTTCAATATATTCTTATAAGAAGTTGAAAGAAAAAATTAGGAGTCTTTTTGAGAAAATGTTGAAAAAGTCCCTGAGGCTTCTGTAGCGTCGTGTCGCTAAAACCAACGTGGGCACGCAGCGTGGTGCCCACCGGATGCAGACAATGGCAGAAGCTATGACGTACGGGTTTTTTCCGACGGGGTGTGCGGGTGTTAGGGCGGAGGTAATGGAGGCGGCGGGCAGCGTCTCGAGGGCTATTTAAGGGCTGTGAGAACAATAGCTCTTCCTTCTTTGAGACAGCGGCATCGGCAGCGTTGGTCGTCAGTGAGAGGTGCGTGCATGCACGCTGCGAAGGAGCCGGCAGTTATTGTTGTGACTAGTGAGACATGTAATCGGTCTCAGTGCAGGCGGTACATACGCACGGCGAAACATAGGTAGTATGTTGCGGTGTGGTAGTCGTTATAAATATCTCTCCTAGCAGAGGGGTCTATTTAGTAAGTTAATTGTACACAGTGCATTGGGTATTTGTGACTACGGTCTAAATTGTGAATAAACCTGCTGGTATTACAACCCACTCTCGTCTGTGTACTGATTACACCCGTATGACGCCGCACTTCATGTAAAGTACCCCCAAATTTTAAAGAATATTTTCAACATTTCAAAGCTTCGACTCGGGCCAGATTGACAAGGGTTTCTTCAATTAAAAAAGACTATGCATGATTTAGCCTCTAGTCGTGTTCACAGACGGACGGACAGACGGACGTTTTGAAGAAAAACAATTTTTCGGTATAAGGGGACCACAAAACGTGTATTTCCGTTGAAATCTCGAAATCGATTTTCGCGCAGTAGTACATAACTTTCTGTATACTACGGCTATTACTCCGTATACGAGAAAGTAATAAACTGCTGACTATGGTCGAGCATTGCGCCGCCAAACCTTCTTTTGTTGGCAGTCGCGCGGGGACTTGTTGCAGGTGGGCCCGTTGGCGAGCGGCGGCGCGGTCTCCATCGACTGGGCGGTGAACGAGGTGGTGCACGAGGCGTTCCCGCGCCTGGCGCGCGCCTACGGCCTCACGCTGCTCTTCGCGGTGTTCGGGGCGATGTCGGTTACCACCGCCGTCTTCTCGATGACCCTCGTGCCCGAGACGAGCGGCAAGACGCGCGCGCAGCTGCAGGAGGAGCTGCTGTACTGGCCGCGCTCGCCGCCTCCGCGCGCCTCGCTGCGCCCGCGCCCCGCGCCCGACGCCACGCGCCTCTGACAGCCCTCCACAACCACCGCACCAGCACAGCTTCACGTCCGTCCAACGATCACTTCCGGTCCAGAAAATGAATGCTTCCCCTACTCTGTGCCAAGCACAATTTGGTATTTGTGCTTCAAACGATTCGAGAGTGTCATCCAAAAAGCGTTGAGTAGAATACGCACTAAGTTACAAATCACCTCTGCTGTAAGTTTGAAAGATTTGCAACGCTCGAAGAAGCAACCTCTACTCTGATTCATCACGTGTTGATTTCCAACATGAATTTTTTTTTCAAAAATACGTCAATAGAAAATATGTTGATAGTGAATATTGTGTTGTGTACACAGTCTCACAAACTATTGAGTTTATGAAATATTTTAATGATAATATCTAGTGTGATCGTAAAAAGAGGCATGGAAATGTGAGCGATATTTTTATTATTCGCCATATAAAAGTGCAATCTTAATGTTTTAGGATCTATTTTTTGGAAATTTAGTGTACATGCTTTCAGATTTTCTAATAAAATGTCACCTTTACCCGCAAAAAATTTTGAGATATTAGTAATTCTATAAGAAACCCGAAAGTAGAGATAAGCCGGGTTTATCGAAAAGTGGGCGTAAATAGGGAAACTCTTTCTTTGACCTTATTGATGTCGTTAGATTCGTAATATATGTGACATGTTGCTATCAAAGATAAGCAAATTTTATTACTCAATAATTACTTTTGAAAGCTTTTGTATTTGGATTTCACACATTCGTAATTATAAATACATAAAAGATGAGTATGTGAAATGTATTCCTTACGGTATTACCTTTTTATTTTAAGTGATTAACCTTACACTGTGTTATGAAAACGCTCTCTCTTCAAGAATGGTGTCAATCAGGTAAATCAGAAAATGGTAAGGCGGTTACACTGAGAATTGTCAAAATGTAATGTTGAGGTGTTAATTAGCTTTTGTGAGAAAGAGAATGCCTGCGAATGGTATATTAAATTACACTAGACAGCAAAAATGTTTGTCAGGTTCAGAAAGAAAACAACAAGGTTATCTTTGTTGTTTGGTATCTGTCGAATCCGAAAATGCAAATATATTTACCTCATCATCCTTCATTTGGGAGTTCAATACTTTAGATTTAATTAAATTTAAAATATGTAATGAAATCAAAAATAGAAATGAATGTCTAAGCATGAATTTGATAACGGAATTACAGGTGTATTACACGTTTCTCTTTTCTTCCATATTTAAGCACACTTTTCCTACACTTCGCATTTATACAATCAAGCAATATTTTTAATTAAGTGGTCAATGAAACAGGCTCAGATTCTTTTGATGAAAACTTCCTTTGGTGGAATGCACATGTTTCCCATTTCAAAATCCAACAATAGTCCCTTAACATTCAGGGTTTCCATCTGACTTTATAGCAAATTTCTATCCCCAATATGTCCTGATGGAACTTTTTGCATGTTCATCACTTATGGTCCCCAGGTTGGAAGGGAAAATCCAAATGGCTGTGGAGGAAGTTCATTTTTTAGGAACATTCTACATACAAGGTTTTTATAATTTTCTAAAATATTTGCTATCAATAAGCCACTGTTTTCTGCTCTAACATTCCCTAGTAAACCACGGACAACCTTTTCAAAAGGAACGGCAAGCTGGAAGTTCTAACTAATTTAACTTTGCTTCAAAGTCTCTGTCATTAATTAACTTTTTCATCTGTGACCCTATGAAAATGCCTTACTTCAATTTTGCATCAATAATTTCTTGAAACACTGAGAGTAATTACTTGAAGCCATCATCAACGTTGTGCACTCCCTTAATCAAGTTATTTGTAAGACCTAGCTTATATACAATGGAGGAAGAAAAACATTTTGAGGGTCCACCGGTGGAATACGTTTCACATTGTCTCGCCCAGGAGCAAATTCTTCTCGATGTGGCGGGTGTTCAAGTATACAATCACATGTCTGAAGATCGACTGTTCCAAAAAACAAGAATATGTTTTGAAGCCACTCTGAAGACAAATCAATAAATTTTAAGACGCTACATATTTTCCAGTGATGTTATACATAATTGCTTACAGTATCTCTGACAACTTTTTGTCACACCAAGGAAATTAGAACACTTTACTACGAGAAAGTCTGTGCGGGTGTGTAGCAACATAGTTTGTGTGTTATCGCGCGACGCGTGCTTGTTCCTGATGGTGTCCGTGTTAAGTGGTCAGTTGATGTGCGTTGTTGGCATCATCGTAGGACGTCTTCCATCATTCACTCACTCACTTCCTAAAACCTCACAACCTCTTAACTCTTGGGTACAACCCCTCTTCTATACTGTTTGAGTCAACTGCAGAGGTTGCTCCGAAAATTCGAAGTAAATTCTTCGCACTAGAACCTAATTCTTGATTTTATTCATTCGAAAAGTACGCAATTGCTCTTCGGCCGAGCAGTTACTCAACAATTGAGAAATTGCTCCAGATAAGAGCATTTACTCACGTACTTCATTTATACTGTTTGAAGCATTTGCTTTGAAAACTCGGGAAAGAAGAAATTGCTCATTTTTATTCATATCCCCCATTGTTGGAGATCACTCTGAGACACTGATTTTCCTTTGAAACGTAGTTTTTTAGGTGTGAATTATAGGCGTTTAATCTAAGTTTGGTTTTATTGTTTTAAGGTTGATGACATTAATCCAGATTACAGAAATATTGTTTTACGATTATATTCGTTCATTGGTGTTAGAGATACTTTCCCAAAATATACAAATCTTTGTAACTACTTTTATTTGACACTATAACGTTATGGGATATAAAATACGATTACAATATGCAAGTACATATAATTAGAGGAAATGAATGTAAATACTTTTGGCGTTTGCAAATTCAAATTTTGTGTTCGTAACTTTTTCTTTTCTGTGTGTAAAACAACAGAATCACTGTTGGATATATCTCCAAACATTTCGTAACTATTCTTATAGTGAACTAGTCAAAATCTAGATAGTGAAACTTATGTTAATTTTTCGTAATTAGTATCCTGCAGTATGGCAAAAGTTTCCAAAAATTAATAATATTGAAATAATGCGTACTTACAGATTTTTGTGAGTGAATGTATTGACGTTGCACTACTTCTGTACAGCGAAATCAAATTAAACATTTTAATAACATTTTTACGTGAATACCTACTACGTCTCGTTTCTAAAAGCTTCGTATAATGCAGTTAAAAACATCAAAATTGACGTTTAGCCAATTCTATCCTACTGCTTGAAAGAAAATGGGGGTAATGTAATTGGTGAGTTTGTAGAATGAGATTTTACAATGTGGGTTACTTAAATTCACTTTAAAGGTCGAACATTTTGACAGATATCCATATTGTTGAGGCAAAGATGGATTCATCTTGATCACCCGAATGACACGGAGATCAATTATAAACCTTAATTAAAATTACATACGGTTACAAATGTATTTGTGTTACATCGCAATAAGTAACAAGTATATTTACGTCTTAAGAACAATATCATCAAAAGGGTGAAAAGTGTTCCGTTTGAGCACGCTGACAATATTGATTTAGTTATTTCTATTAAACTTTTTCATTGACAATAAAGCCATGTTACCATGAATCACATCTCATGTATCAAGGACCCACAAAACGTGGATTCAGACTTTACAAAGTACTTGGAAAAGTAATTTACTACATATAGAAACAAGAATTATCTACTTTTTGCAAGTAGAGCCCGACAATAAGAGTTTTTCTGCCGAAAAATCGCCGATTTTCAACGTAGCATTACAATACTTTCTTTTCAGTACATAGCTAAGCGAAAAAATGAAAAGCTAATTTGGAAGGAGGGTATCTCGCACATCAAATTAGCTTTCTCCTTGTCAAAGAAATTACTCAAAATGTACCTCTCATTTAGCTTTATAAATATTTTAAAACAAATTTTAATATAATTTTGTTGTATCAATAAACGTAAAATACTAAATTAAATTGAAAAGAATTGATAAGTTCAATAACGCTTTTGTTACTCACAAATGATGTCACTCGTATTTTCACAAAATTGTTTATTGAAAGAAATCACTGTGAGAAACTATTTAGGGTTTGATCACGCGTACTAAGGATGATTTTGTCTAGTAATGTGTTTCTCAAATGCTGACTTATTTTAATCATTCAAAAATTTCGTGAAATGTTTGCTTTAATAAATGCTTATTCTTCATTTCCTTTTTACTCATCTAGTAGTTTCTTAAATAAAATGGCTTATTTTTATTAGAAGTGGAATCTTATCTTCATTCATTATTTTTGGTATAATTCACACGATTTCATATCTCATCTTGAACTGTTAAAACGGAAATTTCTATTGGAATTTCCGAACTAACTTATTTCATGATATCAGCGTTTTCTTTATTAATCCTCTCTTAAAGGTTCAAGCAATTCCAAGAGAAAATTACAGAAGTCTAATAATTACAGGTTCTTAAAAATGTACATTAGTACTAATGAGGGACATCCAAAAAAGAGCATTTCCTTTTATGACTCTCGTTAGTTTTTATGTCGACTTCAGTGCGAGAAAGAAAAGACGATGAAAAAAGACTACGTACGGGTGTGGATGGGTAAAGGAAAGAACATTTCTGATAACAGAACAAAAAGGAAGGTGCTGAAAATAATTTATCTGCAAACAATGGGATTTTCAATACGAGAAGAAGATGAATAAAAAAAGGTGTGGCCAGCCTGGTCAAATTTAGGCACCATTTGCTGTTGGAAAATAAAAAGTTTGAAAATACGACGACTAGGGCTTGGGCTAGTGGAGGCTGATAGGGCGGAATGATGAAGGCGCGGATAGGCAATTGGAGAGAGATGGGAGAGTACGAACGAGGACAAGATTCTGTAATCGGAACAGGTTTTCGGGCATTGTGAAAATCGACATGATAGAGAGAGAGAAAGAGAGAGAGAGAGAGAGAGAGAGAGAGAGAGAGAGAGAGAGAGAGAGAGGAAACAGAGGCGGCGAGGGAGACGATAGAAGTGAGAAAGAGAGACGAAGTGGAAACGTCGTTGAGGGAAGTACTTGCCGCGAGTTGAAGAGCGCGCGGCGTGGGCGAAGCGGGATGTCGTGCTGCGAGGGATGAAGAGTTTTTCGATAATGGCCGCCGCCGCTGTGGCCAGCACGTGGACTAGCGAGGGGTGTGGCGGAGCGGGCGCGGGGCGGGGCGAGTAATGATCCGTATGGGCGCGCGGTACAGCACACTCGCATTAGCCAAGGAGGTCTTCGTGGTGGTACACACATAAACGGCGAGCGCGACGCTACAGTCTAGAATGGGGAGTGGCTACTAGAATGGAAGAAAACAGGGATAGGTCAGGGGCGGGGAAGGGAAAGGAACGAAGCTAGAGAGGTCAGTTGTAATATTTTTGTGGGGTCACCATGGTCGCAGCGGCTGGAGCAAAGAACGGAGGAAACCGCTTCGGCAGTGACAGGTTGAGGCGCCGCAGACGGTCTGGCGGTTACAGCTGCCCGAGTGGTAACAACGCAGCAGCAGCAGCAGTGGCGGCGGCGAGGGAGGTGTCAGCGGGAGTGGCACATCCAGCCCAACGAGCGTCGGCGGCGGATGGGGGGCGGGGCACGGACGGACCCTTCTGTGCCGCCATCTGGCTAAACGAGCGGCAGGAAATGGCGCTCCTGCGCTCTGGCTCTGCTCTCGGTCGCTGGACGTGGCACATCAAAATGGTTTCCGGGCGTTGGGTCCGAGGGCAGGTCTAACACGCAGCAGGTCCTATCGGACACGAGGTGCAGTACGCAATAGGTTCAATTAGACATGAGGTCTAGTAAGAAATAGGTCCAATAATTCAGAAACACTGCTACGGATTATGTCCACTAATAGAAGAGGTCAAAGAGTAAATGGTTCAATTATGTAGGAGGTCTGATTGTCAATTGCAGATACTATGTACAATCTGCATTATTTGGATTATAGACAAAAATTTTTAGAATCCACTTGCAAGAGGCAATAAGGGCTGACAGTTTTACAATTTTTTATAACATACCTCGTGTAATAGGGAATTTAAGTTCTTCCCCCATATAGTATTTTAATTTCTGTCATAACAACATACACAATATTGTGTTATGATGTATAGTTGTCACCTATGAAAACAAAATGCATTAGATGCTAATATTTGTAGTATATATAATTTTATTAGACAATTGTATAAGTCCACTTTTATTGAATCTCCCGACAATTGGAGCTAATTTTATTACACACACCTTCAGTCACAAGATTCTTAGATCTAACTGATATCTAACCAACAACATTATCTGTTGAGGAACGCCCAGTTGGAAAGTAATCACCAAACGTCCGTTAATCATGGTATTTTAAAATATCACAAATGTACTGCTTTGATAATGCATACCATAGATACATACACATATACATACCATAGATATTCGAAGTATTCCGTAAAATAAGGTTCCCAAGATGCTGCAGTCGCGTGTGTGTGTGTGTAGTATGTTCTATTGTAACACTATTAATTATATATATATATATATATATATATATATATATATATATATATATATTCTAACGCTACCACCTGTGTGGCGGTCGTCACATGAAGTTCGATAGTACGAGCTCATTAATGAAATCAAGAAATTCATTGAAATCTTGAAATTCAATGAAAATCTTGAAATGGCCTCAAATTCGTCGATCGTTCGTGGGTACGGACTTAATGTATCCAGCCATGATTTCGCGTTGCCTTCCACAACTTGATGTAATAGCATAGTTGTATGGCCTTCTCGGACGTTTCACATAATAAAGAAATTTTGTAATGCCTTTACAAACGCGTTCGGGTTTTCGTACGGGTGTCCTAGAATTTCAGAGAAGGAGGAATATTAATACTTCCCCCCTGCAAGGGCCTCCCCCTTCCACTTTCGCCTCAGCTTCCTCTCTTAATTTCCTGATCTCTTTATCTACCTGCTTCAATTTTCGGGTGGTTTCCGCTTCCAACTCCCGTTTCGTCCCTTCACGAACTTCTTGAACTTGGTTACGAATTTCGCCTAATTGCACACCGTGATCCCTGTTTTGCCTCTCCAATTGCGTCGACAAGGAATCTATTCGGCTCCTGACTTCCGCGTGTCGTTCTTCTACTATATTTCTGCATTCCGCGACCCGCGCCGCGACTTCTTGCCGAAGCTCGTCACATTTACCGCCGACCTGTACCATTATGGACTGTTGGATTTGTTCTAACTTATTGTCGACGCTTCTTGTTTGATCATCTATCTTTGTTACCAGCCCTTCTATTTCCCGCGAAATTTGCTCATTGATCTTTCTCAGTTGTTCTTTACCATGACGCGACTGCTCCTCGACTTTCTAATTGATCTTTCGTCCCTGGTCCTCAACCTGGTGGGCTATTGTCTGCGTGAAGTTTCCTAACAGCGCCCGCATTAGCGTAAGCATAGGTTCATCCCGTCCCGTTCTTCGCGTTGCTAGTTCTGGCGATGCTTCCTCAGATTCCGTGCGATCCGCGGTTGGGCTTATCGTTTCTTCATCGTCGCATATCCCTAACTTCTCTAACCTTCTTAACAACTCGTTCCCTTCCTCCCCTTCGCTGCCTTCCTCATTCCCAATTCCCTTTGCCTCCCTATATTCACGACTCTCTGCCATTTTGTTTTGCAATTACTACCTTGTATTGCACGGTAATACACTTCACCCTCCAAAATACAACAAAACGCACACACAATACAGTACAATACAAAACACTTCACAATTCAAACATCACTTTGCTGAAAAGAATGGCATACAAAACACTTCAATCAACACTCGCTTCCTAAATCTGTGTCTGGGATCACTTTGCTTATTCGATCTGTGATCGATCACTGCCCCACGTAATGGGCGCCAATCTATCTAACGCCACCACTAGTGTAGCAGTCGTCCGAAAGAATGCTCTTTCGAGCTTTGAATATCTCAGGGGGCAGGATCTTTAGGGTATGAGAAAGACACACCCAGACACAGAATTAGGTAAAACAGTAATATATTCTTAAAATATTGCACAAATCAACCCTCTTACACTGTCACCAAAATAAGAGAACAAAAAAATACTCAATTGCTGGCTGCGTGTTTGAACGCATGCAAACCACTGATGGTCAGACCTCTTAGAGAAATTTACAAAAGAAATATTTGCTTATGGTTTCACTCTTCGCCTAGCTAGCGATATTTCCTTATAACATCCGTGCACGGAGTTCTTGCTTGGCCAACACTAGTGAATGAAATTTAATTACTTTTTTTTTACACTTCCTGAATTAATTTACCAGCACACATTATTACAAATCTTACTGCTATTCGCGTACGAGATTTCCTCGTCAATTACATTCAAAATGAGGAACACAAATTAATTATCTTTAATACAGCTTCGGAATGAAATGTACTACCGGCGTACGAGGTTATGAAATACTTCACCGTTACTCAATTTTAAGGCGAACATGCAAATTTTAGTATTTCTATTTCTGGTGCCAACACAACCTTTCTAGTTCCTGTCTCCCACCTCAGTTTTATGCAAAATTGGAAATTCAGTCGTGCCGCCACTCGCGTTCCTGCAACGTAGCCCGCTTCAATGCCGCTCCGAAGGCCACTCGGTCTCCTTTGTGCCTGCCACCAGATCCAGGGACCAGTCTTCTCGCACCTGCCACCAGATCCACATACCAGTCTTCTTAACGCCCATCACCAGATCTACGCACCAGTCTTCTTCACGCCCACCACCAGATCCACGGTCCAGTCTTCTTCGCCCGCCTTCTTGCGACACGAGTACGCGTATTGCCCAGTCTCTCCGCGTGTGCTAGTTAGCGTGTCGCCTCACTAATGCTTTACAAAAACTCTCACAGTTCCGCAACCACAGCCACTATTCTGATCCGTTCTAAATTTCACAGTTCTTACTGCAATCTCCTATAATGTTCTCCTTACACCACGTAGCCTCGCTACTCTATCATTTCCCACTTCCTACCACCTCCAAAACTACCGCTTCTCTACCTCAACTATTCCGCTACCTTACTCGACTTCTCACCTCGACGTCTCACTCAAGAAGGGCTCTTTTCCTCTCTACTCCGCCGTTTAAATGTTGCATTGACGTCACGGTACAACCCAACCGCGCTGCCCATATTCCGAAAGTGCACCGCCGCCGCGCTTCAGGCCGCAACTAACAGGTAGCGCCTTTTTCGATCAGTGACCGACGTTCGGTCATACCTTCGCTCTCCACGTCTCCGTCAACGCTGCGTGGGCGTTGTGGGGTTTGTGGCGATGCCTCAATATATATATATATATATATATATATATATATATATATATATATATATATATATATATATACACACATATATATTGTAACGCCTCCACTCGTGAAAACGCCCTGATAGAATGCTCTTTCGAGTTTAAATATCTCGGGGAGCAGGATCTTTTGGGGTATGAGAAAGTGATGTAACAAAGTAACATGGAAATCTACTATAATACGTACAATTTAAATCATAAAAAAGAATATACACATTTATCAAATAGTGGAACAACTTAATCTTTCCCCAATAACACAGAATGAAGCCAGTTAGTTACATAACATTGCCGTAAAATTGTACAAGGTTTTGGCCTTTGGCAAAATCAAACAAGGCATACTTTTAGCAGAATTTAAACCTCCACGAATTTGTTTAAAAGGTGACAGTCTTTCTATACTGAATTTATGGAGTTTCTCACATGAACTACCACGCAAATTTGCCGTTATCCACTTTCTGGTCCGCACCAATCTTCGCACGAAAAGTCGCAAGTCCGGTTACCTTTACGGCGCTCTCCAGTTCGCTCGAAGGCGCCCTTGGCACTCCCGCTGCCCGGTGTCGCAGCGACGTCACTCCAGCTTCTCTCGTACGCTTCACCTGTCCGTCACGCGTTCGGTCAAACCAGGCCCTTCTCTCGTTCGCTTCGCCCGTCCGTCACGCGATCGGTCAAACCAGGCCCTTCTCTCGTACGCTTCATCCGCTCCCGGCTCCCCTCTTCTCTTTTTTTTTCGTCCTCGCCACGAACGTGTATGCCCGCGCTCCAAGTCTCTGGCGCGTCGCAAAATCGGATCTTTGCGTTACTACACTGGGCGTCGCAGCTGCACTTCGGATGGCTGCAGCGCTAATACACGCAGTCTCCACTGGATTTCACAAAACTGTCCTCTGCACGAAATGAGCACTCTTGAAAAAAAAACGTTTACTGTTCTTCCTTCGCTCTGACCGCTTTCTTTCTAACGAGCTTGCAGCGGATTACCAATATGTTCGTATTGCAATCACATTCCTATACCAACTAATCCTCCACGCTCACACCACTCAATTATTCACTTTCACTACCAAATTCGTAGAGAACTTACGCGTTCGCCTACGCTACCAGACTCATAGAACTAGTGCTTTCGCCCGTGTCGTCGGATTAACAGAGAAGAAAGCTTTTCGCCGCTCCGCTGTATAAATGCGGCCCTGACGTCATAGAACCCCTATGCGCGCCGCCCCTCCGTCGAAATTACCCCGCCGCTGCTTCTGGCCGCCACCGACAGGTCGCGCCTTTTCTCTTCCGTGCTGCTCTTCCGATGTTATTAATCACTCCGTCACCGTCGAAGATGTGTGGGTGCCGTGTAAGTTTGTGGCCAGGCCATGAACGTCACAATATATATATATATATATATATATATATATATATATATATATATATATATATATATATATATATTCAGCAGTTTTGAATCTATATTGTTAAATAACTCCTGAACGAAGCGCGTTTTAGTATATTACGAACTAATAAAGAAACGTTCATCGCACCGTAATCGACAGGATATCTTCTTCAACATTCTACTACATTTTTGCTGGTGCGGTGCTTCTCGATATTACCGCACATGCTTAGAGACGTGCAGAATCTGCAACTAAATGTAATGAGACAGAGAGGCATGGAGGTACAGACAGACAGACTGAGAGAGACACACAGAGTCAGACATTGAAGGAGGACAGAGAGACAGAGACTATTCAGCCCGCAGGTATGCGATACTTCCCCTCCTCCTCCCACCCATGGCCGCCAACGTGACGCTACAGTAGCTGTAGCAAGACGCTCAAAAAATTTCACTTTTGCAATTTTCAAAAATCAGGGCCTTCAGCGAACATGAGACTTATACCATTTCCTTCAGCGTTCTTTACACTCTCTGAAAACAAAGTTTAATAAAAAAAATTGGAGCTATTTTTAAGTATTCTCGAAAAGCTTAATGTAAAGTATTCTCCAAAAACAAAAGATCCGTTTGAAACACCCAAACTCTCGAGTGCATTCAGATCGATGGGAGAATATCAATTTTGGAGAAAATCTACAGAACGGTCAAGGCACTAGCATTGACGACAGACGGATAGACAGACGGGCGGACGTATGGACAGACGGACAGATATTTTGCCGCCAATAGATTTTTCGGGATCAAAAGTTTACAAAACATTTACTCTGGCTAAAACATGTGTTAGAGAAAGTAATTTACTATACATAGGAAAAGGATATATACACTTTTTCGTTTCTGCCGGTACTTGATCCATTTGATCGACAATAATTAAATCTAATTTTGTAATGAAACAAAAATTTAAACAATTATTTTTGGGGTAATTTTTCATGCAACTAGAAATGCCGGAAAATTGATTATCTTTTATTTAAAATTATAAAAAATCCACCCTTGAAACAGAATTTCCTCGTCTTCTGTTTATTGAAATAGTTCTCACGGAAGTTCGTCTTAAGTAGCGGCAAATATTTTCTCAAATCAGTCATGCAGAACGACGTATGAAGACATCCCCACAGAGCAATTCGACACCTTTGAGTTTTACGAGGTCGCTTCACAGTTCGTGTTTTCAAAATCAATGACTCCCCAGGTCCTTGTGACAGCGTCTTCTCTGTCGCACGACATCAAACGAAAGACTGGGAGCTGTAAACACGCCGCAGGCAGTCGACCGCGGCGAAATCGGCCGTTCCTCCAAATTCCGAATTCCCTGCGACCCCTGTCGCTGTCTTTAAGATCAATATCGAGGTTAGGGTAAGATGTCGCGTTGGGGAGTTTAAGGAGGAGGGGATGACGGAGTGATGAGATATCGATGGAGCTACGGTTGGAGAGAGGAAAGAAGGGAGCGGATGAGAAAACAGTGTCACCGCCTGCGTCTTTAGATCTAGAAAAACGGGATGGCGTAGTTTCAGAGCTCTTCACCCTAGAACGGAAACACGAAATACGTTACATGGGGTTATGGTAACCATAATTCTTTTCAAAATATACTTCTGTCAACACAATAAAAAATACACAATATTTTTAATCAATAATTGATAATTTCTCATCCTTTGGCTCATAAAATACAAATATCCCTGCAATGTTCTGAACATACAGGTCTCTTGTACTTATAAAAAACACTTTTTATTTTACGATCCTTTTTTCTGTCACTCAAGGCATATCTTGATTACTTGGCAAGATTTGGTGAAGTTGCTTTGCATCGTTCTTCAGAAATTCTATCTTCTGGTTGTCCTAGAAGGTTCAGAATAGAAAGTTCATTCCCCTGGTTTATTGCACAGGAGTCTCTGAAGATGCTCTCAGACCAAATGTAGACCAAATTCCGTGCAATATTTGCATACTTTGATATGTTCGACATTTTTTAGACATTTTTAATAGAACGAGGAGTTTGATGAAGTATCAAGTATCTTGTAGAAGAACCGCAGTGACCATTTCCTAGTTTTTCTTGGCAACTGTGTATAACAGTATGTAAACCATTTGATCCAATGTATAGACGCCTCCTTTTGTAGAGTTATAAAACTCTATAATCTCAAGTTTGTTTGTTGTAGCTTTTACTGCTTTTGTGGAACGCATCGTTGATAAAAGCAATGCTGTTTTCTTTCTTTTGGGAGTGAAAGAGAGTAACACACATCATTTTTCTCTGAAAAGCTAAATGAGATGATAACCCTTCTTTCACATTATTAGAGAACTGAGGAGGAACTATCACTTTATTTATGTCTTAATGGGCTGCCATCTGGGAGTTTATAACTGGACGGGGCGGTTGCCTTTGCTTTCAGTGGACTGTATAATTAGGTTGTTGGACGTTAGCAGGCAATCCACTCAGTCCCTTCCGAAGCTCGTAGGGAATCTTGCAGTGATGTGGGTTATGATGGAAACACAATTCTCACCTTGCAGAATGATGTTTAATAACTTTCAATGGTCACAATTGTTCTTTACAATTAAAGTACACTTTTAGTACTGTTCTCAATGTGAAAATACAGCAACCTTCCATCACGAATCACAAAGTGGGAGCACATGTGCTCGCCTGGCAACTTACTTGCAACTTCGTGTGAAACACATTAATTAGTTCAATTTATACAATGCTGAACTATAACAAATTGAAATAATGTGGCTTTTCACTTTGCCACGACATGAGTACAGAATGTTACTTTCTGTATGAGATTTTTACGTAATCTATTAACACGGAGCCCGAGACATGTTTCTCGCGAGGCTGCCTCTCAGCGACTGATTTCTTTTCGGTTGCGGGTACGCGACGAGGGGATTTGAACTGATTTGAACAGGCCAATTAGCGACTGCTTTTTCAGCGGTTGCAGTATGGCGAGGTGGGGTGAATTTGAACTGACCAATTGGCAACTGCTGGAATTTTGAAATGTTCTGGAAGGCTTTAGAAGGTTCAGGCGTGAAATATCGCGCCGCGTGCGCGCGGTGGTGCCGCTCGGCTAGTGGAAATTTCCATGCCGGGTTCCGGAGTTGCCGCTCAGGGCGTAGGAAGTGTTTTGTTTTATACCTTCCTTTTCTGCTTTTGCGTGTGGGCCCGAACAACCTTTTAGCAATGTTTCTGTCAGTGATATATTGTGATTCCGGGCGTGTCAACTACTATGCGGGGCACCAACTCAGCCGGGACAAGTTCTAAGTTCCCGGCCGGTCTCCCGGTATGCGTGGTAGCGTTGTGCATGTGCGTGTGCGTGTGCGTGTGTGTGTGTGTGTGTATAGGATAGGACAAGGAAGGTGGAGGAAAGATCGTGTACGGTCTGTGGCCCGTTTGTTAGGGCACTTGCTCCGGCATTCGCCTGGTGTTGATCGGAGAAACCACGGGCAACTACCGATCAGAGCAGGTGGCTGCTACAATTTTCTTCCAGGCACCGACTGAATTCGACCTAGCTGAAAAAGATGTGTCGAAAATCTTGCTGCCGTCTGGACTCGAACCTAGGACGTTCCGGTTAGAGGCGCTGCAGTGACAGAAATTGATGCATTGAGCCAGCGCTCCCGGTCCCACTGATGTTGACATGTACCATTTGTTCATATTAATATTTCTATTTATCTCATGAATTGTTTCTGCGAGTTTTTTCACGGACTGAAACGGTAATTGTTCTGTCGTGTCTCTCTGTTCTTTTCGTAAATAAAAATTACACTGAGCATGAAGTAGGTTTTAGCATCACACGTAAATATTTTTAAACCGTACCTGGCAGGCTTTGAACGAATATAGAGACAAACGGACAGTGTTCTCAAATCCGAGTAGTTGCTTTTCTACTGTATAAAATTCACGTGGGATATAACTGAAAGCGCAATTTAAAAAGACACATGTTCGTTCACGAATTGCGGATAACGTATCATTCCGATTTCTCTAAGTTCTGTCATGAATCTCAAACAATTTACTAAAATATTTAAATGTCAGTCATGATACACAGGTAAATGAATGATCGTATTTGATGGAACATCTCTGCAACAGAAAAATATCAATTTTTGCGGAATCAAGTGATAGGTAAGAAAGTCAATATTTCACTTGAGTCCGTCACATTTACATAACTTACATCTCCGTAGTTTTCCCTCTGCCTTTCTATTCTTACTTAGCTTAAAAAGTAACTTCTTCAGAAGAGAAAGTTATGCAATGCTACGCGCAAAAACAGCGAAATTCCGGGCAAAAATTATTTTTACACTGTCCTGGCAACGAAAAATTGGATAAATCCATTTGCTAAATTTAGAAAAAAATTCTCTAACTCGTGGTGTAACCAGAATTCCTGTTTTGTGGATCCGTGATACTGAAAAATCGATTGACGGCAACATGTCGGTTAATATAAACTAAAACTTTTACATATTTGTTGAATATTACAATACCGTAGTGTTTAATAATTAATATTAAATATTTTTCGATCTATTTGCATTTTTTTGGCAACGCTATTAATATCGTATTATTTATTAACTTTTCATTATTTTACTTTCTCTTATACTGCTTACGAAGAATATTGTAAGGCTTAAAACTCATTCGATATGTTCGTGAATACACTGCTTACCTTATACAATGAATTCAATGCCAGAAATATATTTTCATTACACGTTTTGAATAAAATATCTATTGCTTAAAACTATTTAATTTTCGGATCAAATATTGTACAATTTCCAACAAGTTTTATAAAAAATTATGACTGACATGTGTTAATTCGGAGAGATTGTGGTATAAATAGTATTACAAATCCACTGATAATGGCGAGAAAGTACGTGCTGTTTTTAGCATTACTGAATTACACTTGTATGTTTGGTCCAAATCATATAGTAACTGAATAAAATTTTCCAGCTCTCCAGTTTTGAAGAGACTCTTTTCGCGGCATCTTTGCCACCAAGTTCTCTAAGAACAATATTTCTTGGTAGAGTTTGCAATTGTCTTGGCATACACAAACTCCAAACATAACCCTTTTATTCTTTTACTATATCAAGATGCTGAAGATGTATCATCAATATCAGAGAGCTATTTCTATCACTAATCTACTGAACGATCTGCTCTTGAAATTTACACGCATTGTGATAAGTCTAGAACCCTGGGTTTAGTTTTAATGACAGAATCGGCAGCCAGCGTTAGTAATAACAGCATTGTTTGCAAACTCAGAAGTCAAAGAATACGCGTTGTTAGGACAACCGATCAACAAAGTTTAATATTCCATGCTTGGTGACATAACGTTGTGTAGTTGGACACGGCCCCGAACATACTATGTGCAGAAGGTGTGAAGAGGGCGTCGGAAGCGAGGATCTTGTGAAAGGACGCATGGGATCATTCTCTAGAAAATTATTGAAGCGAATACATATAAGCGGTTGGTGAGGTGCGAACATTTTCAGCATAGGCTGGATATTATTTAAATGATAGTGAGGCGGGAGTTTATAATTAGTTTGAGAGCTTGGTATTGTGTAAATTGTAGTAGTAAATTGTAATTGTAAATTCTATTAATGTAGTAGATGGAAGTTTGAATTAAATAGACTCCGTGTTTAGAGAGGATATATAGTAGGGTAGCGCCGTAGATGAAACAACTTTCAATAGGTAGCTGAATATAGTCACTCGCAAGTAGGTGTTTCACACGAAGCACAGATAGGAAAAGCCGCGGATTAATTTTGTGGGAATATTAAGTTCTATTAATAGTAATCGTTGAGGACATTCTGGAACATTTTTTTAAATTTAGGCAAGGACTCGAGAATTGGTATAACAAAGATTCGGCTAATCAGCCGAGAAGCCATCTATCAAGATATTATAGAAAGCTTACAAACTATAGTCAAACCCGTACGGTGTTTTAATGTTCTATATTGAAAAGTAAATCACATAAAATCAATATAATTGTAATATACAGGTTATAAGAATAAATGTTAAATTTTTATTGTTGAAAAAGTCGGATAATTTATATTAGTTGCCTTCAATCTAATAATTGGTTTCAATCAATAGAACTTCAAGGAATCGTGATTTTGAATAGAATTATACGTCCACATTCAATAGTTAAGGATTAATATGTTGTATCGAACCCATGAGTAAATTCGCAGTAAATTTTATAATTCAGTGTTAGGATTTCACAATATTTACATTAATTTTCCTCGTAGCCATCTTAAAAGTTAGAACTACATCAGCATACTGGGGTTACTATCCTCCCAAACAAACTGTATGAACAAAACTATATGAACAACTGAAACTATTCAAGTAACAAACTTCCCAACGACGTACAAACTAACGAAGATCTTGAAGAATACATGACGTTTCTTGTTTACGAACGTAAAAAGTTAAAGTTCTACGTTCTTGAAGAACATGTTGATGTTATGCGTAATTTTACTATCTAGAGTTAATCAACGATCTGAAAATCTTGTTTTCGATATAGTAAAAAATATTTCTACAGATATGTCAGTACGTAATTCGGGTTAGTTCGCGGCTACATGGATTATGTAAATCCTTAAAAAAATACGAAATGATTTCGAATATATTTGAAATAACGAAGGTTAAAAAT
Organism: Teleogryllus occipitalis; assembly: GCA_011170035.1. Taxonomy (NCBI): domain Eukaryota; kingdom Metazoa; phylum Arthropoda; class Insecta; order Orthoptera; family Gryllidae; genus Teleogryllus; species Teleogryllus occipitalis. The sequence goes on from BLKR01001238.1 coordinate 262,146, forward strand.
TGAATCACTCTCCAGAATTATAAGAATTTCATTGTTCTACAAGAAACTACAAATTATTAAAACTTACAACTAATTTGCCATTATTTTCTTCAGCAGGGCAGGTTCTCCGTTCCACATGATTTTGACGACCATCGGCATTGTAAAATAACATTTCATTTCTATAATTCTATTCCATTTACACACATTTCCTTCCTAAGTTTTATTCAAACGTAGTAAATAAATTACTCTAATAAACACAATGCAAAAATGATACTTTGTGATCAGTCTGTATGATAATATAATAAGAACATTCGTTCATCTTAGCGCGCGCGTTAAGCACGGCCTTGACTCCTGCTACGAGTATTTAGGGCGTGTTGGGGGGCGGCGCCAGCCTGAAAGTTTGGTGACCCCAAACTTGGGTGTTGGTCGAAGGCGGAAGAGTCTGTGACCTGGGGGATGGGAGGCCGCGAAACGGAATCGACTCGAAACTGTTTGCGAGCAATTAGGTGATTAAATAACGCCGTTCGGTCGACGCGGCAATGAATGCAAAGTAAATGGAGGAGAAGGTGGTGTAACGCGCCATGTAAACAGAAATGAGCGGGAAGTTTCGCGCCAGTTCACTCAGACGCCGAGTTCCGCGTGGGGCTTGTTGTTCCCCCAGAGGGAGCTCTGGGGGGCTCGGGTGACGTCACAAACAGGCTGAGTTGCAGGTGATCTTACCTCGTTCGAGTTCCTTCGGGCTCGGAGTACCTACCAATACCGTGGCTTGCGTAACAACGTGCAATTTTTTTTCAGCATTCAGAGTTGAGTAAAAGTACAAACAAATTGTTTCTATCTACATACTTCTAGGATATATACATATCTTCTATTCTAACATATAAAGACAGAAGTGCGTTGTCTTATAGCGCGGGAATCTCTGAATCTAGTGAACCAATGCCAATGAAACTTTTGTGTTAGCAGCCTTTAAAGGTATCGAGTACTATAGACTATGATTTACGACCATAAACAGTTATTTATGTACAAAATAATTACTTTTCTGGACATTTTTTGCCTAGTTTTACGTCACAGATTGAAGAGCGAATCAATGTCAATAGTTTAGCTGCGCGCCACCAGAGGATGACATCTGAAATCTACTACTGATTTCATTAATATCTAGAATTATAACGAAATTCATTGGAGTTTGAATAAGTTTATGTAATGTCCCTGTGTGAACACTGGTGGAACATCTGAAACAAAGTCGCAACTGAAGTGGTAAAGGATATCAATGTTCATGCATTGTTCTTAGTCCGTGTTATATACAAAGTGGCGAGAATTCATTGTGGGTTTGAAAGTGTTTAAAAATTGAGGTAGGTTGAGAGAATAAAAAGTACAATAATATACAGTACAGAATATACAGTAATGTACAATATATTGTGACCGTACAAAGTCACAATATAACCTAGTTTCACTTTTGACTAGGCTAAGCAGTGTAAGCTCTGTGACGAAAAATAAGTAGTCGCTCATTTGAATTGGGTAGTGGGGGTAAAAGCTTGAGTGAAGAACAAGTCTTCTTTTGGGTTATGGAAGGTGCCACGGGTGCATCTGAAGGTGTTTGGGAGAAAGGCGCTTCTTAGAACCGGGAACCGGCCGACAATATTCTGGACTTCGCCTACCAGCGTTCTAACATCGTCACCGATAAGTAGACGTGTTCACTTTTGCTTTATGCCAGTGTTTTTTGTGAAAATAATGAGATTGGATGAAGCCAGTTGACCTTGGGATACTGAAGGATGGTTCGGCAGCGAGATTATTTCACAATAGCCTCTGAGTGAGGGCGTGTAGTACGGCGACATTATTGCTGCTACCACAACCGGTAAAGTTAATGTAGGAAGAGTAGACCACAGACAAACAATTTTATGCTGACTGATTAAGGTTTAGCAATTGGAAGTCTGCCTTTTTCTTAGATTGTGGGAGAAAGTGGTTAAGAAGATTCATCTCAGTTGTTTTCATTGTAAATGAGAGTTTTAGTTGTTGCATGTTGAACAGTGGACATAAGTTTTTGTTAGTGTTGTTAAATTAGTTGTCTTTACTTCTCAGAGGTATGAAAGATTATTGCTGCAAGTCAGAGCCTTTTGTTAATCATTATCAAGCTTCCACTATAATGTGAAACCAATTTTGGGGTTTAAAATCACTTGTATTTACAGTAAGTGTGGTGAACAGTATCTGAAATCACATGTTAGAAGGTTTTTTTGGTGGAGACAAATGTGAAAGGAGTCATGATGCATAGATTTCAGGATAATTTTTGCAATTATTTTTTTTTTTTTTGAAAGAGTGAAAATATATTTAATTTGTATGCAATCCAGTGTAGGAGTATGACTGATAACCTATCAATCAAGATCCCAAAGCCCAGAGATTAGACAAGTTCATGGGCTCAAGTTTGGAATGGGCATAATATATTTTAGGTATAACAGAAAGTTAAGCTGTAGTGTGTACACATCCTGGAATATAGAAGCCAGGGTGTACGGTTACAACATAGATACCGTATACTTTCTAAACAACTTCTTCTTTTGCAGCAATTTGTGACAACTGAATTGTTTGAAACAATGCCAAAAAGTGTCACAGTTGTCAAAACAGACTGCAAGTGCGAAGAGATAGGCAGTTTATTCAAATTTTGAATCGGCTACTCAGAGGCGCAAGATAGACTTCCTGATGTACTCACTCGCACCATTCAAAATAACACTGCGAGGAGGGAAACAAATATGAATAATTCTCTAAGTAGTGTGTAATTAAGGAATTGCCATTTACATATAAAGACTAAATTGTACTGTTGTTTTGCATGTGAATTGCAGTTGTACTTTTTTCTTCAATTTGTGCAGATAATTAGCGTAGGGGTTTGTAATTAAGCAATAAACATCGCATATTAAGTGGTTTAGCATATCAATTGCTCCCAATGAATTAATTCATTTTTTTATAGAAAATACCCAAAAATATTTTATCTAAAAATATTTTTGTCTTAGAAAATAAGAGAATCTGGGAGTTCTTGGTTTCTATTATTCAGCGCTCATGATCAAATTGGTAAAATGCAAAATGTTTGTATGTTTTAGATCCACCCAGTTGAACGTTTTCTTCAATATGTGCAAGAGTTTAGTGCTTTGGTATGTAATTAAGCAATGGGCATTTACATATGAAGACCAATCAAAACATTTGATCTGCATATCAATTGCTACCAATGAATGATATCGTCCATTTTTCTATAAAAAATTTGAAAAATTAATTTATCGAAAAATATTTTTGTCTTATCGAATTAAAAAAAATCTTGGAGTCCTTGATTTCTATTATTCAGCTCTCATGTTCAAATTGGTAAAATGGAAAATATTGGTATGTTTTGAGTCGACCCTGTTTCAACTTTTTCGTCAATATGTGTAGGAGTTTAGTGCTTTGATATGTAATTAAACAATGATAATTTACAATGATAATTGCGGATTCGGTGGTATAACGGTTACCGGACTGTTGTACCCGAGTTTGCGGGTTCAAACCCGATCGAAGCGGTGGATTTTTAAGGGCGAAAAAAATCCTTCGTACGCCTTCCTTCGGAGGGGAAGAAAAGCTGGCTGTCCCATGTAGTAGATTTACTGCATGTAAAAGATCCTCAAGCCTAAATGAAGCCTCTGAGCACAATTGAGTTCCACCTGTTTCATCGCCCAAGATAATACCTCCTTTCTCCGCTAGGTGGTGAAAGGGGCGTAGCGAAATTGCGTGGTTAGACGGAAGAGCAGGCCTAATGGCCCGAGTCTCGTCACGTAAAATAAGGCATTAACTAACTACATATTAAGACCAATATGTACAGTTGTTTTGCATATCAATTGATTTCAATGAATGAATTCATCCATTTTTTTTCTGTGAAAAAATAGACAAAAATTAATTTATCTAAAAATATTGTTGTCTAAGCAAATAAAAAAATCTTAGAGTCCTTGATATCTATTACTCAGCTCTCATGCTCAAATTGGTAAAATGGAAAATGATTGTATTGTCCACCCAGTTGACTTGTGTCTTCAATATGTGCAAGAGATTAGTGTAGTGGTATTTAATTAAGTAATGATTTACATATTAAGACTAATCTATGCTTTTGTTTTGCGTATCAATTGCTCCCAATAAATCATTGTATCAATTTTTCTATAAAAATAGGCCAAAATTTATTTATCTTAAAATATTTGTCAAAGCAACTAAAAAATCTTGGAGTCCTTAGTTTCTATTATTCGCGAGTCAAGATCCGTAATATCCAGCACTTCAGATAAAATAATTAAGCTAATAATGTTTTGTTAAGTGGCTCAGTACATTGTCAATTTATTATTTAAACATAATTTAATGTTGGTGAATCATTATTGTTCTAATTTTGCAATGGTGTGATGAATTGATTTACCTAAACAATACGTTTTATACTACATGTTACTATCACATAGGACTTTAAACATACATATTTTTGTCGTCTTCAGAACCATTATAAAAACTGGCAATTACGTTTCAGCATAGATGCAAGTATCTTCATTTATTTTCACTTATTATTTCATTAATTTTCATTTATTTAAGTGATGAATCACAAGATTCATCTCTTACGTTAACACATCTATATCTATTACTCCAGATCTCTATAATAGCGTACCTGTGCAAGAACTTTCGCATGTTATATTCTGCTTATAACTGTAAGTCCCTTCCAGGTCACGAGTTGACAGATCAATTACAAATCTTTCTTTATGAATTCAATAGAAGAAAAATATAAAAAAGGGATAAGTTTTACAACGTAAAAATGTATTGACAGCATTGGAATAATATATAAAACTCCACAAAAATAGTATACGGGAGTCTCCAAGTATTTTATTTTGTAGTTTTGATTTGTTTATTGATTTTAGTTATAAAGTGAAGAAAGGTTTAGGAGCTGGAACTCCAAAGAAGAAAAAATGTATTTTTTGGGGGGGAAAGTGAGCGTGGTAGTCCGGAAATTTTCAAATGGGGGGTAAGAGAAGACAGGGTTATCGGGGCGTGGCCGGGTAGAGCAGGGTGGAGGAGGGATAGAATGGAAGAGATAGAGATAGTCGTCGTCGCAGGGCCTGAAAAGATAGAATTCCTCTTCCTGTCTAATAATTTACTGTAATAAATGCGCGAGCAACTCCGGGTAGTTATCAATAAAAACTCACCCGTCACAGTAGTTTTTTTTTTTAATTTGTTCAAAAATATACCACTTAATTTCTAAGATAACACGATTCTATTTCTTTCTGGATTATATTCAACGGATTAAAGATATTTTCACGAGTACGGCGTATTCAATTACAATATAAATCACTCAAGATTGAAATGAATGATACTGAGCTTTATTTTTTATATATTTTTCCAAATACACTGATTATTTTTAAATACAATGTATTAATTCGTATAATTAATAAATATGTAACGGGAGAGAAGTTGCAATCGTGCAATCTCCCTGTTCTCAAAAAATATTTCCTATAAAGCAAAAACAGGAGGAGACTACGTCAACCATTGTATTTGGTTCAACATAACCTTACTCATGGAGTAACATACTGACATATACAAACTTGCCCATAACTCGTAGCCTTCGTGCATTGCAAATCATCCACGTTCCAATTTATTCTTCGCTAACTCACAAATGAAAAATGAGTTGGAGATTCATTAATAGTGTAGTAAGCAGAGCGTGCTGCGTTGCCAATTTTGAAAGTTGGCGACAGCGAGTGTCGGTGTTGTCAATGATGGAGATGGCTGCGGGGGTGCAGCAACGAGACCTGAGCGGCGACAGGGATGGGGGTCCCGGCGCTGCGGGAACAGCGGTGGGAACTGTGCAGGCGGTGGTCGGGTGAAGCGAAGCTGAAGCGCAAGAGGAAGGGGAGTAGGCATTGGTGATGGGAAGAGTGATGGGAAGGGTGATGGGAAGGGCGATGGGAAGGGTGATGGGAAGGGTGATGGGAAGGGTGATGGGAAGGGTGATGGGAAGGGTGATGGGAAGGGTGATGGGAAGCGGTAACGGTGTCGGTGTCGGAAGCTGCAACAGACGGGTGATGGGAACGGGGCAATGGGCGCGGGGGTGATGGCATCTGCACGGGGACAGTGTCGAGGCGGGGACAGCGTCGGCGACGGGGGCGATGAAAGGAGCTGAGACGGGGCCTGTGAGACGGACGTGATGAGATCGAGGGCGGGGGCGGACCGGGGCGTCGCGGGATGGGTTGTTGAAGGTAGGGAGACGGGTGAGTGACGGTGGCGGGGGAAGAAACGGGAAGAGGCGGCTAGGAGATGGATATGGGGCGGGGCGGCGTTCGTGGGGAGGTGCGGTGCCCGCCCACGCGCCGCGTGCTTCGGCGGCGGCGGCGCTCTTCCGCAACACGTGTAATGGGCGTTCTTCTGTGGCGCGGCCGTTCGCTCGCGCAACGCGCGCCACGTGGCGGCGCCCGCGGCCTTCGGGCCGCATATGCACTAGCGCAGCGGCACCTCGCAGCTAAACGCTTCGGCGGAACGAGTCCTTCCAGTACATTTCACTTAGAGAGATCGGATTGGAATTTGCACGTCCCAAATACAGCCAAAAAGGATAACCACACAAATCTTTTGTCGAAGAAACACTTTTTCACCAGGAGCGTTCTTGGAAGTCAAACAAGGAAATTGAAGGCATAACGTTTGGTTGATAATGGAAATATGTGTAACCAAAGACGTGTATTTGCAATACTTTACAAATAATTGTATAGATTCTGTTTAAGAGAAAATACCAAGAAAAAAAACTATTAAAAATAAACTTTATTAATAAAGTAGCTGGTGTGGTTAATACCTTGTGAACATTCTGAAAAATGATGTTGACTATGCATCAGTGTTGTTACTTTCTCGTCCTTAGGTAAGAAGAGAAAGTTTTGCAATCGTGCCCTAGAAAACGACTAATATTCTACTTAAAACATTTATAGCCGACGTCTGGTTACGAAAATATTAATTTCTTGTTCTTATATAATATTTATAGAACGTTCTAGAAAAAGTAAACTGTACCTATCTATTCTCTATACTTAATATATACTGGCAGTAGTGCGTTCACTTACAGCATGATAATCTTTGAATCTACTCAACCAATACCGATGAAACGTTTTTGCAAGCTTCCTTTATAGGCCTGGAGTACTACACGCTATTATTTACAACTATAAACATTAATATATTTACAAAATAATTACTTTTCTGAACATTTTTCGTCTACATTTACATCACAGATTCAAGAGTGCATCAATGTCAATAGTTTAGCTGCGCGCCAACAGAGGATGACGACTGAGATCTACTTCCGATTTCATCAATATCCGGAATTATTACGAAATTCATTGGGATTCGAATTAGGCTATGTAATGTTCATGTGTGAAGGTTGGTGATTTGTGAGTTTTGAACGTCGGTGGAACATTTGAAAGAAATCCGTAAGTAGTAAAGAATGCCAATGTAGTACACCGTGCAATATACATCGTATACTTTCTAAACAACCTCTTCTTTTACAGAGATTTGTGAACACTAAATTGTCTGATGCAATGCCGAAACGAAAGTCACAGTTGTCAAAACACACTACAAGTGCTAAGAGATTGAGAGTCTAGCGTATAAAAATTCTGAATCGGCTAATCAAAGGCAAGAGCGACTTGCTGAAGAACACACCCGCACCATTAAAATAATACTGCAAGTAGAGAAGCAAATGTGAATAATTCTCTAGAAAGTAAGGCAGCTTTTCATTGTAACTTTCAATTTTATTATTTACATAGCTCTCATTTGCAATTGGCAAAATGGAAAATGTTTGTATGTTTTGGATCAACTCTGTTGAACTTTTTTAATATCTGCGGGATATTAGTGCAGTGGTATATAATTAAGCAATGATCCTTTACATATTACGACTAATCTATGCTGTTGTTTTGCATATCAATTGCTCCTAATGAATGAATTCATTCTTTTTTTCTATAAAAATAGATAAAACTTCCCCGGCTGGTCACTACAAACCAGATAATGTGATATCTTCTGTTGGACCTTAAAACCTTATTATGTGAAGAGAACATTAAGTTTATGTTTATGTTATTTTTCTAGAAATCAACCTAGATTAAATTAAACATTTAGTAATTAAGATTATTTGTATTATTTCATTAGACCAGATAATGGGAGCGCAAAAGCTCTTGAAAGGTCGTTAAAGACTGAAAAAACTAGGAAATAAAATTTCATTTCAATCGTTATGAAATAAAATAATGGAGGTAATAATGTCTGCTGTCTAGAAATTTTAAAGGGATCTGTTTAAGAGAAGTACTACTATGAGAAGATAGTATAAAATTGTAAAAAGCGTAATATACAAAACTACACAAAAATAATATACGTGAGCCTTCAAGTATTTTATTTTGTGAGTTTAGAATTATTTATTGTTTTTAGTAATAAAGTGAGGAATGTTTGGGAGTTATAACTCCCAATAAGAAAAATGAAAACTTTTTAGTGGGAAACTCAGCTAGGTAGACCGGAAATTTCCCAATAGGGGGCAAGACAATACATAGCTAGCTGGGCCGGGGAGGGATACAATGGAAAGGATAGAAGGTCCCGCCGCAGAGCATGAATAAATGGAATTTCTGTTCCTGCCTAACAATTTACTGTAATAAATACCCGGGCAAAGCCAGTTACTTCATCTAGTTTATTGTAGTGCTGGTTTAATGTGGTATCGCTGACGCTGTAAACCGTTTTAAAAGTATTTTCATGTGTTGAAATTTATGCCATACATGGATTTGTTCAAGTATGTTCTTACAGCCACTGGTATTGGACATACCAATGAATCGTTGTACCTGATAATGTGTTACCCCTGTTCAAAAATTCCCAATACCCAATGACCTTGTATGTTACCACCATATGGAATATGTACAGGTAATATTGCAACTTCAAAATTATAAACGCCGCAAAAATATATTTGCAGGTGTAAATGTACTGAGTAGTTAAAACTTAGTACAGCTACATTTTTTACGCCAAAAATCACAAAATCGCACAAAAAGTCATCTGTAAGCCGCTCTTCAGCGTTATTCTCTAATAATATCGTTATCAATTATTTCCGAAAATTCTGTTGCAAAATTTTCTACATCTACATTTTATTATTTTTCGGCTTTACGTAACACTTCGAAATTTTTGGCCCCTGATTTTTAATGAGATGCAAACTCCACAAAGTTAGTGTACGCTTTTTAAAACTCCACAATTGTGTACACTTCTATTTTTGCTTTATTAATCGTTTTGAAAGTGGATCTACATAAACATTGAAAGGCGACTGTTTTGTATATGTGAATAAGGTCTTTGTTACGTTTACTAAGAATAGGTTGTTAGTCACATTCATTTGATAATCTGTATTTGCACACTTAAGAATTTAAATGTAAGAATTCGAACGTAAAAACGTAAACAGTAAAATCTATCTAAGCCGTAATCGATCGGGACTCAAAAAAATCCAGTTTAGAAAGTTTCCGTCTTACGCAAGGTTGTTCATGGCACAAATAATTTTGACGTTTCAACCCAAATAATAATAGTAAAGTACATGACTTTACATTAAGTAATTTTCGAAATACATTAGGATTTAACGTATTTAAGGAAGAAATTACCAACAAATGATTATTAAACACTCTTCTTTGAAAGCTTCTGAATTGAAAAATACACACCTTTTAGACTAGTGGCTGTATTTGGACAGCGTGCTGCCACTTTCAACGCCAGAGTGTCACAACCCAGTATGACTTCCTTAAACCCTCGCAGGGCTTTGAGCAATGCGTACCTGGTCGAGGGGTTATGATTTTCATCGCGAACAGGGAGACGCGTTAATAGAAGCCATGTCCGTACACCTTCCCACGCCCAAAATCGGGAAAGAGGGAATTCCCGCACGGCCTACGCCTTGAGAGACAAGCTACTTTAATGTCGAATTCTACGCTGACAGCTGAAGCCCCTCTCCTCCAATGTCGGGCAGCCATGAGTAAATCGCATGTCACAGTCATTTTACAACAGGTTTGGAGATGCATTCATTTTCTTAAGAACATCTCGCATATCTCTGCCAATTGCATTAAATGCACAGGAATTCCGTGTTATAAAGACTTTTTCCCTGCAGGACAAGAAAAACCGTTCGGTTTCCGCGTTGGAGAGGTTGCGTTTTATGTTTTGTAAAATGCCATTTAGTCTTCACGAGCCGGAGAAATTTTCCGGTTAAGGCAGGTTTCCGCCTTGTACGAGTACCGGTTTAGACATTTTATTGTATATGCTTCTGTAGCATTACTCACAATTTGGTTTTCTCCGTATTTACGTGAAGTTCACGTTTCATTTGTTCCCAGCCATCACTGTTCGTTGGCTTTTTCAAATTTGCTTTTTCAAAATACCTTAATTAAGATGCAAATTAAATGAAATCTACCGAGCGGTGATTCATTTGTCGCATTAAACGCCGGCTATTTAGATCTAGTTGGGTGTCGTTAACTTAATTCCCAGCATATTCACTAAGATAGCCTACTAAAACAGCCCGCAGCCTTTTGTTCCTTTCATTGATCTTCTAGTTCCGGATCAGTGTGTATACTCAGCTAAAAGGAATCCTCAAAACATCGAGGGCGCGAGTGTGTGCCTCCACGATGCTTGACGACCGTTACTGCGGGCTGACTCGTGGGCGCTCTCCCGACCGGAACGCCCATGCCGGCCGTCCACGGACCGTTCCTTACCGTCCAACTCTGGATCGTTCCACGCCGTCCGATCACGCGGCGCCACCCGACTGAACCTCCTCCTCCGGTTGACGCTCGGTCTTCTGATTGGCCGGCTGGTTCAGCCAATCGTACTGGGCTCTCTCCAGCGCAATCTTAGTATTACTACAGGACAAATATAAAAATAAAAGTAAAATAAATTAATTTTATTTAAGTAAAATTAAAAGTAAAACAAAATCACATTCATATGAATTAGCAATAACAATCATATACATCAATTCAGCATATTCGCAGATCTGTGCATTCATAAACAGACACGTTGTACCTTAAATGGTCATTATTGATGTTCACACTTTTTTATAAAAAATTATCAGATCTTAGGCCTTGTACTTATGTTATTCAGTCTTTTAAAATTGTTCCACTTCCATTTCGTAAATTGCTGCGCTCTCGTTAAACGAATATCTCCTGATCCTAATGGTGCACTAATGTGCACCTTCTTCAGAGACCGTCCACGGTCCAGCTGCATCTCATCCTCCACAGTCGAAATAAAAATATAATTTCGAAATTTATCTTTAAAATTTAAATTTTAAAAATATAAAATTTTCTTCAAATTGCTATTAACCTTGCGAGTTTAACATTAAAATACAAAATCTAAAAATTAACGTCATAGCTCGGAGCTCCTCATGACGTGTCCTTTCTGCCTCGTTACCTCGCCTCCTGCTCTGTATCTGATGTAACAGTAACAATACCTCACTCATTTAAGACGCGGTGTTTCTTGTTGCTTAGTTCCACGCTACTTGCCATTTGTTATACAATACCCTTATTCCTTTATCTATTATTTTCTTGTATTGTTCCCATTTCAAAAATAAATGTTTTTAATTATTACTTCCTCCTTACGTTTCACAAGTACAAATATACTCAAATCTTTTCTTTATTAATTTCTAATGTTTTTCTTACACCGTCCTGGGTTCGATTTTCATTTTTCAATTTTTCGTTGTGCCACTATGTGGCTCACTTATTTAGTTTTCTTCGCATTTATAATATTTTGTTTCCTCTAGAAGAAGGACGATTGGAAGAAAAAATGTAGTGTGAGGATGAGAGGGCACGAACTGAGCTGGTTGAGTTGTCGCGCGGTCGATCGTGTGGTCTCGCGCGGGCGGGGGCAGTCGAGCAGTGGTGTAGGTGTAGGGTGGACAGAGTTTCAGAAGGTCGCCACTATTCAGTCAGATTGCGGAAATACGAGAGAGGCGGACATAGAGAAGGGAGATGGAAAAAGAGGGATGAGCAAGAGAGAAGCCGTTGCGAAAGGGAAGGAAAGATACTCAGAGAATAACAAGTTTAGAAAGGTGCTGGGGGCGAGAGTGAGAGAGATGGACGGGGGGGGGGGAGAACAGAGCGGGTGCGGCGTCGGCGAAGGGAACTGGGCAGTGCGTGTTTGGCGAGGGGCGCGGGCGGCGCGGAGCCCGGGTAATGAGCCGGCAAAGGAAGACGTATCCAGAGCGCCTGGGGCGGGGGCGGGGGCGGGGGCGGGGGCGGGGGCGGGGGCGGGGGCGGCCGATCCGCTGTGCGCCGGGCGGCGCCCCCAAACGAGCCGTGCCGTCGCCCGGGAGACGCGCGCGGGGCTTATGGATGGCGTTTTGGGGTTAAGGTAACAACTGCAAACAGAGGCGCAATGGACTGCTTCCCTGTCGCGCCTCGCCCTCGCAAGGCTGTTTGTGTTCCGCGTGCCATTGCACGGCCAAATGGAAGCGCGCTTATCGTAACGACAAACAACTAATGACCAACCAATATCCATTCCATAAACCCTTCAATGAACCCTTCTCTAAGAATCGGAGAAAGAGCAATACGAGGTCTTTAATTACTCTACTAATTCTTGTTTTAAAATACTTTACTGACTTCATGTTGTGTAATAAAAAATAACTATATTTAAAAAACAAGCCACAAGCCATTAAATTACCTGTACCTTTAGATATATTTAAACGTCGCAATTACAGACCGCAATGTTAGTTTCCATACAATGTATTGTACCAAAAAGAAAGAAACATATTTTGATAGAATCGGATATCATTGTTTATGTTTATAGAAATAGCTTTTGAAGAACGGTAACTGAATGCTCGTTAGTCTTCCGTCGTCTTATTCTAGACATTACACGTTGGTGCTATCGATCTGTGATATTTGCGACATTATGTCGCTCGTGTTATTGTTTTCGTGACTGTGAAGCATTTATTACTGCGATACACGGTTTGTGAACAGCGGCTTTAATCGCAGCTTACGAGAACGTGACTAAGCATTATAAAAGTTTAATATCACATCGAGCTCTAAATGCCACGTTCGCTTCTTTTGTGCAATCAGGAATATGATGTCTCCGTTTTTACTGCGTTAGTTATTGATTAATTTTCTGCCTCATATCTACTATTACACAAGATATATCAATGTAACAAACAGGTTCTGCAACACTTAATTGTCACCAGTTGGACACGTACGAAAGTTGCACTGCTTTAAAATCACTATTTTAAAAGTGAAAATATCTTCATACTTCACTTTCAAATTTTTCTAGTAACCCGTGCAACGAAGTGGTGATTTCTTCCAAAATGGAGTAGAATGTTAAAAAAGTCCTGATTACGGCTTAATAATTACGATAGCTGCCTGAGTTTTCTTTTGAATGTATTATTTCAATGAGCCAAAAATGCATATTTCATAGTCCGTAATGTTTCGTGCAACCAGTGGCTTCATGAATTCTATCAAGAACAACAAAAACGTACCAATGAACTCATATGCCACTGTAACCCAAAGAATGTTTCTAACAAAGGATCAAGTCATTTTAATGGATGCAATCGAAGGTATTTACCTCAATAATTATATTTTAGAAACATGAAAAATAGTTTATCCCGCTAATATCAGATTTGCATAAAAAGTTTTCATGAACAGTGTGGATGTACCTTGAACCAAACAGTAATATAATAGAAAATAAGTGCATCAAAATTGGAAACACACCCGTGGAAATCAAACTCCTTCTAATTAAATTTAAAATACTTTTTCTATCAAATGTACACCCTGTTATACCACATGACCTTCTAGAAGAAAATATTACAACCTTAATTTTAGGTTAGTTTCAAGCTTGTCGTTTCTACGTGTCAGAATCAGTGCCCCAGCATTTGCACTTATATTAAGCTTCAGAAGGTTTCATGTATGAACACTCTGGAAACATTAGATATCGCGTCGAAAAGACCTTGGCCCGAGAGGTTGATGGCGTTGGACATGTACGCCTGCCGATAGTGCTATCTAACGATGATTTTCAAAACTACGTTCTCTAGACCGGATTATGAAGATTAAATTTATGTGATTGGAGAACGTATAAAACATTTTAACTTACATGGAGAGCTAAATAGTAGTGTTATAGAGGTAAAAGAATTTCATGATTCCTGCTCATGAAACTGAATGGACATTAATTTTTGTGCAGGTATTGTTGCTTTCGAATTTCGATAATATAAATGTGATGTGATGTTATAAGAGAAGTGCTAGGGCAGCAGATGAATAGCTCAGTGTCAATGTTGTTCCTGAAGTGAGAGAGGAGCGGGTTCGATTCAGAGTGTGAGAAGATCTTTATATCGATTCTACGTTGCCATACAAATCCTTTAAATTACAACATACTAAATTTATCTTCTCAATGTTTTGCATAAAACAACCTAATTCGCTTTCGCGAACAAGGCGAATATTTGAATTCTGAAGAAATTACATAATTGACGAATATGTCATTTAGATTTTGTAAAACGATTTTTACCAAAATTAATGTAAATTATTAGTTTTTGTATTGTTATATGACCATGTTAGTAATGTTTTTCTACTTTCTACAACTTTATAGTTCAGAAGAGAATAGAACAAACTCATCTCTTTTGTTGAGAGATATTATCGATTATCTCTCTTTCCTACTCTCAGCTTCGGAATTTTTTTGGGAAGATTCCCAGGTGAAAAGGAGAAATGGATGCAACGTTGCCACTAGGTAAGAAAATAAAAATCAATATTTTCACTCATAGCCAAGCAAATGGAACTTCATTTGCCCTATTCAATTTTTCCATGGTTCACCAAGCCACACGAGAGATAGTTATTGTATTAGTCAATCATAGCCACCTGCCTCAGTTCATAAAGAAAATTATTTCCGATTGAGTATCGTGCCAGAAAGATTAAAAATGGATTTGATTATTTCAGCAAGCACAGAATTGGTAACTGTCATTAAAACCATAACTCGATTGTTATGAAGTTAAAAAACCTTTTTAGACCTTTGGAATGATCCGTCGATATTGCGTCATGTCAAAAAGGAATTGTAAGAACGGGACGGAATCCATGGTATATTATGCGACCCGATGTGAAACAATATTTAAAGCTTGCAACGATCAAGACGACCCAAAAGTTATGCGAATACAACACGTCAGCGACCGTAAAATTATCAAAATTTGTTATTAAATTGGATCTCAGCCATGGTCGAGTTTTTCTTAGATCGTTTGAATAGGTTCGATCAGATGACCAGATAAGGTGCGTTCACACAGGACACTTTTTATAGAATAAACGTTTGACACTCATTAGGATCCGAATGCCATCGTCTAAAAAGTCATGGTAAGTAGCATATCACAAGAACACTTGTGAAGCTATGAATTCATGGAGGTGGCATTCCCTTCCTCTGCCAAGTTCCGCTAGTGAAACCAGTTCACCATATTCATGTGCCCAAAACAAGTCTGTCAAACACGAAAATAAATTGTTAGTTCTGATTTTTCAATGGAATTTAAGAATCTTCGGAATATCGAAGAGGATAACAAATAAAATGAAGAAGCTTTACTACAAATTGTGTGGTCATCGTACATTAGTGTTAGTGTGTGAATACCAAAATACCTCAACCTCAAACTGAAAACGTCAAGAATACAGTACTAAATGTGCTGCTCGTGCCTTTGAGATTTCTCACATGATCTCTCACAAAAAGTATGCAAATAAAGAAAAACTTAACATTGCTAACACATTGAAGGAAATATTCTCAGAATTAGTGTTGTCACAATATTCGAAGTCTGACAATAATATTATTAAAAAATTAATATTAAGAAAAAGCACATTTACTGTTACTTTTTATTTTACAGTGTCCTTATATAAACACTACCTAGTCTCATCTCAAGTCAAAAGAGCAAGACCTCAAATTTGGAGTTGGAAGCAGGGATAGCAATACAATTTATATCAACATTGTGCAAAACTTTCGGGATTCTTTGTAGAAGTCAAAAATAATGTTAGTTATTGTTTTGAAGACATTTTCAGTGAATAATTATTCCTACACACTTTACTTCTCTTAGGTGTGGTAGAAAAGTGTTAAAATTGTTGGAATTGCGAATTTCTACAAACGTGCGTATCACAAAGAAGTTCGATCAAAATTCTCTTCTTGAAAATGAATTGAATATAACTTGCTGTGGGATCTAGGCCGACAGTTGTCTTTTCCCACAACTGTAACCCACAGGGGTCTCCTCCTTCGAATGGCACTAAAAATAAACCAATATCTTCAAATTTTACTATATTTCCCTAACCATATAATGTAACTACTTACATGAGAAAAGTAATTCACGCCTTCTCCAAACTATCTGTACAGCAGTAAGCCACACCAGTAATTATGACGAAAAGTTACGAAAGCTTGTTAATCTGATCAAAGATTATATATATTAATAACTATGACAAATAACACACTTCAACATTTAGATGTGGAACGTTTTTGCGAATGTTCAGCAATTTTTAGAACTTTTGCACCAGAAGACACTCGACCATGTTTTGCAGCCAAGACGAGATCGAAAAATTAATTTCATTATACGAGAATAACCCAAATTCATGACATATTCACTGCAAAGGGTATACAAATTGACTGAAAAAAGACAGTGTCTTCAAAGGCACGAGTTTTCCACCGAAATTTGTGAAATGTCACTTAAACTACAAAAATTGAGAACACAATTCTCCAATGAGAGAACAAAACAAGAAACAAAAAATATGGTTAAGTGTCAAACTAATTCATCGAAATGGATTTATTTCGACTCGTTGAAATTTCTAATAGAGTCCGGGAAACTCAGACCAGCAATAGAGACTGCAGAGATATGAGATCCTGAGGTAACTGGAAAATTCATTTATATATATATATATATATATATATATATATATATATATATACATATACACACAACGTTTTCTTATAAATGAAATTGTGGTTTAATGGAAACTAAAAATACTGGGCTATGTTAGCCTGAAGAATTTCACATAACAATAACGTAGGAAAGAAATATTTTATAATCAAAATTCCATTAATTTGCCACAATCAACTCGCCTAGAGTGTAAGAGTTCTGTCTCACGTACGTGACACAGTGGGTCATGTACTATGATATCGTATTTACAGCAGATAACATCGTTGAGTTTTGCACAGTGGAGCAGAATATAAATATATTTGTTCTTTTATTGTGCTGTTATACTCGACGGCACAAACGACATAATTACTTTCATTTTAATGAAAAAGCCACTGTTTTATATGCAATACTAAATATTACCATGTGTTGATAGTAGAGTAGGTTGATAGGATAAGGAATACAAAATGAAACTTGCAAACCATAACTAGACATGGGAGATCCTCGCCAAATTTTGTCGTACGTTGGAATGTTCGCTTGTGTTTTGTATGACAAGGGGACACATGATCCAAATTTAAGAGATACTGGCAGAACCCCTTTGCCACAGGATGCCGTTTAGCAGCGTCGACCTGCGGCTGCGGCTGCAAAGCGTCTGTGGCGGCAAACACCGCCCAGTACACGGCCGCAGAGCTCGCTTCGCCCTCGCCACGGCCACGTGCACTGCTATTACATCTGCACTATCAGCATCGCCACCGCCGCCACGACCAACGCCCTGACCGATACTGTCTCTGTAGTCAACACCACCATCCTCATTGCCATCACCGTGCTCACAAAGCCACCGCCCTCGCCAACCATCAACCCTACGCTCTCGCCTGAATGCCTCCGCCTCTATCACCGGCACCCACGCAACGGCTATCGCCACCACCACCACTAACACCACCTCCGTCAATACCAACTCCATCGCCAATGTCCCTCCGCCTCCACCGCCATCTCTTTCAAACCTGCCCCCAAAGTCGCGGTCTCCTCCGTCGCCGCCACCGCCGTCATCGCCGCCGCCCGCGACGACAAAGCACTGGGTAGCCGGCGGCGCCGCGTCGGCGCGAGGGGAGCGTCGAGATTTATAGCGGCCGCCACAGGTAGAAGCGAGTCAATATCAGCGGCTAAATTCACTGCGCGCTCGCCTCACGCTCCGCTCCCAAAGCGCCGTCTGCCCCGCCCCGCTCCGGCCCCGCCCCTTTCCACAAAACCCCATCGCTGTCTCCTAACGCGCCCTGCATCGCCCCGCCCCGTCCCACCCCACCTCACTCCGGCCCCGCCCCTTCCCTAAAAACAGCAGCGCCGTCCCCTAACGCTTCCTGCCCTGCCCTGCCCCATCCCAATCCGTCCCGCCTCGTCCCGCCCCCATCCCATGACACTCTGTCTAGCCCACCTCACCCTCTCGCACACTGCTTCTCCCCGCTGAACCTCCCCACCCGGCCCTCTGTCGCCGCAGCCCGCCTCATCCCTTCCCTTCTTGTTCTCCCCGCCGCTTCCCGATGCACCTCCCACGCCCCGCCACGCTCCGCCTTTCCCTTCCCGCTCCGTCCGGCATCGCCCCGCACCGCAACACCACCGCGGCCCTCCGGCGCCGCCACGTTGCGTTGTGTTGCGGCTGGAGGGGGAGTACGAGCTCGCAGGGAACGCTGCCTCAGACCAGTGCGAAACACCCCGCTCCACACGGCCCTCGAAGGCCAAGATGGCGCTCTTGTAACTCACCCCAGGTTTTGGGGCGTATTTCTCAGGTCGTAAGAGATATTTTTCGTACGTCACTGGGAAATAGTTAACAATTAATTCGGTACTACCTGCCGCGTGGAAAAGAACCAGAAAATGGCAAATTGTGGTTCTACCACCCTTCCGCAAATCGTTACCAAACAAGAAAACACATTGAAAAGCACACCGGTTTCTTTGATTTCTGTTCTTGTTTATAACTTTGAATAAATAAGTGATAATTTTCGTGTGTATGGCAATGGTAGAATTTAGAAATAATATGAGAAAATCTTCACTGAATCTACTAGTATTTTTTACTTCACGAAAGTCAAAGAAGTAACACATTTGATCCTACTGTTAAAATCCTCCTTTTTCTCAAAACTTATCGATTCTGTGACAGTTCATGACAATGAACATGGAAATCGAAACAATAAGTTAGGAAGTACAGCATAAATCCCGGTAGAGATTAAGGGACGGAGAAATGCTGAAGTTTGGCAGGCAGGCCGGACAAGAAGGGCACTTGACATCTCGAATATTTCACAAAGACAGGAGATAATACCTGTGATGGAACGCTCATACTGAACGGTAAAAGCAGCGTACAATGATAAACATATTAGTTAAAATATAATGAAAAATAGTACGTTTTATGGCCTTTAAAATTGTGCACAACTATTTTTGCGGTTATAACTAAGATTAAATCTTAAAATGTTATTACGCAAAAACAAAAAAAAAGTACCCAATTTTTGTTGTTGCTTTTTGCGTACCAAAACATTTCCCGAAGTATTTCGAGGTGGAAAACTTAGGGGTTTCTTACTAATAACAATACAAAGTAAAAACATAAAATTTTCAACCTCTCCTTTTGCAAGGTGGGCTCCTTTTTGGCTCCCCATCGACTGCACTAGATGTTCTATAGAAAGGATTGTTGGTCCAAGGTCTTGATACCGTTTTTAAATAACGATCGCAGTGTGCAGAAGGATGAAAAGGACCAAGAGGAACAAAACAAAAACAAAGTGGGATAAAAGCTGGGGAAGGGGGACTAAAGGAACAAGGGACAAGGGGACTGGGGACAAAATTGGACAATGTGGAAAAGGGACAAATGAGACGATGACGACAAATGGGACCAAGAGGCAATGTGGACAAATGAGTCAAAGGGACAATAAGGACAAATGGGGCAATGGGACAAGGGTGAAAAAGGGACAGATGAGTCATGTTTGGAAAATGTGACGATAAGGGACAAAATGGGACAATGAGAACAAATGGGCAAACGGGACAAATGTGACAATGGGATAAATGGGGCAAAAGGAGCAAAATGGGAAAACGGAACAAAGGCGAACTACGGGACAAAGTGGTACAAGGTGGCAAAGTGGGACAACCGGACACAATGGAACAACGGGACAAATGGGATAATAGGAAGAAAATGAGCAAAGGAATAAAGGTACAAAAATAGACAAGGGGGCAGAGGAGGCGACAGGAACGAAATGAGGCAAAAGGGAAAAAAAGGGAAAAATTTCATAATCGATTTCTTCTAATACTAGGGAAGATAAATGTCACAGCTTTAAATGACCGTTTCATTCAGTGGAAATTTCAACCATTGTAACTTTAATATATCTGTACCAAAATAATTGTAAAAAAATTTTTGTTTACATTTTCCCGCCGAAAAATCTGTTTTGTGGCAAGACATATTTGTCCAAAGATATTTGATCACTGGTAAACACTAAACCCAAAAGTCCACTAAACTATTTTTAATGGCCTTTCGAGCATTTGAACGGCCGTTGCTATGGACGCGCTCTTAATTTCTTGTTTAGATGGTTGGCTGCTAAGGAGCCAAGAGCGTTATTATAGACGTAAATAACAAAAATATAACATTCACTTTTTCTAATCAATAGTAAACTAATTTTACATTTACTTGGTTTTAAATAGTTTTACAATAATATTTGTTATTAAATTTAGGTGGCTCAATTTTGACAAAATATTGTTTCCGGCCATAATTCCTTCTAGGATAAATACCTATGATTTAAAAAATCGACAAAGTTCCCCTAAAATAGCAATGAGTTAGAAGAAAGGTTTACAAACTGAATTAAACACATGAATTTAAAAAACATGACTATTTTAGAATTTATCATAAGGGCGAATTTTCTAAAAAAACTTTTTAAATTTAATGCTATTGAAAAACGTTTTACAATTTAGTTCACAGCTGATTTTCCAGTGTAGTAAAGCTTTTACGGTCGATACGGTTGTTATATTAATCTAAAAACAAAATATTTTGACTGGAAACAATGTAACATAGGAATTATTTTCATTGTCATAATGCATATTACCCAATGCATTGCATATTACCCAATGCTGTGATAATTCTATCACATCTTATATGTTCATCGATTTCAAAATTTTACCGGATAACAAGGATCAGTGAGTGACTGGTCAAGATGCAGTCAGCATAATCAAATAAGGACAGGTACTACTGTTACAGCGAGACGTCGCGTATTACCCGTGCAAGTTTTCTTGATATATTATCGATCAATATTGTAGGGATCTTCCCCTTGCCTGGCATAATAAATAGTTTATGGTAAAATTTCGCAGCGAACTCTGATTACATTCCAATCATATTTTTGTTGGTGAAAAACAAAAGATATTTCAAGTTGCAGACGAGAATTCGTTTTTTTTTTCTTTTTTTTTCAGAAAAATCGAAGGCTGAAGTATGTCCTGGTCCTACACAGGAGACACCTCCAACTTCCCAGAAAGGGGGACGCAGAATAGCGGCAAAAACAAAACTGTTGAGAAATTTGCAAAGTCATACGAGTTAAAGAACGAAAAACGAAGCGTCCATTAACGCTTGTGAGATTATATGCCCAGTAAAATTAGACAAATTGAGTGAAAAATGAGTGAGTTTGAAACATGCACAAAACATCAGAAAAATAGGAATATAGGATTTCCTGAATTCCGGAAACTCTGAATTCTGGATCCTCTCGTCCTACATTGAATACTTCTTTCGCCACCAACTCTCTCGGTTTTAGTTGCCCCTCTTCGTACGGAGTGAACGTGATTATTGCATATATCTGTAACCTTTCCCATCACCTTATTGGACGCAATTACGATCTAAGAATATGTTCCGCAGCCGTAAAGAAATCCAAATTGTAATTATTCCATTTAAGATATTTGTACTAGTATATTGATTTATGTAATTTATATATTGACAGGGTCCACAATCCTTTATGAAATATTTTCACTCGATCCTTACCAAATATTATATGAATTATCAGATTTCGTACGCGAAGTAATCTCGGACGCAATATCGGATAATTTTTTATTGAATTGATAGTTGTGAAGATATATACAAAAATCCTATAAAAAACATTGAAACGAAACCCACACCCTCGTCTGACCCTCACACTTTAGGATTTTTAGTATAATTGCGGTAGGTACCGACGAATAATAATTTCAAGTTTCAAAGTTATAATCATTTCAGGTTTCTTGTCAGATTCCAGGACTTTTTTTTTCCTTCGGTCACCACCTTTTGGTCTGATTTGACTGGGCTATTGTATGCTGAAATTATATTCTAGATATGATTGTTTCTATTTAGTTTCATTGCTATAGTTTTCAAGTATGAAGACTCGAGGATGTTTATTTGGATGTTTATTTGGTCTGATCTGATGCATTAATTCCTGCTTACAGATTATTTGATAATTGGTTTTGTACACTTTTGAGATTTTTTGGTCTTTATAAGGGTGAACGCTTCGTTGTGTCTGTATTAGGTATTTACCAAAGTTTATAAAGTCTAATTGTTTTCGCACTGATTTAAACTTTCTTACTTTTAATGTCGGCAACAAAATTGGAGGTCACTTTGGCTCTTAGTTCATTGATAAAAACGTTAATGTTTGTGATGTTGGTTACAAATATTGTTGGGATTGTGTTGGTGTTATTTGTCTTATTACTGATGTTTTCTTTTAAATAATTCAAACTATTTTCTTGGTTAGATGGTAAGCCATCTCATGCACTTATTCTATTATTTACTGACACACATAACCTGTTCGATTTGGTTCATCTGATGACGCACTATTGTGATTGATTTCCAACTTTTCTTTTTGAGATGCAACTCTTTGACCTTTTTCTACTACTGCTTCTGGCTGAGAGCTGGCAATGTGCATGTCCATGTCTTTGCCGTTTGTTGTAGTGAGTTGTTCTGCACACTCTGCTCCGTTAAAAGTATAATTATTTTTTTAATAATCATTTAGTGTTAACAGCGCTTGGCGGATAGCCTGCCCCATTGATGAGTGTACAATAGTGATGAGTGTATTCAACAATGTTGAATAAACATAAACTCAATAGGATATTGAATAGAACTTCACTTAATGCTATACCGTATCACTAATAACAAAGTCATCGGAGCTCCGAGATAACGAACCGCTCAGTTCGAAAGTTCATTTGCGACTGGACAAATTGTTACTAGTGTTCCATATTTTCATAGTAAAAAACTAGTATACTGCAAAATTCAAATGTATTAGAGTCACAAAAACTAATAAATAACGAATTTGAAAAATATCATAAGCCAGAGTACCTTTCAAATGCCACCTCCACTTTGTGCTAGAGTTCCCGGTTATAGAGGATGCAGGAACTGGTCTTGCTGCTGGCAGCGAGCGCACCGCGGAGCGATATGGTGAGGCTGGGGCGTGCATGTGCCGGGGTGTTGAGGTTCTTTGGCGCGGAGTGGTTGGGCGTTCCGCCACAGATCCTTCTCAAAGCGCTCGCAGCGGTCGAGCATTGTGCGTTTACAGCCGACGCGATGGCCTCCGCCGCTGGCAGCGTGTAACTCATTCGGTGCAGGCAGAGGGATCCGCCAGGAAAAGGTTGCGTTCAATTTGTGCGTGGAAATGATGTTTCACTTTCATATATCCAGCGCTGCGGCGGATTACGGGGACCGCTGCGTTCTCTCGTGATTGGCTGGCGCCCGGGCGCATTGCTTCTGCCTGCCATTCTCTGGGATTAGGGTGTCGCATCCCTCAATTGTTCACTTCCATGTCTATGGTGGTATGGTTTGCTGCGGGGAAAGAAGCATGAGGCGATGCATTAAAGCCGTTGTGCCAAACTGGGCGCCCGCGCGTAGCGTCCGGGCAGTGATGGGGTTTTATCTTTCGTAATGGCTCACAGAAATCGATTAACGTTCCATTCATTCCTGTTAATATCGTACAGTCATAATCGTTTTCGCATGCAAAGCTCATTTCAGGGGAAAATTAAGTGTTTTGAAATACAGGTGTAAAATTCTAGTAAAATGTTAATAGTAACATAATTTACTGAATAATACATTTCGCGTTTTTTTAACATTAAATGTTCATCATTTCTGTAATTCTTTCATGTTATCGACTTAACAGAGTTAAACAGTTTTAATTACTAAAAACCAAACATCTGCCGCATATAACAAATCGTTTCAGGCCTCTTGTATCCGCTAGACTCGACAAATCATTATTATTACAAATACCTAAACATAATTCTAATTATTATAACAAGTAATTTACTGTAGGAGTAACGAGAGCTTGGAACAGCCTCCCAAAGAACATTAAACAGTCTTTCGGTTAATTCTTTTAAGAAGCAATTAAAAGCTATATTATTGTCCAAAGCGTACAAGTTTCATAGTTTCACCAGTAATATTTTCGCCGTACTGTTCACAAAACTCAAACTTACTCTGTACTGATTCTTATGTAATATTATTTCAAATTGTTGATGAAAGTTATTTGATCGAGATGTAATAGTAATTAATTTTTCTATTACTGTCACTTTTATATTTCGTTGGTTTCTTAGTAAAGGGTGCTCAAGTCCGCTTTTATTGGATGATGAGGTGTATTAAATGACAAAATAAATGAAAATAAAAATATTATTGAATTCTAACAATATTGAACACGTACATACATGTCAAATAATTATTTGGCATCCAAACAAAAACCTATATTGATTTGTGAGAAATCATTAAACTTTAAAGACCATTTTCAAAAACTATATTTTTAATTAAATTTCAATTAAACGGTTTGGAATCGGTCACTTGGACGCTCATTTCCAAGAAATTGACGGTTGTTTTTAATTATTATAAATTGTGTAATGCTTATCTATTATTTACTTATTGTCATGTAAATTGTATTTCTTTTGGCTGTATTATCTGAAAACATCTAATTTTATTCCGCTTGACAGTTTATATTATAATGTTTATGTAATTGAAACTGATATGGAAAGTGAAATTATTGTTATCTTTGTTTTTATAATTATAAATCTGATTATGTTACCGCACTGTTGCAGCCACTGTCTCACTACATATCATTACTCAATTTGTATTCTTATTGTATAGGTTTGTTATTTAATTTTAGCATTTTTCTCTTACCATTGTTTTTTCTAATTAATGAATGTATTCTCGGATTTTCTTTGTCAATGACCTCGGCCTTCAGCTGCCATCCTCATTGAGGTTTTCTGGGTTTACTCAATTGCTTAAGGCATATGCCGAGATGGTCCCTAGTTTGCTTTCCCAGAAGGAAATCTAAAGTTTCTGCCCCCCTCGATCTTCTTCATAGTATAAGAAATAATGTAAACATTTCATGTGGTTCGGCGGAAGAGCAGGGCTAATGGCCTGAGCCTCGCCACTAATAAAGACACTTTATTATTATTATTATTAAACAGAGGAATGAAAAACATGGCCGGCATCCATTAAGGGTTTAACAGTTCACCCGCTCTCGTCTTTATTGAAATGCATCTTTTATTTGTTCCAGTCTTCCTAATAACTTGTTTTTGTATATTTGCTTCTGATTACATATCCCTAAGAAACTTTTCTTCATATTTTTTGTAGTTACTCTACAATGCAAAAATCGGTCAATGAAGCAGTTAACAAGCTCAAAAACGAAAATAAAAAGGCAAGTACAGGAAAATCGTCATGTGGTCTAAGACCTGTTGGGAGCAATTTTTCAAATAAATTCGTATAAGTTAATGACCACATAGACTCGTAACACTACACTAATATTTTTCTTTGATGCTGAAAGAGAATGTAAAAGCTCAGCTCCCGAACCCTTTAAATTATCAATTCTTCAGTTATATTCATTGTTCGTGTTTTTCATACTGTTTTCATTACAAACTTAAAGTTATAACCTTCAGAAACTCAATGGTAATTGTTAAATACTTTTCCTGCTCCAATTAAACAACAATTCAATGCTCTTCAGAATCTATTTTCCGAAAACAATAATAATAATAATAATAATAATAATAATAATAATAATAATAATATGGTGTTTTTGATATTTTTAATAATATTGAAGCGAATGAAAATTTACTCATGTTCTGATACTAGTTCTATTACAGTTTACTGTAAACAATGGTATTTTGGGTACATAATCTTTATCTGAAGCAGGAATCTCTTGATATTAATGTTTCGTTTTACACTCCAGGCATCCTCCGAGAGGCGGTCGAACGCCAAGAAGGAATAAATAGGGGTGGAGTGCATTAGAGCAGGTGAGGTGGGGCCGAAGGCTCCTTCGCCTCTCCGCCCAAAGAGGGCGCGGCGATGGGAGCGTTCGCCGCCGGCGCGCCTTGTTATTGCAACTGACAATTTAATGTAATTAGCCGCATTATCTGGGACAGACATCAATCGGCTTATTGCGTCTAACGGAAGTGCACGCTTCCCGCCTGAGCACTCTCTATTGGGATAATCAAATTGGATTCCCTTAATGGAATACAGTCAATTTTTAAAGTCTCTTGCGCAGGGCGGCCCCGCCCCCTCCAGCCCCGCCCCGTGGCGAGCCGCATCGCATCGCATCGCGCCGTGCTCGGCCGGCCGTGCTCCGCGTGCGCCGTGGCTCCCCGCCGCGCCGCACCGTGCGGTGCGGTGCTCGGCCGCCGTATCCGTAATGGGATTCGCGTGGGCCGCGCGGGAACGTGCACAACGCCACCGGTATTAGACCGGTCGCTGAGCGAAAGTTTTCATTTGCAGCGCAAAAGCGGGCGCTGCTGCTGCTGCTGCCACCGTCGCTGGGGCGACTGATAAGCGCTCGACGCGCCCCTGGCGGTCATGCTGATCGTTCGGTAGATGCGTGACCGCCACTAGAGCGGGGAAAGCATGGGAAATATTGAATTTTGAGGTTATGTGGCGCGTTCCCGTCGCTGCACATGTGCTGCCGCGCGTCGATACGGATGAAACCGAAGTTAAGAACATTTGAATGCACGAAAGTTCTAATTCCGTATAACATTTGCAACGCACGGAGATTAATTTGAAACATATTCCGCTATTACGCTCGAGTGCATTTTGGAAATGTCACATAGGTGCGCATTTGACAAACAGCCCGCGCGACAGTTCTAAATTTCCTGTTTGTTCGGAATGCAGCGTAACATGCAAACCAAAAACCTCATTACACATTTAAAATGAATTCAGATCCCATTTTGAAGCCAAATTGAAGAGGAATGCGGGCTGATTTGAATGTTTGAGCGCAGTCGGGTCATTGTTGGCCGGCGTGGCGCTGAACAAAGCGAGGCGCGCTCACGCGCACGGATCGCGCCAGCCAGCGACAATGACGTGGAAGTGGCGCTTTCACAAGGAGCGGTTCGGAAGCGTTTCGAATTATACTGGATTATTTGATACCATTACTAGCCGCTGCTCGACGCAACCCTCGGTTAAACTTTCTCTCTCATCAACCAGTTTATACAGCCGAATAGCGTGTTTTGATCGCATTATCTGTTTACAGTTGGTGGATCCCTTTTTACATCGAGTTATTGTGAGAAGGTGCTGACTGAATGCTTTGTGATTCAACAAATAATGGTACATTTATCAATGGTTGACCTGCAATTATAGGCATAGTCAAAAGCACATAATGACCATGGTAAACTCTGTAATGCAATTGAAATAAATGGAATTAAATTTTAATGAACTGTGAGGTATTTCTCGTATAGGGAAGTTAATTATTATTACTCATCGTTTCATAGCAGTACAATTAGTTATTTTTTTTATAAAAAGAAATAGATAAGTGTTTATTTAAAACACAATCTTTTAATATTAATCTTTAAAGAAATGTCGAAAATATATATTCAGAAAGACTGCCGTGCAAAATGAAGCCTTTATTTGAGTAAGTTTCATTCTCTTCTTTCGTGTACTACATTATCACTGCAAAATCAAGATAACTACTGTGCCTAATATACAATTTAAACAAACATACTTCTAGTAAAGCACACTTTTCACACTAAACCGCCAATGTAATTAACATTCAAAAGAACAATTTGCTTTGTTTATCAGATATGAGGGAACTTCTTGAATCTAACTGCAAGATATTTCAATAAGGTAATTAGAGTTCCAAGTTTTTGTCAAACAAATTACCCTAAAATTAATCCCACAAGACGCGATATGCATTTTAATGTCCTTATTCGTATTCCAAGTGTTGAAACATTTAAAAATAAAACTAACTCGAAGTACTAGAGATCTTACTAACTCAGAGATAACTTCATTTCCTCGTGCTAATTATGCCTGCTTGTAAAGGAAAAGGGGGAGCAAAAAAGTGAGAAAGTGGCGGAGGAGGCGGGTGTTTCTTTTTATGAAAACAAGCCTGTTTAAGTAATTTTCATATGTATGAGCGCTGTAAGCTCGCGCCTGGAGCAGAAAGTTTACGTGGGGTGCAACGCTAGCGAGGGGGGGGGGAGCGAAGCGGTTGAGTTCGCCCTGATGGCCATCCGCAAGGAGCGAGAGGTTGGGCCTCAATGTTCCCTGGGAAAAACATCATTCTCTACGGAACGTGGAGGAGAGTTTTTAATCGGATCAACTAGTAATTTTTTTCGCTTTATTCAAAATGGTGTCCCAGAAACGAACGTAGGTTATAGTAATTTAATGCAGATAGTTAGTCTAAACTATGTTACTGTTTCCTTGCCTATTTTTTACATTTTATTTACATTAGAACCTTCTAAATGCATTGCAAATCTGATCATTCATAAATACAGACAATAATTACTGTTTCAATTTCATTGAATTTATTTTCCAACACATCTAACACAATAATCTTGGTTTTATGTTGCAGTATTCAAGAGTCAAAGTTTTAGGTGTAAAGTACAGTAATAGAAATTCAAAATTGCATCAAGAAATCAACGAATTAGGAGTGTAACTGTAATTACACATGTGTGTCCTATTATTATGGACAACATCAGATATTTCCGAGATTAGTTGGGAAAAACAGAAAAAAATTGTAAAAATTGGATGAGCTATTTCACGTAATTAACTATATGAGATTAACAAAATGCAGTTATTTTGAAAGTACAAACAAAAACTCCAATTTTATATCAATTACTGTTGCTGTAGAAATAATATATAAATGCCTTGCGTGTATTGTTTCCTACAAGGTCTGTTGTACAAATTCTTTATTGGAAAATATTTTTAATAATGATATACTAAACAATGTCAAACAGTTGACGAAACAAAGAGAATATTTCAAAGTCTAATGAAGTTATTGTTAGTCATTATGATAATATCATAGACGTACAGGCACAAAAGCAGATTCGCGGTTTGCCCATGCTCTGTGGTCATAGAACGTTGGGCATTGAGGTTTAAACGTATTGTTTCCTGAAACCTTTTGAAAGAAATAATGAGAATCATAGAACATTGCAGCCATTGAATATTTATAAGGTACGAGTACATTCGTGCTTTATACTGCACCAGGTGCATGAATAGTTAATTCAGTAACCACGTAATTTAGTGAGCGAGTGCACCTACAAAATCTACAGATAAGCGGTTTTGTAATCCAGTGCATTATTAAATTGGCATCTGTTCGGAAACTGTTTTTAAATCGACATGTTGTTTTTCGTTTTGGATGTTTTTTATTCACATTATTAATGTATTCACTAACATTAAATCCCATATCTAAATATTTATCGTTTTCATGTTTTTCGTCATTTACAGCATGACAGTATTCCATATTTCACACACGAATATTCAATTTTCAAAACGAAAACAAAGAAACGTAAATATTAAAATAATTTTATAGAAATGTTACATTTTAAAATACTGTATATCTTAAAATCTTACTAAAATAAGTTCAGAGAAGGATTTTATTCCAGCAATTGATTGCATTTAACATTTCGTTGATTTTAATCATGTTGCATTACAAAGCTATTTTATTCATTAAACACTAATTATATATGTTTAGTTTGTATAGGGGAAAACTCCAAAATCATGTATTAAATGCATTTGTTCGTCTATTATAAGCAACTATTGACTAAATGCAAACAAGAACTTTTGTATTTATGAGTACTCCGCTCTTTGAAGTATGTATTCATCACAGTCATCTATTAGGCAGGAACAGGAATTAATTCTGTCTGTAGTGAACCCCGCTCAGTCCTGTCCGATCAGACCCGGCCTGGGCCAACAACTCGTGTAGATAGAAAGCCTCCGCACCGGGCTCTAGGAATGCCCTGGTGCTCAGAGTAGTTCAAAGAACAGCGTTATCGGCCTACATTACATTATGTTTGGGTGTCACTAGTTCGTTGTTATTCGTAAGGTGTGAGACTAATAGGCCGATCTTCTTTTAAATTGATTAGGACATTCTTATCCGTATTAACAAGAAATATAATTCATTATTCTATGGTATCTTGATTTATCACAATTACTACTTTCATATCTCACGTCAATAGGATCCCCAGTAGTCATAGCATACTTTAACTGAAGAAGAGCAATGTTCACTATGCACAATTCTTTTGATGATTGTTAACAATGTATTGGTCCATCTATCACTGCGCTGCGATGCCATTATAGGAGGGTGGAGGCCACGTCCAGGTGCCTCCAATCTCTTCGCTATCTTTGCTGCCGCTAGTACACACTACCCTCTTATTTGAAATAAATAAACAACAACAATAACAACATTAAGTATTCATGAAATCGTATCTGTGACTTTTCCAGAAAATCAGGTAAAATATCAGACAAATGTGCTGTGCCAAACTGTCGAGGATATTTGAAATAAGTTCCTGAAGTTAATGTGTTTTACGAAAGACAATGAAATGCAGTGACATCGGCCTGATACTTTTCTTGCACTGAATTTCACACCTTCAAGAACTTTGAAGATAATTTAAGTGTTCATTATATTCATAATAGTTTTCTTGCGAAAATTCTCTTTGATGTATTTTTCAACATGTTTTGATTGTATGAGTATTATTTCTCATTTTATATTACTAGTGACGGTTACCGGCGTCTGTATGTAGAATCTGCAACTGTATGTACAATTAAACGAATTAATTAATATTCTACGCAATTGAATTACGTAGGTGTACCTATGTACTCAATAATAACATTAAATAAAAAAGTCTGTATTGACACGGGTGTACTGTATTGTTATCAATTACAAGGTGACATAGAACGAGTGACGGAGGATAACAGGGTCTTGAAGAAAAAGCTGTATTACAGGTGTGATATGGAAAAGTAGGGAAGAGGATGGGGTTTAACATGCGAGAGTTTTTCAACGGGTACGCGAGTCTAAAGACTATTTTATAAATCAGGGATTAAAAAAAAGAAACTTTCACGGATATGTGATGAATTGCACTTTGACTTGAAAATTATGAAGGAATTGTTTAAAAAATTCATCTAAATACATTACACTCTAGTCAAAAATCCTTACCTTGCATAAGACGAATAGCTCAAGTTTCCATACGTCACTTTGATTATGAATATTCAGATCTTACAAATATTTGTCAGCATTATTTATAAAAGAGAAAACAATGATGTTGTTTACAGTATTTATTTCACAAGTGACATACCTCAGTGCAAAGACTGGTCACCGCAACGCCTTGACCGGGTGATCATGGGATGGGAGCCCTAACGGGGTCGGATTTTGTTCATTAACTATTTGGCTGGGTCAAAATCAACAACCTTGTGAAGGAGAATTCTAGAGGCTGGCTACTCCGATTGGTAGATTATCGTTGTTGCACTGGTCAATACCAGACGAATGCCGGAGTAATATCTTTAGAAATTGGTCATGGTCTTCCCTTCCTCAACATTGTTTCATCCTCCCCCGTTACACATATATGTATTGATTGAGTTTTCGCAGTGGCGTAGCTTAAGTTGGTGTCACCCGGGGCAAAACTAATGGTGTCACCCCCCCTAATTTAAATATAAAAATATTTATATATGAATAGTTTATACATTATTTAATAAAAATACAAGCATATTTTCACGATATTAAAGATAATTTTTATATTATTTTATCAAGATTAACGATAAGATAAGATAAGATAAAGTAATCGCCGAAATCGAGACTCTTGGAGAGGAAATTTCCTCGCAAGCCGATCTGTAGGTCAGTGCCTGATCTCGCCAAACAGCTGGGAAGTACACTCCATCTCCAGAGCTAAAACAAATCACTACACTTTAGGTACGAATGACCATTGCAGTTGGTGTGCCCGGAAACATCAATCAATCCATGAATGTGTAAGGGAAGAGAAAGGAACATGAAAGAGAAAGGAAACCTATGGCCTTTTCTTAAGGTACTGCTCCGGTATTCCCTTGTTATTGATCAAAGAAATAATGAAAAACTACTGATCAGATTGGTCGACCCCTATTGTGACATACCGATATGTCACATGAAAATAAACAAACATTTATTTGTAGACTATATGGTGGAAAATTCATTATGAGGTGGCTGGATGCCGAAAGTAGAAAATTTGGGATTGGGCGAAGAAGTTTAGACGATCGAAAGGTCAGCTACACCAAAATGTAACGAACGTATGGATTGGCTGGGTGAGAGAAGGACGGTCAAATGTTATGAAAAAAAAAAGAAGATATGTCTTCGAGGGTGAATCAAGCAGGAAGATTCATTCTGACCGGCATCGCGTGTCTGAACTGATCGTAGGTTCGTGAGAGGGAGCGAGTGTAGTGCAGATAGTCAGAGTCGGGTTATCAGATCGTGAAATTTTAAGGACAGTAAATGATATTGCAGATATTGCATGTGGAAGTAATATTGATGCATAAATTGGGACTTTGTCGGGAGTGGTAATCGAGTTATAGATTTCGGGACTATGTCATAGGACGTAATCGGGACTGATAATTTTGATAGTTTGAGACCAGTTTGGATAGGAGCAGAAGAGGATTTCTTGGGACTTTGGACTACGGCAAGCTCGCAAGATATTTCGACTGAGAAGTCTACGAGGGACATCAACGAAGAATAGATAAGTTAACCGCGGTATAAAACTGTAAAATTCAAAGATATCTTGATCAAAGGCCTAACATCAAATCATTTATTAAATTCACTAAATTGTTTGCTAAAAGGTAACAATAAACTTTGTTAAATTTTGTTCTTTAGAAAAGAAAGTGATCTTTCATTTAGTCAATCCAAACAGTAATGAACTAGGAATTAGAATCATTCTATTTCAGATTCCCAGCAGCGCTGTATAGTCTGCGGATCCTATAATCCATTATAAAGGTAATAAGGATTATAATATATCGTGACCCATTGACCCAGCAAGCTGGACGCTAAGATCTTTGCGAGAAATTAAAGTAGAGAGAAAATTTGTATATCTCACTATATTTCCCTTTCGTATTCTGGTTGAATTCGACCCAGCAGTGTAGCTTGTCCAAATGTCCAAAATACTCCCTCGACGGGACTCAAACCCTAGGACATCCGATGAACTTCTTCCAGCACCCAAGATTTTCGAGTAATCACATCAAAAATATTTTTCGTGTCTGTACACTGTAGTACTCGTATTATGATCTCTTAGCTGAAATTACATTAATTCATCTCAAATGTATGTGAATTAGATTTTCGGCTTACTTTGCTTGAGGCTTACTTTGCTCTCTTTTCAGTGTCCAACATTAGTCTGCCAACATGTTTGGGCACCATTTACCCTGGTAGCACCTTTCCATTTCCACGATGTCCTGGTGGAAACGCTCCATATGTTCGTCGCTCATATTCGTTCGTTCACCCCTTGGTTTTGAGGGAAGGAGATGAGAGTGCAGAATGTGTATTTTAATGACATATTAATCGCATTACCTTGTAGTTCTCAATCATCTCACTTGAAAGTTCTCTGTAGTTATCAGTCCTGAAGTTTCCTAGAAGGTTTATTACAACTTTTTTGAAAGATTGCCATGCAGATGCTTCTTGCATATTTAAATCGCTTTCAAATTGCGAATAGTTCATCAGTTCCCTTATTTGAGGGCTAACAAATATTCCTTCCTTAGTTCAGTATCACTGATCCTTGCAAACTTATTTTACAGAAAAAGAAATGCACTGCCATCACGATCCATAACTTTCACGAAATTCTTAATCAAGCCTAGTTTGATCTGCAGTGGAGGCAATAAGATGTTTTTAGAACGTAAATGTGATTGGTGAAGAACATTTTCACGTCATGGATTACGTGACTCTCCTTTCGGCCAGTTCTTTTAATATAATGATTACATTTATCTCTGCTATTCCAGTTACACACGAAGTAACAATTTTTTTGTATCCAAGCTGTAACACTAGTAAGATGGCTATAACTTTCAAATCCCCACATGTCTGCCAAGAAAAATTGTCATACTAGATAGCGGATAATAAGAGTTTCATATTATCTTAATTTTCCTTTCAATCAATTGCCTGAGCTAAAGGAACGGATGGATATATGTTTCCATTATGTAGTAATACTCCTTTCAGACTTGTTTTCGAGAAGTCTATGAGCAAACGCCAAACCTCAGATTTATGTTCAACACCCAGTAACTGGAACAAATTTTCAACGTCATTGCAGAAAACTAGAACCTCCACTTTAGAAAACAAATGCTCAAATTCCTTTTAGCGTTGGCGGAAAAACTTACTTTGGCCTCATCATGCAGCAGCTTCCAACTTTTCAATCTTGAGGCGAGGAATTCTGCTTTGGTTTTACACTAAACACATCTACATAATGTAGTGAACGCTGTTACACACTTCTATCACAGTCCAGTTGCCAACGGAAGAAAACACAGAATTAGCTTATTTCTTATTCATCAGCAAACTTCACCTTAAGTCATAGTTTTGTAGTGGAATGTGAATGCCATTGTTGTAACTGGTGAATTCTAGATAACAATTACCAAACGTTATAAGTCTATTGTTGACACAACAAAATAAGATCTAAATGTAAAGTACTCCTTCTAATCAGCGTCTTATACACCACAAATGTTAATAATCCGGATTTTGTTTCAAAATTACAAAATAATGGTGTGTGAGGAAAACTGTCTGACTTCATTTTTAGAATCTGCAAATGAAAATACACAAGAATCACCAGAAATTATTTATGTAAAAAAACATTGTTGACCAGTGTAATCAATATGATTTATTTGTTGCAATATCGATAGCAAAAATAATTTAAATCGTTATGTGTTTCATTAAAAAAATTTAGTGTGCAAAATTCGTGTTCATGCACACTGTCAATATTTACCACTTACCTGAAATGGCTCCACCTGCCAAGTTAATAAGCACTGAAACGGAAGTAGGACGTCCCCTATGTGGCCTAAAATTACTTTGTGACAGGAAGAATCCGTGGTTCCCTCTACATAAAAAGCACGCCTCTTAAGATCAGAATAACTTCAGTGTTGAACGTGAACGGCTATGACCGAGCGTGACTACCCCTACTGAGTTCACAAATAGCACGACACGGAGTGCGCATTGGTCACAACGCGTGGCTCCTCGTCCTCTCAAAGGACAGCAATAGCGACCACGAAACCTGGCGCGGAAACCGCTGCCCGTCACGGGAGTACTTATTTAATTAAACGTAAGTAATTAGGGAAATGAGAGATCCGCGCGTTTGCTCACTGTCGGCGCCGTTGCTCCACCGACGACTGCGGGCGGGCGTGGACGGGCGGGCGCTGGCCGCCAGGGGCGAGCGGGCGGGCGGGCGGGCGGCCGGAAGCGGGTGGGGGCGGGCCGGCGGGCGGGCGTCGGAGGGGCGGGAGGGCGCGGAAGGGAGGGGCTAGGCGGGCGGGCGGGCGTTCTGCCGGGCGCGGGCGGCCGAGTGGGCGGGGCGGCCGGGTGGGCGAGCGAGCGGAGAGTCTTGCGAGCGGCGTGGCGTCAAAAGGGATATTAATTAGTGCGCGTCGGCGCCAGCCACGTCGCCACTGATCCACCCAGCCGCGCGGCAGACTATATGTGCATTGTGAGCTGCTCGGAGCCCCGCGTGCTGCTCGTCTCACGCTTGTACGGCTATTTTGGGAGAATGGAGTAATTGGGACATGAATGTCAACCAAACGGGTGTAAAGAGTTCGCGAAGAAGGGAAAAATTGAGGGGAGGTAGGAAGAAAGGAAAAGAGGATGGAAGATAATACATAAAAATACAAAATAATGAAATATTTACAGTATTAGTAAGGAATGTCCCAGAGTCTGTCAAAAAATCATTAAGAAGTCAAATAGCTGATATTAAAAATCTTTGGTACTAAAGAGACCTAAAAAATTGAAATGATTATAATATACAATGAACTCCTTTTGAATTCAGAAAATAGTAAATCATTGATTAGAAATCTCTGTAAAGGCCATCATTACAGACTCACGATGTAGAAAAATTACCAGACCGTATTTAACTATTTTTTCTTTTAGTTTCGAAATCTCAAATAAAAAGCTTTGTCAACATTTCCAACCCTGAATCTCATGAATGATTCCTGGCAGACTTCAAGATTCTTCATGAGAAATCTTCTCTTCGGCGTCAACGCACTCTACAACTAGTTCACAAACTGTACGCACCACGGAAAAGGTCGAACAAAGAAATTTAAAAATGCTTTGACCTTGTTCCGTAGTGCGGTGATCTACTGGTGGGAGATACCTGGTTGGAGAAATTCCCTGCAAGCCGACATACGTCGACGTCGATCTCACTAGCCATTGGAAGAAGATCACCGCCACCTCCTGCAAGAAAAACATACACTTACGGGACTAATGAGCTTGACAGTTGGCGGGCCCGGACCCCTCAGTTCAACTAGTTCACTAGAAACACTATTTCATTGAGTCCCCTGGTTACGATTTTCGATTTTAGCTCCAAGCTAGGTCGAGTTCAGCCGCTTTCTGGAGGAGAATTGAAGCGGCCGGCTTTTCTAATCGTGTTTTCTCCGATCAACACTAGGCGAATGCCGGAGTGCTACCCTAACAAACGGGCCACGGACCGCGCGCGATCTTCTTTCACCCATCCTCATCCCTCACTCCGATGCACTACACTATCACATTTGTCGGGAGACCAGTTGGAAGCTCATATCTTGTCCCGGCTGGTGTGGTGCCCCGCTGGTGAGAGACACCAGGTTGAGGAAATTCCTCGCAAGTCGACGTAGGTCGGGGCCGGATCTCACCAGCAGTTGACGCGCCCGGAATCACTAATCAGTGAATCAATGAATTGTTGTTGAACGTAACGCCGACAGTAAATTCGGTAACGACTTTGGCAATAGTAGTAACATTGTTTATTTATGGTAATGGCGGCAATGATACCAAAAGTGTCAGTTCCATCTTTCAAAACTACTGATTAAAAGTTCAGAATGGCAACGAATGGCGATCTAAAACCCCTAAGAAATACAGGAGAGCGAGCATATGAGAATGAAGAAAATGAAACACCAAGGCAATTCATTCAAGTAATGTGATATCTCAGTTGAAGCACGGCAAAAGGTGGTTGTGTTGTTCCGACGAGAAAACGACAAAAATAAATTATATGATATTATAAACATTTTGTGGCAAATTTGTATGTTCTTATAACGTGATACAAATAATTATTTTTACAAAAAATATTTTTATTCATTAAAGGCAACGCAACGAAAATTGATATTTTACTAAGATATTTGTGAAAATAAACGATGAATGATTTCTCTAGAATTTAAAAAATGTTTCTACTGAGAATTGTTGCATTTATAAAAAATTGCGTTTATCGTAATTGGTGAGCTTTCTTCTTTTCTTGGTAACAAACTGAAAGCAATGGAATACGACTTCTGTTCGAGCACACATGTACAATTTAGTTTTTTTGGTTTACTCTATCTCGCTTTCATTTAATTGCGGTAGTGAGCAAAACAATGAATAGCAGTTAAGTGTAAAAAGAGTTTAGGAAGGAATAGCTCCCTCAGTTTCTAAAGTGACAAGAGGTGATGAAGTTTCTCTCTCGTGGATGTGCTCGTATTTGACTTTCTTGTAACACAAATAATTATAATTTAAGGGCCACCCGGAACAAATAAGCAATTAACAAATTCATAATTTTATAGTAGAATGAATAAATGTTCGTAGGAAATATCTCATAAACTACAGGGAAGCAATATTTTTCACTAAACGTGAGGCTGATACTTTGTTTTTAAAAGAGCTGGACTTCATATGAAGAAAATATCAAGAAACAATCCCGAATTATTTTTTAAATGCGTAACCTGTTCTTCCCTAGAGGTGTTACTGAATGGCACAGACTTCCTCGTATTAAAATTTTTTAAGTTCCTTACTGTGGACAGAATTTATAGTCTTGTCCCATCCTCTTGCTAGCTGCCATCTATATCATATTTTTTTGTGGCATTTTCTCAACTTTTCGGTTTCCTAAAATAGAACAGAAATATTACTTCAAGCATATTAAAGAAGAGTAAAACCTCGTCCCAAATGGCAATTTTCATTGTAAATATGAAGCCCTGAAGAAGACGAATAAGCATTACTGTAAAAGCGAAATTTGAAGTTCTTTTCCACAGGAATCTATTAAGTTTTCGAAAAACTTCATTTAAAGTCGTTTGAAGCACTGTCTCTCACAAATGCATTAATGTAAACACAACGCTCATTCGTGTTAACGGCGTGAGAGATATTCAAAATAAATTATATTTGTGTGTAATAAAAAAAAAACAACAAAGAAATACACCAGATTGAACTTTACGACATATTAAACAGTTCAATTGGCACTACCTATTGGAAAAGTTTGAAGAAAAAATTTGAAGTCATTTTTTAGAAAGCGGCGTTTCAGCGTATCTGAAAATACGGAATTTCAACTTCATTTTAACAAAAAACTGTTGAGATATCAAGAAACTTTATTTGACATTATTGAAAGCATATGTACTAAAAAAATAATGTAAAGAAATCGCCTCTAAAAGAAATATTACCGCTGTGAGAGATAAGAGTTAAAAATTACAAAAACAAAAAAACAGCAAAATGGCGTTTATGTCTTTGTATTGGGTACATTTGCCTCTACCCCTACTAAAAATTTAAAGAAAAAATTTGAAGCCGTTTTTAAGAAAATCCTGTTTTTGATATTTTTTTCAAATTGCTAATATTGCACGCACTATTGCACGAGAACTATTAAGGTTTTCAAAACATTTACTTGACCATAATGAAAGAACTATTTACGAACAACAAATTTCATTTGAAGGAAAAATTTCAAACTTTTGAAATATTCGAAAATTCAGGGTTAATCGTGGAAATCGAACCTATGCCACCTTTATAATTAATAAATTACTCTATTACTATAACAAATTTAGAGAAAAAACTGGAATCTATTTTGAGAAAATTTTGAAAATGTCTGTGGGGCTTCATGTAAAATACCCTCAAGTTTTAATGAATGTTTTTCAAAAATCTCAAAGCTTCAACTCGAGCCACGTGGACAACAGCTTCTTCAATTTGGAAAAACTCCTACGCATGATTTAGCCGCTAGTGTTGTTCACAGACGGACGGATGGACGGACGGATGGACGGACGGATGGACGGACGGATGGACGGACGGACGGACGGACGGACGGACGGACGGGCGGACGGACGGGCGGACGGACGGGCGGACGGACGGGCGGACGGGCGGACGGACGGGCGGACGGACGGGCGGACGGACGGGCGGACGGACGGGCGGACGTACGGACGGACGGATGGACGGACGGATGGACGGACGGATGGACGGACGGACGGATGGACGGACGGATGGACGGACGGATGGACGGACGGATGGACGGACGGATGGACGGACGGACGCACGGACGGACGTGCACGGACGGACGCACGGACGCACGGACGGACGCACGGACGGACGCACGGACGGACGGACGTACGGGCGGACGTACGGGCGGACGTACGGGCGGATGGGCGGACGGCTTGAAAAAAAACGCTTTTTCGGTATCAGGGAACCCGGAAACGTGTATTTGCGTTAAAATCTGGAAATCGATTTTTCGCAGTAGTACATAACTTTCTCTATATTACGTATATTACTCTGTATATACGTACATGTCCGAGAAAGTAATTTGTGGTGATATACAATGGCTATGACCTTCTCGTAGTAAAGTTTTTTAATTCTCTTGGTGTGTACTGTGTTTACGGTCTTGCCCAATCCTCTTGCCAGCTGCCATATATCGACTGCCAAAGTAGGGTACATTTTTCTGAAAATGTTTCAGTTTTTCGGTTTTCCAACAGTAGAAACGAAATATTACTTTAAGAATATTAAAGAAGAGGAAAACTACGTCCTCTAAGGTAATTTTCAATGAAACATTTGGTGCCATCTTTAAGGAAAAGGCGTTTAACTGTTTTTGTAAATGAAAAAATTTGAAGCTCCTTTTTACAGGAATCCATGATAGACAAGTCTTAAAAATTACAAAATACAAAAAATTAAGCAATTTAGAGTTTGTCATCGTAGAGGGTACATTTGGCACTACCCCTACCAAAAGATTAAAGAAAAAATTTGGAGCCGTGTTTTAAAAAATCTTGTTTTGGTTTATATTTAAAACTGCAAATATTTCACGACATATTGCCAGAAGACTACTAAAAAATGTGCATGACCGTAATGAAAGAAGTAATTATGGGCAACAAATTTCATTTCAAGAAAAAATCTCTATCTTCAATTTTGTAGTTGAATTGAGATGCCGGGAAAAATTCAAACTTTTACAATTTTCCAAACTTCAGAGTAAACAGTGAAAATTGGACATACGCCACCTTTATAAAAGCATTGTACTCTATTCTTACAACAATTTTAAAGAAAAAAATTGAAGTCATTTCTGAGAAAATTTTGAAAATGTCCGCGGGGTTTCATGTAAAGTACTCCCAAATTTTAAAGAGTGTTTTTCAAAATTTCAAATCTTCAACTAGAGCCTGATGGACAGGGGTTTCTTCATTTTGGAAAAGATAGTACGTGTGGTTAGGCACTAGTAGTGTTCACAGACGGACGGACTGACGGACAGACAGATGGACGGACGGACGATTTGAAAAATAAACACTTGTTCGGTATCAGGGGACCCCAAAACGTGTATTTCCGTTGAAATATCGAAATCGATTTTTCACAGCATTACATAACTTTCTCTATCCTACGTATATTAATCTCGTATATACGTGTGTATACGAGAAAGTAAATAGAGGTGCTACGGAATTGCACGGACTTTCTCGTAGTAACGTTTTCTAATTTCCTTGGTGTGGACTGGCTATAAAGTATTGTCCCATCCTCTTGACACCTGACATCTATCGGCGGCGATATCCTTGTGAGGCGGGGATTTAGCAAGGTGTAAACCATTGTGAGGAGTTTGGAGGGACCTTGGCGATGTGTTAGGCGGGGCCTTGATGAGGTGTTGGTGGGCCATTGGTGAGGTGAGACCGGGGGCCTTGGCGAGGTGCGTGCCAGAGTTGGCGAGGGTGTGACGGGGCGCGCAGCGGCGTTCCACTGGCGGCTGTTGACGAATGACAGAAAAACGACGGCGCCAGCACCGGAAACTCCACCAAGAGGAAGACGAACGCGCCCTTCCTATCCAAAAGAGGGGGGCGGTGGGAGGCGGGCCGCTTGGCGGCGGGGCTTCGATCTCGCGCGAAAAACGAGCCGGCCAGATTTACGTCCGCGGGAAGCGCGCGCCCGCGGACAGTGGCTTGCGCATTAATTAATTGTGATTTGTTTCTAGCGTCTACGAATCTGTGAAAATCTTCGTGAATTTTAATCTACTAATTGTGTGCAATGTCACTTATCTTCGAAATAAAAATATTTTAGTAAATTGTTTTCGGACGAAATTAATGGAATTTTTACCTGCGTAACCTTAATAGACATAACTTTTTTGTGGAAGAAAATGTGTTTAAATATTTAGCGAAATATCTAGCAAAATATTTTAATATCGAATTGAAATGTATAGATGTAAAAATTAAATAATATCTCTGCATTGGCTATATTATAAATGTGATTGTTAATATTTTAGTAAAAATTGCCAGATAGTATTTTGTATGTAAGCATTATACTTGTTTAATAATTTCCCACTCAATAATATTTGCTGCATCATACTTCAAACTAATTTATGATTAACTATCAAAATTGTTCAAAATTCACCTGAACTTAATTCTCATTATTTATTTGATGTATTCACCACATTCAAATAATTGAATTTCTGACCTGTAGTGTGGTAGTAATATTATCAGAGTGTTGCTGGTTTAAAATATGTTCCATGTGTGTTCACTATAAAGGGAATATTTGGAAATGTCTGTATTTTATATAAGATTCTTGCATTTCTTGGAAGTAAGGAGGCTGAAAACTCCAGGGCATTTCAAGACATCAATGTATTGAGTTTGTATCATGATTACAAGA
Organism: Teleogryllus occipitalis; assembly: GCA_011170035.1. Classification (NCBI taxonomy): domain Eukaryota; kingdom Metazoa; phylum Arthropoda; class Insecta; order Orthoptera; family Gryllidae; genus Teleogryllus; species Teleogryllus occipitalis. Next base: position 304,107 of record BLKR01001238.1, read on the forward strand.
CTCAGGAGTGAAGATTGAAAATAAATATTAACAATTCTTGTTGATCAAGCAACAATGGGCATGTCTGCCCAAATTTGAACAAAATATCCAACATTATGTACAAATTTAATAGTAGAAATAATAAAATGAATATTTTATGCTCTTATTTTTTGTGTAAAAGAATCAATAAAGGCACTATCTTTTAGGCAATCTTACAACTTGTATGCACTATCTTATAGGCAATCTTATAGGCACTATCTAAGGGCAATGTACCATATAAGGGCACTTCATTTCCTATCTACTCGTATTGTGTTCTTCCACTTCTATTTATTCACATATAACAATGTAGAAGACTATGTAAATATAGAATTCCTCAGTATCAAATCAGTAACACGTTTGATGTGAAATTTTCTAATAATTATCTTCAAAAAGTTTCCAAATTTAAGATTATGCTTAAGTATATATATGCTTATTAAATGAGAAGTAGAATCTGGATTTTGAAATAATTGCATATTTTCTATATTTATTGTGACTCAAAAAATGATAAAGTTTGTTTATAATTAAAACCTTTTAGAACTTTTCTACTTAGTTTCATTTTGCATACTTCAATGTTTAAGTAAACGTTTTGAAATATAAATTAAAACTTTTTTTACAAAATGTATTAAAATTGATGTATTATCATGTGTAGGATATGTTAGAAGTAATATAATGAAATAGAAAAAAGAATTCCTCTCAAATTAAAATATAAAACTCTTCTAAACTTGGAGACAGTAAGCTCTAGTTTCCACAAACGAAGGATGTTGGGCTATTAATACTGTTCAACCAGTGGAGGGCATTAAATTCAAATTGGATATACAAAAATATCTGGCGAAGAAAGTACTTTATTCTGTGGAAGATCTTGAATAATTTATACCTTCCCTGGTGTATTTTAAACAACAAAACCTCGGATGCAGAAACCAAATATATAAATTATAGGTATCTCCGCGAATTCAATTATCTCAAGATTTGAAGAAGTATTTGTCAGGGCTGCAACAACAGAGAATGCTTTCTCTGGATTTAGAATCACAGGGATATACCCTCACAAATGTTCTGATGATGCTTTCGCTCGAGCTGAAGTAACAAATTGAGAACTGTCTTCAGAATCTTCAAAAGCTAAATTGAATGCTACACACAATACGCCGTTGGAGAAGGCAGAATCTCAGACTCTAATAGATTCTCATGAATAAATTCTCCCTGTATCGAAATCAGGATCAAAGGCGATTAAATCCAATCCGATTCGATCAAATTCGATTAAATTAGATGTATCGACAAATGTCTCCCTACAAATACGAAGGAAATGTTAGTAAAAACTCTGTTGTGTCTTCATTTCGATATGATATTGTGTACAACAATTTAGAAGGTTCACTCGCTTCAACTCTGCAAAGAGCTCAAAATGCCTGTATTCGTTTCATTTATAATATATAAAAATACGATAAAATCTCCAGAGTTTATAAAGTGAACAAAATACTAACACTAAAGGATAGGCGTTTGTATCACAGCATTTGTCTTTTATTTAACATGCTAAAAATGGATTCCCCGTCATATTTAATAAATTATTTCGTGTATCTTAAATCCTACAGATTTCAGAAATCTCAGTTACTCTGTATTCCAAAAAGTAAAACAAACTACTACAATAAATCATTCGCAATTACGGTAGCCCGAGAGTGGAATAAATTGCCTTTCAACATTAAAAACTGCTCCTCATTAACATCTTTTAAGAAACACCTGAATGACTTTCTTACAAAATAGAATACATGATTAAACAATTTACATCACTGTAGATATTCGGGTGTCAAATCCAATGTCAGCTTTACCTCCTTTTAGAAATGTTGAAAAGTGACTAATATGTTTAGAAATAACCGTAATGTACTTGTTGCAAATGTATTTTTTTTTTTTTTTGCGATTTGTTTGATACTGCCGGAAATATATTTTCATCCATAGGAGCAGAGGTAGATTAGAGAAAGAAGACGATCCCTTGCAGCAAACCCAGCAGCTGAGGAAAACATCCCAAAAACCTGTCACTTCATTTTAGCTTAGTTACTATTGTATTAGGACGCAGCCTGCCTAGTGGGTTTTACCGGACTAGCGAGTTTTACTCCAGGGTCGAGCGGCGAGTGAGGTAGTGTGCCGCGTAGCGCGCAAACATTTGGAGCAATGCTATTCAACTCAAATTGTTTTTAACTTCCGGCTATGCATTTATAATTCGTCAAACAAAATTTGCCACATTTCTGTGTCTATTTTAATATTTCATTTACCTTTTTAAAAGCTGCATTTAAATTGTACTTGGTTTTTACTAACTACTTACAACTTAAATATATTTTTACATTTGTATATAATATTACATGTTTGGTCTTTGTATGCATCTGACATGTGGTTAGGCGGAAGAGCGGGCCTGATTGCCCGAGTCTCGCCATATCAATAAAGGCATTATTATTATTATTATTATTATTATTATTATTATTATTATTATTATTATTATTATTATTATTATTATTATTATTATTATTAAATCCTCATATACTATAATCCACCCGTGTATATATATATGTGTATATATATATATATATATATATATATATATATATAAGACAAACAGTCTGGCACATGTGTTACACCGGCTACTGCTGCTACAATATGTTATCACGATTTCAGTGAGTTTGAACGTGATGTTATAGTCGGTGCAAGGGAGATGGGGCATATCATCTCCGAGGTTGTGATGAAATTTGGATTTTCCCGTTCCACCATTTCACGAGTGTACCGTGAATATCGGGAATCCGGTAAAAAACCTTCAGCATCACTGTTACCGCAAAAAGATCGGGCAAGAACGGGGCCGACGACGTCTGAGGTGAATCATTACACATGACAGAAGGGTAATCCTTCCGCCAATTACTGCAGATTTCAATGCTGGGCCAGCAACAAGTGTCAGCGAGCTTCAAAGAGACATTATCGATATGGGGTTTCGGAGCCGAAGGACCACTCGTGTACCCTTGATGACTGCACAACACAAAGCCTCGTCTGGGCCCGTCAACACCGACATTGGACTATTGATAACTGGAAACACGTTGTCTAATGAGTCTCCGTTTCACATTGTGTAGAGCGGATGGACGTGTAAGAGTACGGCGTCAACCTCGTGAATCCGTGGACCCTGCATGTCAATGAAGGACTGATCAAGCTGTAAGAGGCTCTGTGATGGGATGGGGCGTGTTCAGTGGGAGTGATATGGGACCCGTGACACGTCTAGATACGACTCTGACAGGTGGCACGAACGTAAGCATCCTGTCTGATCCTGCGCCCATTCATGTCCATTGTGCATCCCGACGGACTTGGAATGTCAAGCAAGACGATGCGAACGCCCACACGACCAGAATTGCTAGTGTCTCCTGGAGCAATCTTCTGAATTTAAACTCTGCCACTAACCACCAAAATCCCCGAAGACGAAGAATATTGAGCATATCTCGTATGCCTTGTTTTTCAGCAGAGATCTCCACCCCCTCATATTAATACGACTTTAGGGACAGCCCTATAGGATTGATGGTGCCAGTTACCTCCAGCGCTACTTCAGATATAAGTCGAGTTCATGCCATATCCTGTTGCGGCACTTCTACGTGCTCGCGAGGGCCCTAGACGATATTAGGCAGGTGTTTTAGTTCTTTTTTTTTCTCTACAATTTCTCTCTCTCTCTCTCTCTCTCTCTCTCTCTCTCTAATAGAGAGAAAGAAAGAAAGAGAGAGAGAGAGAGAGAGAGAGCGGGGGGAGGGACCGTCAGAGTTTTAAACCGATATTTTAATTTTGGAGGGTACTTTACATGAAAACCTTCGTGCATTTTCAAAAAAAAAAAAAATAGCGCCATTGGTTTTGAGGAAATTTTGTTGTTAGACAGTCCAAAGAACGTTTATTGCAACGGCAAAGGTTGGTTGAAAACCTTCTATGTTTGAAAATTGAAAAAATTTAAAAACCTTTCGCCGTCTTCGTACAACTACAATTATAAAGATACATTTTTTCTTAATGAAATGTGTTCATCAAAAACAGATCGTCAAATAACGTCATGTTAAGTTTTTGGAAAATGAGAGTATTTGTTGAGGTATTGGGCGTCAAACTTAATCGCCCGCTCTGAAAATCCTGCGCTTCGTGATCGCGATTTACAGCTGTTTTCAGGCAGTTGGATGCTACGTAAGTTAGAATGTGTATGTAATTTCATATTGCAACCGCGCTACATCCTCTCTCTCTACTGCGCCTATTCTATTTCCGTTTATTTATATTTACGCCCTCACATCGGGCGCCTAATGTAACAACTTCTCTATTTCTCCTACTTAGTCACTATCTTCGTAAAACATGCTCTCACACGGCGAGCACGATAATCTAACTATTCGTGTCTTTTTCTGTTTACTCATCACGTGAACTATCTTTGCCCTGCCCTAGCTCTAACTTACAATTGGGTGCCACAATACCTTTGCTTATAGGTTGCCCGAACCTCTGCTAGTTCGAATCACTATTTATATCCTACCTGGTTGTGGTCCGCGCGCTCATTCCATACGGACTTGAGGTAAGGGTCAGTTTCGTTCGTGCCTGGGTCAAATTTTATACAACTACTAAATAATAACACACAGATCCAAGGCAATTATGAGCCATGTGGGATGCTCATACATTTAATGTCGGATTTCCTTTTCTTATATCCCAAATATAAATACAATATGCCCCTCCGACTCGCGAAACATGACATCACAAAATATATATAAAAAACACAGGGAAAAAATACAAACATGCACACTGAAAATATAATACAAAATATCATACACACACCAGAATGCGCATTCTGTCGTGATCTTTTGATAATCCTATCCTTAACCTAGTATCAGGACTTGGTCTTCGACAGAGTTTTTCTTTTTTTTCGGACTTGCGCGTGAACAAACAAAAAATAAAGTAATTGCACAAATCGTGCCACTTCCTTTTTCGCAGCGATGTCACTTCCTGTCAGCGCCCGTCGTTGCTAGTTGTAATGTGCATTTTCCATGCACGCAGTCCCCGTTCAGCTGCCATCAGATCCCAGATGCACTCGTCCATTTAAAATTACCAAATCTATTCACGATTATTGTTCCTTGCAACTAATCGCGTCTTCCCTAAATGTTCTTTCGTTTTCTCGCGACGTATTTAAATTTTACGAAGCTCATGTTCCCTGCGCCTTGCGTGAATAATGTCCATGCGGATTTTCCCGTGAATTTCTAAACAAATTGAATTAAATTTTAGTTCCACTTCATCTAAACAACTGATTTTACATAACCGAATATAAATTAAGAACTTTTGCACAATACTTCCGCGAAATTTCTCCAAAAATTTAACATAGCATCAAACGCGTGCGATCATCATCATGCTCGACCTGGTTCTCTCCGTAACACATTTTACATTGTTGGTCCACACAATCCAAGTGACTGTCTTCTTTCAAACACATGCCCATTACCATAAGAAATGTTCGAAAACGTTTACATTTTCACTGTTTTCGGGCGTCTTGCGTCTTACTATCTACTTCATAATTTTACTAACTTTTATTTTGTAATTGTCACGTTACCGAATTCCCTTTTCCTGTTTTCCTTTTTCCAAAATCCTTTATTTTTCGTCTTCTCAGCTCGTGATGACGTCATTTACATCTTCGGTCGCTCATTCAACTCTTTCTTAATCCTCAATGCTATGAAACTGAATAATAATTTATTCTGAGCCCCACATAAATTCCCCCGCGCCGTGACTAATTTTGCCCTGATCTAAATATTTTTCTCTATAATTTCCGAAAGTTTGGCCAAAATCCACCCAGGCATTCACTGGATATTCAACAAAACCGTCTTGTTGTATACTTCCAGAAGTACAACAATGGGTGCCATATTCTCAATCTTCGCCATGTTATACATGCAATTTACACAATTTATGATATTTACGGAACCCGTGGCTCGAATAATGTGATTCTTGTTTTAAAATGTTCCTAAATTTGGGTTCTATTCACTGTTCATAACGCCTATTTCCGCCCTTTATGTTTTCTATTACTTTCCTAATAATTATTATTACGCGGCGCTGTTGTCTATTGTTTATTTCATTCTTAGTTCCTCTTTGCTTGCATAAAAGTTCCGTGTTCCATGCATTCTTGCGGGCTAGTCTCACAAATCATTACAATATTTTTTATTCCTTTCTTATATTGGATCTTTGTTATACGTTTACAAATTAATCTAGTAGAAATTATTTAAAACCTATTTGAAATAAACAGAGGTGAAGCTAGAGTCATGCAGTTGAGTGTTTTGAAAATTTTGTCTTACATTTTCTGTAATTTAGCTCCATTCATTGTTTGTTTTGTTTTTTTGGTTCAGCAGAAACGTGGATGATTTGTTCATTAATGGCAGTCGTTTCTGCAACGTTTATTCAACAGACACTTCTCGATAGCCAGTGTACGTGTAGCGAATGTATTTACACTCTTTAATGTAATCATATTCCTTTCACATAATTCTGTAGATACAGGGAATGTTAGGCTGAATTGTATAAACCAAACAATCTCTTGGTATTTTTTTTCTAGACCAATTTTTCCAACAAATACTTTAGCAGCAAATCTACAGACATGTATTTTGCATTATCAATGTATATTGATTGATTGATTGTTTTTTTCGGGTTTCCGGGCGTGTCAACAGTTGTGGTAATTGTTCCCGAAAGTATAGTGTATGTTTTTTCTCGGTAGATGGCGGTGATCTTCCCCCGCTGGATGGCGAGTTCCAGCACCGACCTGCTGTCGGCAAGGACTCTCCCACCAGCGGGGGCACCGCCCCAGTCGGGACAAGCTCTAAACTCCCGACCCATCTCCCGGAATATGTGGTAGTGTAGTGCATGTTAGTGTAAGTGTGTGTGTGTGTGTGTGTGATTGTGTGTGTGTGTGTGTAAGGGGAGGATAGGACAAGGATGAGGAAGAAAAGATCGCACGTGGTCCGTGGCGCAGGGTACTGCTCCGGCATTCGCTTGGTGTTGATCGGAGAAACCACAGAAAACTACCGATCAGAGCAGCCGGCCGATAGAATTCTTCTCCAGATAGCGACTGAATTTCACCAAGCTGAAAAGCTAGTGGTCCTACCGGTCAGAGGCGCTGCAGTGACATCAGTTGATGCACTGAGCTACCGCTCCCGGTATCAATACATACATTCGTCAGTTCATTATGAAGCTGATCATTGTCAAAGAATGCTAACGGTTAAGAGTGGCAAGGTTGTTTGGCAACGCTATTAGTATCGTATAATTTATTAACTTTTAATTATTTTACTTCCTCGCATAGTGTTTACGAAGAACATTTGAAGGCTAAAAACTCAACCCATATGTTCGTGAATACACTGCATACCTTATAAAATGAATTCAATTCTAGAAATATATTTTGTATATTTTGGAATTATTTAGTTTTCGCTTGAAACTATTTAATTTCCATTACTAATGGCGAGACGTGATGTTTTAGCACCACCAGTTTCTCAATGAAATGTGTTCTTGAAAAGGCGCATGTATAATTTTTTTTTTTAATTTGAGTATTTTTTCATTTTCTCTGTGAAAGATCTACAATTTTATTTTTATAAGAATTATTTCCTAAAATAAGATTCCAATTTTTTTCTTTACATTTCTCCGTGTGAAAGAACGGTATAAAATTGGTGCCTCATTTCCGTGGAACAATTTTCATAAATTGAAAAATTTAACATTTCAAAACTATGAAGTTGAAGATTTTTGTCTTAAACAAATCTGCTCTAAAAAATCGTCACTTTAAAAATGGTCATGTACAATTTTTCGTATAAACAATTAGTTTTCTCGTAATTTCTCGTTGAATAAATACAATTTATAAAAAAATGTTTTCTCGAAAACATCGAATTGTTTCTTCAATTTTTGTCTAAAACCTTAAAAATGGCGTCGACAAATCTAGTCAAAATCTTTGTTCCGTTGCAAATACATTCTGATGCACTCTGTATCCTAACTCATCACACGGTATAGACAAAAGGTTATATAAAATCAATGCATATTTCTTATGTTGTTTGGGCAGTGCATATATTCATATTGATAAAAGCATCATAAGAAATGTTATCACTTCAGGTGATACATTTTCCAAGCTGCAATTTATCTTCCATCTTTAGTTCAAACAGTAAAAGCAGAGCGAACCAATACTAATCCAGAACCGTCTGAAATTCTGTTTCTTTCAGCGGTCTGTAGAAACATCGTTGGTGGATATTTTAATGGAAAATTCTGGCAGTGTTTGTTCAGCAAGATCACAATCAACTTTGCTTTTGTCTGAGGATATGAGAGCACGATCCCATGGGTATTATCTAAACAAAAGAAACGAATGGACCTTCGGTTATTTTTCCATCCACAACGCATACGATCTTTCGTGAAACAAAGGATCCCTTGATTGCGACGATAGGAAAATAACCTTTATGTTTTTGTAAATTATCTTCGATTTTAAATCTGTGTATTATTGTAGTCATTGAACTTACTTTGGGGCTAAAGTATCCTAATACTAAAATATATAAACTTGCAATAAATAGTGTAAGTTTTTAGTCCTTAATTGTTTTTTAGACAGCCACAAGCAAAAGCTGTTCTTTCGGAGTATGCATAGCTCGTCAAATGTTTTAGAACTAGTGTAAAAGCGTGACGATACTCGAATGTTCAGATAAATCTGTGAATGCAACAAAAAAAACAAAATACTTTCGTTTGACCGTAACAGCTACTGTTGACTTTAAGCGATTTGATCAACAATCACCAATAGAAAGTGACTTTAAGTAATTTGTATACTTGAATAAAAATAAAATGAAATTTATTAAGCTTGTCTAAAAAATAGCGTAAGTCACGCGTTGTATTAGTGATTTTATTTTGCTCGTAGAATTGCGCCACTCGATTGCACACTTTCTAATGAAAATGATAACAGCGCCCTGCTTTTACTTCCGAATATTTTATTAAGCAAACCGCATGCCGTAGTATGTGCTTGAGTTAAGAAAAGTGAATTTTTATTACTTAAACAATAATCTTGTAAACATACTTCTATTTGCACCATTCATACTTTGATGTGTTAATTTCCGTTGGAAAGTTTATGACAATGATTGAAGAATTTCTACTACACTGGAGTACATTACCGATTATCCGGAAGTCCCTGTTACGCAAAACTCATCAGTAAATTATCGACAAAATTATCCACTAAAAATAGAACACAGAAATGTATAAATTATTTGCTGCAGAAGTAACTAGGCGATGTGTATACTGAGTAAGCCGCTGTCACAGAGAATTTCCTTGGAACTCTCCAGAATTCGACAATAATTGGATTTGCCGTATATTTCGTGAAGACAAACACTTTTGTTATTAAAAATGTTTTTAAGTATTCATGCACGTACTGCATAAACAGTCATTAATATTAAACTAAAATTGAGTACGTTTACTCCGTTCTTTAACGATCCTTAACGAATGAACTAAGAATGGAGAAAGTTTTTTCACATTTTTGGTGGGTTCCTGGCATAATTTGGAAAATACCATGTTCTCTTATTCAAATTCCATCGCATAGAATTCCATTTGGAACATGCAACGAGGCGCAACGAGGATTATTTTAGGGGAAAGGTGTGTATTGTGACCATTCAAATATTCGACATACGAATTCGCCGCCGCCGCTGACACCAGCTTCTCCAGCAAGAGGCGTGTAGAGGAGGTAGGGGGGTCCTGCTACTGTCCGTTGTGACGTCACGGGGGCAGGAGGGAGGCGAGAGACTTTTGTCGTTCGTCAGACGTCGTGGAGTGAGGTTATCTTGAGAAAACAGGTATTTGTACTGTACATTTTGTTTATACATTATAGATGGTGATCAGTGCTTCTGTTGATAGAATGTACTATTTTGGAAAGACACAGCTTCTGTTAAATTGAAACTATAAACATTCAATAGAGATGTTTAAAAGAAGACAGAGTGCAAGAAGCTTATGTCAGTGCTGATGTAATAGTCACTACAATAGAGGCTATTGTTTATTTTTGATAAGCAGATGCTGGCGCTTACAAACCGAGTTGGCTTGTGCAATGACACGTAGACCAGGTGATCAGCAACAAAGTGGGCGCAGCCATCCCAATTTGAAAGCTCGGGGTAGAGCAGTCTCGTTGGCCGAATCGGGGTGCATACCATTTTCTTACGAACAAAACAAGGTTTTTACAGAATGTTATTATATTTATTGTTACTTTAATGTATTGCAAATTATGCATTGACTAAAATTAAGAATTTTATGTTATGAGACATTCATATTTTTGCTTCATCTTTGCTTGTATCATTCTCTTAAAGTCTACAAGACTAGATGATTTATCATGTTGCACTGATCATGTAGAAGCTTTAGCATGATAAAAGAGTCAGAATGTGTTAAATTTCGACATTTATTTGAGCACAACATTTAAACACTTGTAATTTTAAGAATAGGTTCATGTTGATCTCTGAGGTGATAACATGTGTTTGTCATTTGTAGTTTATTTTCTAGTTTAAATGTATTTGTGGTGTTGACACGGGGACTGAACAGTGTTCTGAAGAGACAGTCACTTGCTTCAATTTTTGTCCTCAAGGTGAGATGTACTTTAAGGGTCATTTAAGAGAAAAATAACCTGCAATGAATGCTGTACTTAAAAAAAAATAAGAATTCAATTTGTGTTTTAATGCTTAAGCACCAGTTTGATAGTGCAATAAGGAATGTGAAAATATTGATTAAACATTACATCACTGTCATGTCATTCTTTCCTTTTTGAAGTCTGATTAGTGCTAATGTTCAATTCTTGCTTTGTTCATGAGAAAACTAGTATTTTAACTAGTTTTTTTTAATAAAAATAAAATAAAAGAAAACTAGTAAATGGATAAAATGATTGTCTCCAGAACAAAAGAAAGTTTTGTTTATATTTAAGGAAAACTTGTTGTTTTTTCTTGGGTTATATTTTGTTTTTTAATATTGTTCAAGGTTTGTTCTTTTTGTTACGGGTGTTTATGGAATGACATTCTGTATCTTGGTAAATGCTCAAGGAAACTTCCAATTATAAATGTTCTGTGACTACGACTTTGTGTAATTTTTTCTTACAAAATCTTCAAAAGAGAGAGCCCCGAATCCATGAACATTTCACACCCAGCCTGAGTAAAAGGTCACAGTATAGGTGTGGTATCCATATGACTTGATATTTCCTTTCAAGGTATATTTCATTTGTGTAACTTAATATTTATATTTATTTGTTTATTTAGTTGTTTATATCATATTTAATTGAAATTTTAAAGGCTATCGTTTCTGTACAAAATAGTAAAAACTAGTGTAGTGGCCTGCAGCAGCAGAAATGCTGCTGAACAAAACCAGTCAAAAGGCGTTTCCAAAAGGTAGCACGAATACTGTTCAAGAATAACAAACAAAATATTCTCGCCTAACAGTGGTATTACAATAATTATATTTTCAACAGAAATCTTCAGTAATATTGCACATAGTGCTGTTTTACAAAGCAGAAATTGAATTGCAAATATTTATTGCCGGGTGAACTATTCCGTCAAGCCTTGCTGTTGCATAACGTTAGCTGTGTCGTAAGCAGCACTGAGAATGAGAATTTAGTCGATATGTGCAATATGAAAGATTGCGTATTAACCTAATGAAATATTTGCATTTTTAAGTCACAATCGAAACTGTTCCATTCTTTTATACTTTTCCCGTGTTTCTCCGTATTTAACAAAACCTTAGATATCTCTCAACTGACTAGAGGCAGCGTAGTTTACGGTCAATTTATTCGTTTATTCGTTAGTTATATTAACAAAATTAGTTTTTGTGTTTCTCCCTAGTTTCTGTGAGTCTACGAATTTATAGACCCTTTCACATAGTCAAAGGCTGCGTAGGTTTCTTTCAATTTCAGCGCGCATTGGAAATTAGGACTGTTGTAAGGAACTACAAGAGCAAAAGTTCTGAATTCAAGATCTGAATAAAACCACTCACAATGGGTTTACGAAAAGTAACACACACTCTGCTCAAAAACTACTAGAAAGATTTCAAAATACACTGAAATAACATAAAGGATTTAACAAGAACTAGTGGTACATACCATTTCGCATTATTTGTAACTGCTATGCACTATCATACTACTACATGAATCTGCAAAAGTGTTTTAATGAAAATTTAAAGAGGAAATTTTGAGAATTTTTTGTGAACATTGATTTTTTTAAAGAAATTGAAAACAATTCAACTAAAAAGGTCTCGAAGGCTACTATTAAACAATTCTACATTACCTTTTTTAAAGGGCTTTTTGGGAAAGAATTTGTTTCAGGCAAAAATCTCTATTTTCCACTTAGTAGAATTGAAACTTTAACTAATTGCAATTTTCGAAAATTCGAAGAAATCTCCGAAAATGAGACTAGTAGAATATTTTAACCGTTCTTTAATACATATGAAGAGAAAATTTAAAGAGAATATTTCGAGCTGTTTTGAGAAAATATTCTTTTTAGAAATTTCATGAATTTAAAGCACAAATTACGCGAAACTATCGTTTTTTAAATGTACATGACTTTTTTTAAGAGCTGATGTTTTATAATAAATTTTCATTGAGGTAAAAATCACGATCTTCAATTTTATAGTTTTGAAATGTTAATTTTTTGCAATTTTCAAAAATACAGGGTTCGTAGGAAATGAGACTATGATCTTTGCTGTGTTCCTTTTATTTTAGTTTCTATATGCTGATGCTCTGTATTTTCCAGAGTTCCAGGATACCTAACGAAACCACAGCCTCTCACATGGCTAGAGGAGGTTGCATAAGGCTGCATACGGCATCGGCTTCTAAAAGGCAGCAACTTAAGCTCTACGAACTCCGCTTGGGAACGCCACAGTTCATGCGCAGAGTGTGACGTGTGGTTCACTCAAGTGCCCTATGTAGTTGTCGGGTTGTCGGGAGGAACAGCTTCGCGGTGTACACCCCTGCGGCTGCCCCACTTCGTCCGACCCAGCGCATGCGCAGATGAATGGCTGCGCTGCGCCATGTCAGGAGAGCGTCCAGGGGTACCCGTGAAAAATACTTTGGAAATACACTTCAGTTAACTTCTGCGGAGCTGACATTTTGAAGCGCCGTTTTTCTCTGTTATCGCGAATGTTATGTTGCAGTATTTCTTTCCAAGAGATGTTTTTGTGTGCAGGTGTACCGTCACTACAATCTCTCTTGACGTGAATAAATCAAGGAACGAAAACAATATTTTTCGGAACAGCAGTTAGTAGAGATGTAGAAATATACGTATCTTTATCTTTCGTTACTGCGAAGATGAAATGATATGGTGATAATAAGGTCTGTGAAAGGACGAATACAAATACAACCGTGCCAGAGGTGGGACTCGAACCCGCGACCCTTCAGTCCGAAATCGCTACATTACTACCTTAGCAACCTCGGCCACCAGACCAGTAGGGTGTAATTCTCTATTCACCAGTATCAAAGGAGGGAAAACTTTGGTGCTCCCGAATTGCCGGGTAGTAATCTGGACAAACATTTTCTTTATTATCATTGTATTTGATAGATTCCTTGATTCTATCCCTATTTAAATTTTGCGGATACTGCCTATGGCCCGAGATTGAAAACCCTTCAGATGACCCGCCTTCAAGGAGTACAAAGTATTAGTCAGAGATTGTGTTATGACCTCGAACGTACGACCACATATTTCTGGGTAGACAGAATTCAGGTTGGCTCTCAATGAGGCAGAGAATCTGGCTGTATATCTTTAAACTTGTTATTCGTTTGAAACGCGAGACTAGATGTTGGCCGCCATGTTGCACGGAGAGCTAAATGTGTTGAGAAACATTTTGAAATGAGCATGAAGTGCCAATTTTCAATGGTGACCAACCAAGAGTAACACAATGAAGGCGTAATTGAAATAAAAGATGCAATATTTAAAAATAGTATATTATGAGATGATGATGTAATGATGGGTATTAATACACGAGTGTGACATGATACGAGCGAGGCACGAGCAGGTATTGTAAACTTCACACGAATGTATTAATACCCATTACATCGAATTTCAAACGCTACTTGCTCTACTATTTTACATTGAATGGTACCGGGAGCGGTAGCTCAGTGCATCAACTGATGTCACTGCAGCGTCTCTGACCGGGAGATCCTTGGTTCGAGTCCTGATGGCAGGATTTTCCACACTAGCTTTTCAGTTGGGTCGAATTTAGTCGCTGTCTGGAGGAGAATTCTAGCGGTCGGCTGCTCTGATCGGTAGTTTTCCGTGGTTTCTCCGATCAACACCAGGCGAATGGAGCAGTACCCTACCAAACGGGCCATGGATCGCGCGCGATCTTTCCTTCCTCTTCCTTGTTCTATCCTCTCTCCCCTTACATACAAACTTACACTGACATGCACTACACTACTACATATTCCGGGAGACCGGTCGGGAGCTTTGAGCTCGTCCCGGCTGGGGCGGTGCCCTGTTGGTGGGAGAGTCCTGGCTTAAGGGGAAAACCTTGCTAGCCGATGGTAGGTCGGTGCCGGTTCTCGCCATCCAGCGGGGAAAGATCACTGTCATCTCCCGAGAAATAAACGTGCACTACACGTACGGGACTAGGTTGACTTGGTTCGTAAGCTTCTCTGTGATTGGTCGAGAATCTGTATCGTAATGAATATCATTATTCAACCCGTTGCAGCCATCAAATGACATCATTATACAATGGTAGAATAAAGTGCTTATCGGTTTTTATTTCAATGTTTTGTAACTGTGATAATTTTGGCATTTAAAATTCCCACTAATCTTGATGCAAACTGGTCCTGAAGCTCATTGGCTGAAGTCGGGTACCCAAGAGCTCATCCATCT